>VZRU01020595.1:6313-21451 GCA_013398155.1 Pedionomus torquatus
CAAAACCCCACCAACCCCCTTGTCTGGCTGCACGGATGAGAGCCCGGCTGCCGTGAGGAGCTGTAAAAAACCTGCTGATAGACAGATGGAGCGGTGTAATTACACACGGGGAGGGGTGGGAGGGAGGGGGGGAAAGCGCTCGCTGAAATTATTAGTGTGGGCAGACAATTAGAGGCTTTTCCAGAAGATTACCCTCTCCCTCCCATCTGCGCTCCGTGGAGGAGGTTTTTATGCCGGCGATGCTGTTTCCAGCCCCAGCCGTTTGCCGGTTTGCCCAAATCCCGGCTCGTTCAGAATTCACAAGCTTTCCTAAAACTGGTTTTTAGACGAAGGGGAAGACGCCAGTGGGGCTCTTGCAGAGGTTTTGCTGGTGATGCGGAGCCCTCTCGATGCAGGTGGGGGTACCCGGGGGCGCAATGTGGGGTTCCCCTGGGAGATCAGCCCTCAGGAGGCTGATTTGGGGTGGGGTTTGGCAATTCCTGGGTTTCTCCAGCTCACTGGGGACGTTCTCAAGCCCGCTTGGCAGCAGTGGGGAGCAGTGGGCAGGCAGCTCCCAAGGCCAGCAGGAAAGGGAACAGCTTATTGCAAACTAATTTCAACCAAAATGATTATTTTTGTGTTGACTGGCTTTTTATTTTCGCTATTTGATCTGCCAAGGAGTTAAAGAGGGAAGACTTTTCTTTCCCTTGGGAAGAAGGAGGTGAACTGGATGAAAACTTTTCCTCACTTGCCATGATGATGCTGGGGATGGTGCTTGTGGTGAGCAGGAGCCAGTCCCAGACCATCACCGAGTGTTTCCTAAGGTGCCACATCTTCCTCTCTGTCCCCCCGGCTCTTTAGGAAACTCACAGTAAAACGGGATGGCAGCACCTTTGCCGTGCAAACCACTTTTGACACATGAGCCTGGGTTCGGTGTCCTATGTATATATGTTTATTTTCCCTTTTGCTGTGTCTTAAAAGCCACGTCAAAATCTCTCACTTGTGCCCTTGTGGCCAAGGAGGTCAATGGCATCCTGGGGGGCATCAAGAAGAGTGACCAGCAGGTGGAGGGAGGTCATCCTGCCCTTCTGCTCTGCCCTGAGGAGGCCCCATCTGGAGCACTGGGACCAGTTCTGGGCTCCCCAGTTCAGGATGGACAGGAAACTGCTATAGAGGGGACAGCAGAGGACCACAAAGATGATGAGGGGCTGGAGCATCTCTCTGCTGAGGAAAGGCTGAGGGACCTGGGGCTTTTTAGTCTGGAGAAGAGAAGACTGAGGGGAACCTGATCAACACCTAGAAATCCTTCAAGGGGGGGTCTCAGGAGGATGGGGCCAGGCTTTTTTCAGTGGTGCCCAGTGAGAGGACAAGAAGAAACAGGCACAAACTTGTACATAAGAAGTTCCATCTAAACATGAGGAAGAACTTGCTTTTGAGGGTGGCAGAGCCCTGGCAGAGGCTGCCCAGAGAGGTGGTGGAGTCTCCATCTCTGGAGACATTCAAAACCCACCTGGATACGTTCCTGTGGGACCTGCTGTGGGTGGACCTGCTCTGGCAGGGGGTTGGACTGGATGATCTCCAGAGGTCACTTCCAACCCCAGATCATTCTCTGATTCTGTGACCTGAAGCCTGAGGACTCTTTCTTATCTCTTAAATGTGTGTACATGGGGAGATAGAGAAATGAAATAAGTATTCAGGAAGCTGCATGGTCTAAATTGACATCAAAATACTATTGCTGAAAATAAAATATGAAAAGCGGGAGCAGTAAATAATTCAGGACTTGGGAAGGGAATCCATCCTTGATGAAGTTGGCTGTAGGTTGCTGCTATTTGCAGGGTAGGGGTGAGTTTTACCTCCACAGTGAGCTGCTGCCGCTGTGAGGGACCCTCTTGCCTCTTTTGTTCCTTCCTTTGCAGAGCAGAGGAACCAAAATGCAGCTTTTCAGGATGAGGTTTTCTGGCGGGAGCTGCTTGGGCTCCTGGAGGTGGGAGTGTCTCTCTGGTTGTGTGGTGGTACCCAACACTGATGTCTCTCCATCTCATCCCCCGTTTCGTTCTCCAGCTCCTTGATTGGGAAACTCCTGTGGAAGGGCCACTGTCTGCCAGACCCCCTTGGTGCAATACCCCATCACTGCCCCTCACCGTGGGGGATGCCCCCAGCATCCTGGAGGTGGTGAAAGAAGCATCGTGGGGTTATTCAACCCCGCCTCCCAAGCTGGTTTTCTGTGATGCTGCACTGTTTGCACTAACAGCAATCTCTCTGCATTGGCTCACTGTACCCCCCAAAGGGATGCATGGGCAAACCCACGGTGTCCTTGATGCTTTGCCCTCACTCCTGGGCTTGCAAAGACAAGGTTGGTGGCTGCAAAGGGCACCTCCAGCAGCACCTCAGCCTCTCAGAACCTCTCCTGTCCCGCCTGGCCTGCATCAAGGGAGTGACTAGACACGTTGGCATCATTTTGAGGCTCACGCTGGTGTATCTGACATATCTCAGACCCTGTAAAGCCACTCGCATCTCCTCTCCTGGTGGAGGATACCCTCCAAGCAAGCAGAGGAACGTCCATCTGGAGCTTGTTTCAGGCGAGGCTTGTTTTGGCATGATTTGCTCTGGCGCCGCTGGGCTCCTGCTCGCATCCAAGCCCTGCGGAGGGGAGGTGGGAGGCTGCCTTTGTTTATTTGCTGTACGCAGCAGGCTCTGGTACCCGCTGCTGCGCACCGAGGAGGAGATGCTCATGCACCAACCCCAGTGCTCTTGATAGGAAACAAGCTTGGGAGGCTGCGATGAGGGATTTAGCAGCGCTTCCAGGCTCTCCAACCCCTCTTCTTGCCGCTGGGAGCCCTGGCAGGAGTTCCCCTGGTGGTGATCTCCTCTCACCTCCCTGCTCCCTGCCCATGCCCGCGCTGCCAGCAGCTCAAGAGCATCATGGAGCTCATTCCCCCACCCCGTGCCTTCCCCCCCGGCCACTTACATCTTTACTTCTTTCTTTCAGGGCTGGATTACAACCTCTCTCTGCAATTTAATTGCGATTAGATGCATGAGTGGTGCTGCCAGAAAAGGCTAGAGAGGCATTCAAGGATGAGCTCGCCCCACCGATCATTTAACCACAGTTTCTTTATTTATTTTTCTTCTCCTATTTATTTTTTTTCTCCCTATTTAGCTCTTTTTTCTCCTCCTTTCTATTCTTTTTCCCACCCTGGTTGGTTTACTTGTCGCTATTTCCCCAATTCCCTCATAAATAAGCTGTTGACATCACCAAGCCCAGCAGGAGAAAGGTCTCCCCAACGTTGTTTCTGCCAGTCAGATAAACCCACAAGGCTCTTTATTTCCCTTTTTCTAAGCATATTTGAAAATCTCTTGCCACTCTTGCCCCTGCTTCCACTCCCCATCTTTTTTTCTCCCCATTTTCTTCATTCTACCTGAGCATTCCCAACCTTCAGCAGTCGATACCCTTTACGTCATGGCACATTAGAAGTAGGAAAAGCACAATTTATTGGAAGTCTTTAAGCGGGGAGAGGGATTTTCTCCAAGGAAGAAAAAGCACAGCTTGCAGCCCGAGCTTGGAAGAAGTTTGACAAGGCAGCTCAGGAGGTGGAGAGAGGGGTATGAAATGATCTCTCTCTGCTGCCCTGATTTACAGCTGTGACAATACCATGCCGTTAGTGCACATTCATCTTCGTGTATAAGAGGGGAAAAAAATCAAAATAATAATAATAAAAAAAAATCATTATGTGCCTTTCAGCATTGACCAGCCTGAGGAGATGGGAGTTATTCTTAAGAAAGTCATGTATCTTCTTTACTTTGGCATCAACATAAATAAAATTATTTATCTCTCAAATTTAAATGCTCTGCACCTTTAGCAGGCAATAAAGTCTTCTCTCCCATCCCTTTATGTTTTTCTTCCTCACTTCATCCTTCACCGCTGAGTATGAAACCACAGCTTCTCTCCCCACTCAGGGCAGGGGGAGGACCCCAAAGTTGTCTCCATCCTTCCCACTCGCCTTCCCCTCGGGAGAGGATGAGAGACGCCAGAGCCATGTGTGGTCCCTCCCTGCATCCAGCCTCGCTTTTCCCCACCGCCTGAGCCCCAGCAGGGCTGGTCGCTTCCCCGTGCGATGGGTCAACCCTGGCGTTTCCCCATTTGGGAATTCATTGCTGCTTGGGATGGCGTGTGATGCCCAGGCTGGGGTGGAGGGGGCTCCACTGATGCCGTGGATGCTCCTGGGCTGCCATCAGCGGTTTTCTCTTGCCTGACGTCTTTAATCAGCAGGGTCGGTGACAAGCCAGGGTCGACAGCGGAGAGGCAAGGGAAGCTGGGAACACACACACAAAAAAGACAGACCTCATCCCATCTCCCTCCCTGCTTCTCTCTTTCCTTGGTGCTTTATCTGACACCATCAACTTTTGCTTCACTTTACTTTCCCTTCTGGATTTAAACCAGAAAATAAAATAGTAATAATAATCATCGTCTTGCAAATCAATGTATATTCTTGCAATGGTAAAATCATAAAGATTTTAATAGCAACCTCAATATTCCTGTCTGTCTCGCGTAGTGCTGTGAATTATGATGGATATTACGTGTCTGGTGCCTGAATGGGCTCGTGGTCAGTGCTGCAGCTGGGAGGTGAGACAGCGGGATGGGCTCCCAGCTTGGGACTGCAAGGGTGCAGGTCCAGCTCTGGCTGGGTAGACAGTCCCAGAGAGTGGTGGTCAATGGAGTTAAATCCAGCTGGTGGCCAGTCACAAGTGATGTTCCTCAGGGCTCAGTGTATGGTTGGACTCGATCTCGAAGGTCCCTTCCACCCATGAAGATTCTGTGGTTCTGTGTTGGGAGCATTTCTGTTTAAGTTCTTCATTGATGATCGTGATAAGAACATAGAGCGTATCATCAGTAAGTTTGCAGTTGACACCAAGTTAAGCAGGAGTGTTGACCTGCATGAGGATAAGGAGGTTCAACAGAGAAACTTGGAGAGGTTGGATCAATGGGCCAACGTTAATGGTATGAGCTTCAACAAGGCCAAGTGCTAGGTCCTGCTTTTGGGCCACAACAGCCCCACGGGTGGCTACAGGCTTGGGGAAGCGTGTCTGGAGCTGCCTGGCAGAAAGAGACCTGGGGGTTCTAATTGACAGGCAGCTGAATATGAGCCAGCCATGTGCCCAGGTGGCCAAGAAGGCCAATGGCATCCTGGCTTGAAATAGTGTGTCCAGCAGAAGTAGGGAGGGGTTTTTCCCCCTGGACTCAGCACTGGGGAGGCCACACCTTGAGTGTTGTGTCCAGTTCTGGGCACCTCAACAAAAGAGAGATCTGGAGGTGCTGGAGTGAGGGCAGAGGAGGGCAACGGAGCTGGGGAAGAGCCTGGAGAATAAATCTTATGAAGAGTGATTGAAGGATCTGGGATTGTTTAATTTGAGGAAGAGGAGGCTGAAAGGAGACCTTGTCACCCTTTACAACTACTTGAAAGGACATTGTAGAGCAGTTGGGGCTGGTGTCTTCTCACAGGGATTTGGTGATAGAACAAGAGGGAATGGCTTCCAGCTGCAACAGAGGAGGTTTAGACTGGACATGAGGAAAGAATTCTCCCGAGAAAGAGTAATCAGACCCTGGAATAGACTGCCCAGGGAGGTGGTGGAGTCCCCATCCCTGGACATGTTGAAGAGTGGTTTAGATGAGGTGTTGTGGGATCTGGTGTAGGGGAGAAGTTTGTAGAGTGGGGCTGATGATCAGACTCCATGATCCCCAGTGTCTTTTCCAACCTGAATCATTCTATGATTCTATGACTTTGGGTAACATCAAGTGACTCTGCAGAGTACATGCAACCTGGGATCTTGTGGACATCGTGATGGGGCAGCACAGGGGTAGCTGAGAACTCCTAAGACAGCTTCCTTCGTGCCATGTGGCTGGTTACTCTTTGAACTCAACCTTGTGCCCCAGACTGGTGCTGTTGTGTAGAAGCTCTTTGTAGACTTGGCCTTCAAGCCCTTGGCTGGGACTACAGTGCTGCAGACCAAAGAGGTGCTGGGGGGTTCAGAAAGCAGGGTGGGAAGCTGTGCAGGCACTGTGGAGGAGTGCTAAGGGTCATATATTTGGCGGAAAAAGTCCAAGATGCTACTTCAAGGTGGGACAAGGTGAAGTTTTTTCAATAGGAGCATTTCAGAACGGCACCAGGAGGGGACAAGCAGGGTTCCCACATGGGGCATCCCGTCAACATCCCACTGGTTTTTAGAGGGCAAAATAAATCCATCTGGAAACCCTACATTTTCCCTAGAAGAAACTTCAAGCGGGCAAATCTCACTCCCGGGGTGTCTTTTGGTGGGAAGATTTTTTTGCTCTTGGGATGAGTGGTTGTGTCTGAGGATCACATGTAGAAATGCAATGGGAAACAGTCCCCTCACCTGAACTTATTCTCTTTTTCATTTCAAGTCTGTGTTTTTCAAAGCCTTCCCTCTCTTCCCCCAACCAAAAATAACCCAGCAGCAATGACATTTTAACAGGAAATTAAATGAAAACATTTGTTTTGAATTGACATTTTGACTCAAAATGTTGATTTGTTCTGGATTTTGAAGCCAGGGAACAGCAACACACTGTTGCAAATGAGAAAAAAAAAATGAGATACTGTCTTGAAAAACAGCTACAGACTCTTGGGTGACAGTGGGGACAGAGAGAGGACACTTTGCTCCTGGGGAGCTCCCCTCCACAGGTCTCTTGGGGAGGGACACACGACCCAAGCTACTCGGCTTCTGCAAAACCTTTGCATCTTATTAAAAACAAGGAGAGGGGGGGGATGGAAAGAGGCAGTTTTCTCTTTTCTTGAGACAGATAGAAATTTTCCAAAGGGGGGAGAGAGGAAATAATTTTTCCCCATCGGCCATTCTTCACTGCCGTGACACTGTAGATGCATGGAGGTTTCACGTTCTTTAAATATCACTGGTATTTATTTTCATTACTCACTCTTAATTATAATGAAGCTGAAGTCTTCTCTGTGCCCTGTTGGGGAATTCATCCCAAAAAGCATCTAGAAACATTTCTTGGTCTGCAAACATCCTTTCATCTCTCCAGCATCCCATCTGTCCGTCTAGCTGCTCCTTCACCACTTCCTTCCTCTTCCTTGTGATCACAGCCACCCAGACCGCTTCCATCAATATTTTCACAAAATTCTTTGTTTGCATTTCAAACGATACAAAAAGCGTAGCAACCCACAGGAAAAAAAGCAAAACAAAACAAAACAAAAAAAAGATGGGTTGGGGGTGAGAAAGGGAAGGAAAAAGCCAACTTTGCTTTCCCGGTTCCTCCCCGTTTCTTATATCTGAGGAGATGAGGACACTTGTCCGAAGGTAAAACTCTCAGCCGTTCCCCACGTGCCCCCAGAGGGAATCATTTCCCCAAGATGTTCACTTCCCTCCTACCCGCTTTTGATGTGGGTTGGGTTGGTTTTCATGATGTTATGATGAATTTGTGAGATGTTGCCCTCTAATGGCTGACGAATGGGAAAGCCGGGAGACCTGCCCAGGAAGCCTGCCCTTAGTATTCCTAGAAGAAACGGGGGGGTTTGGAGAAAAAGGATAAAAGGGAGGGAAGGGGTTGTTCCATACCCAAAAGAGATGAACGGGAAATTCATGCTACGCTCCCTCTCTCCAAACCCCTTGCTGTTCATCCCACTACACCCTAAATAGAAATAACCCAATGGAAGGATTCGGGAAGGCATTTTTTGTCACCCAGAAGTCCTTTTTTTTGGCTGCCTCCCCCCTGCAGGAGATGCCTCGAGGACCGCAGCAGATGGCTCCCCGGCTCCGCAGCTCGGCAGAAGGGAGCTCCTCCAAGTCATTTATTTTTTGAAGGAGCAAAAACATTTTGACTTGAACTTTCATATATAATGATGAGGGTTAGTTACCAAAATCCACACATTTCCTTTAGTCGTTTTCATTTACTACTGTTTTAAATTATTTCACAGCCTTGCAAATCTCCGTCTGACAGCCAGAGCCCAGGCAGGGAAAGCAGGAGAGAGAGAGAGAGAGAAAAAAAAAAAGCAACCTACTAAGTGTTCATTTTTCACATAATATATTCCAATCCTGTTAGGTCGTGCTGGTGAAGGTAATATTTCTGGCATTCATTTAATGAAAATGACAGTGATGAATGGTTAATTATACAAATTACATTCTTATTAAATCCCCTGGAATCACTGCCTTAGAAAGTCTTAGCTATGGACTTCTCGCACTATATACATATTTTTTTTAGGAGCATCTTTACTGCTGTCTGCTGCAAAACTGTCTTCCAAAAAACCTTGAAAAGCATTAAAAATCCCCTAGTTAAGTCAATTACTGCAGATAAGTTAATCTTAATGGGATGCTTAAACCCCTGTCCTTGCATAAGTTTACTTTTCCTCCCTCTCTCTCAGCTCTGGAGGCGCTGGAGAGAGAAGTTTTCTGGCCATTGTTGTGACAAATGGATTAAGAGTGGCTAAGCAGGGCTGGATGCAAAATTTCCAGCAGAAATGAGGTTTAGCAGAATTTTCCTCCCTGAAATTTGCCATGTTGGAGTGGGGGGACAGCAGGATGCCTGGGGTGTGCAATGTCCCAGGGAAGGGCAACCTGGGTTATATCCTAAGGCCAGAACTCCCTGCCACGACTCGATCCCTCTGCAATGGAGAAAAACGGACAAATCTCATTTTTCCAAGCGATGCCTTTGGGAAGGGAAAGGGCTTTGTGGTGCCTCAGAGCACCAGCCTTTAACCTCTGCTTATCCCCCAGGGTTTTAAACCCTGCTCCCGAGCGTGGAGGGTCCTCCTGGAGCAAGCACGTTGCGGCAGTTTTAATTGCAGAGCACGGGATGAAGTGGCAGATATTAGCCAGGCCGTGTACACTCGGGGAGTAAATGTAATAAATAGACTATTAAGTTAAGCAAGTTTTCGGCTTCGGCGGTGGAAGTGCCCATCTATCTTGCGTGGCTTTCTGCATGCTTCATTACCGCATGTAACCACATTGAAAAAATATGCTTTATCCTTTATAATTAGATGATAAGTTCCCTAAGATATACGTTAGCGCTGCCAACCACCTGACACTCCGCAGAGGCGCGGAGTCGCCCGCTTCCAGCAGCTTCTAATGAAATTTATTACCCAGCCTCATATTAGACTACGTTAACATCACTTAATCTTCTTACTTGACAGACTTCTGTATGAGCTGCTCCGGGATATATTGGCGGGGATTTTGGGAGCGTGAAGGGAGTGAGCGGTGCCAAGGGGGTGCAGGGAGGGCTGGGTTGAAGGCTCCTGCGATGGGGCTGCCCTTCTTTTCCCATCCCCTTATTTCTGCCGACAGCCCGAAGGGACAGAAAATCTTCTGCAGCTTCTCTTCCTTTGCTTTTTTAAACTTACTGCAGGCTTTTCCTTGCTTAATACAGATAACAGTGGCAGTTAATAATTAAGAAATGAGCCGTGACCTCTCTGGAGAGGAGGAGGGCGTGCAGCGGTACTTGGTACAGCCAGAATGCCATCAAAAATCAAAAGCACTTCCTTCGAATGATGGAGGCTGCAGAAAAGTGTCTGCTGGGTCCCAAAATTGAAGCTGTGGCTGCCCCATCCCTGGAGGGGTTCAAGACCAGGCTGGATGGGGCTTGGAGCAACCTGGTGTGGTGGGAGGTGTCCCTGCCCAGGGCAAAGGGGTTGGAACTGGATGGTCTTGAAGGTCCCTTCCAACTCCAACCATTCTATGATTCTATGATTCATTTAGGTCATAGCATCTCCGTGCCGTGGTCCTGGTGTGGCCACAAGCTCTCCAAGTCTTTCAGCAAAGGGAAACAAGAGGGTTGGTTTTCATTTAAATTGTTCTTCTGATTTTTGCGTGAGGCTGGAGATGCAGGAGGAGTTCTCACCGATGAACAACTTGTTTGGCTTTGGATTTGAGGCTTCATCCATCTCCCCCCTCCCTTCTCCCCAGCTTTGTTGTCTCTACAGCAAAGCATTGAACCCCTGGTGCCTGCTAGAGCCTGGAATGAGCCGAAGGCAGGAGAAATGACAGAGAAATAAGCTTCGTATCCTCTGTATAACTACCTATATCACAAAAAGACAGGAGGAGCAAGGGGAACTTTATGATCTGGTTAGAGCAGGCAACTCCATCACCAGCCATGACTATTATTATAAAATATTCTGGAAGTTAACTCAATAAAAAAAAACTAATAATGAGAGGAACCATCTCTGCCTTTGTTTATAGCTTCTTTAAGTGTATAAATGAGCATGAGGTGATTAATGGGGGTGATCTGAGAGAGTAAGATTTGCATGCACAGTGCTTGAATTATTTCCTTATTGCATGTGCTTCCTGGTCCCTCTGTTTATTGTGCCGCTCGACGCTGTTTAATACAGAATGACTAAAGTTATGAGATCCTATTTATTCCACCTGACATTGTCCCCTCTGCCAGCTCAGCCCCTGGGACAGATAGCGCATGCACAATGAATTCAGAAAATATATTAAAAAGCAATTATAAACTCCCTGCCTTCAGTGTCCTGGCCTTATTCTTCACAGCGCTCCCTGAGAATTAGCATAATGTCTACAGGCTCTCATGGAGTTATCAAAACACGAGGAGTCTCTGTCTGTTTTTTCAGGAGGTGATGGATTTAGGAGCTAAAGGTTGCCAAAGGTGCAGTCACACACTCCGCCGCCGCCCCCCGGTAAATGTTACTGGTGCCAGTAGCACCAGCCACCCAGTGGAGATGGTGGTAGCCTAAATTTTGCTGGCTCAGCGCATGTTTCTTGCATTAAGCTCTGTCCTTTGCTCTTCCCACCACAGTGGCTCCAATATTAGAATTTCATTACATTCCTGGGCTGCTTTCCCCACCATCTTCTGCTTTATAGACTTCTAAAAACCTCTCCGAGGGACAGGACAGACGCCAGAGCCAGCCATTTCTTATATGATGGGTAATTTTTCTTGCCTCTCAGACATTGCAGGCTAATCATTTCTCCTCTCTCGCTCTTTCTCCAGAGCTCTTCCAGCAGATTTTGGGGGTGCTCTCAGGTGGTGGTGTGGCTGTGGGGACATCCTGGGGCTGGGGGGCTGCCACATCGAGTCATGAACACATTTACCTTGGTCAGTCCTGCAAGGATGACAGCCATCAAGCAGCCAGGCAGTGGGGGGAAAAAAAGCAGCATTTAGGGGCATTTAATTATTTTTTTTAAAAATTGCAACAGCTCCTGAAGTATAATTTTGGGTTGAAGCGATGGTGAAACCGGGGTGTTTCTCCACTTCATAACTGGAGAAAACTACCAAAGCCGCAACAAAAATCAGTGCAGCTTTGCCAGGATGCGCTGGAAAAATCTCCTCACCTGGATATCACGTTGTTTTATTATTTATGTCTTCTCTTATGCATAATAATACACATCTATATGTTGCAAATCAGCGTTGAACCAGCTGGCACCGAGCGTCTCCATCTAATTATCCACAGCCTTTTGGGTTTCGTTCCAGCTCCGCCATCACTCTCTCCTCCAAACCTTGCACTGGATTTTAACTCACTCCCTGCACAAAATACATCTCCTGGGTTAAAAAGTGAGGGTGCACGCAAATATATTAGTATTTTGAGAAGTACTTGAAGGCTTTCATAGCCCATCTTTACCCAGAAACTGTTTATCAAACATCTTAATACAGACCAATCTGGATACCTCAAAAATACATTTATTCTGTAAATTGTTTGTAGAAAAGCAACAGAAGGAAATGGGCTACGTTGCGATTGAATTCATTAGTAGCAGGCTGCCTGACTGCTTTTATTCCTTGTAACCTCCTATTGTATATTTTATTTGCTTGGAATATTTTATAGACCTTGGCACTCTGCTCAGCTGTACGGAGTCTGCGATGGAGGTTTCGGGGGTGTCTGGGGGAGTTAAATCAGCCCCAAATGCAGAGGAATCAAGTCTTGCTGCTTTTTACCCCTCCTGCTGGTTTGGGTCAAATAGGAAGAAGTCAGTGCCAAATTAAATTGTCTTGTTTATCTCATATCGGGCTGCTCTGAGTGGTCGCAAGGAAACCTACAATCCTCTCAGGTTTCCTGTGGAAAGGCTGGGAGCCTGGTTAGCACAGAATCATGGAATGGGTAGAGTTGGAAGGGACTTTAAGATCATTCAGTTCCAACCCCCCTGCCCTGGGCAGGGACACCTCCCACCACACCAGGTTGCTCCAAGCCCCATCCAGCCTGGCCTTGAACCCCTCCAGGGATGGGGCAGCCACAGCTTCTCAGGGAAACCTCTTCCAGGGTCTCACCACCCTCACAGCAAAAAAGTTCTTCCCCAGATCTGATCTAAATCTCCCCTCTTCCAATTTAAAACCCTTCCCCCTTTTCCTGTTCCTCCCCTCCCTGACCAAGAGTCCCTCTCCAGCTCTCCTGGAGCTCCCTTCAGATCCTGGAAGGCTGCTCCAGGGTCTCCCTGGAACCTTCTCTTCCCCTTCTCACTTGAGGTCTGTCAATCACCCCTCTTGGTGATGGAACTGGGGTTTCCAGGAGTGACTTTTCTCCTGTTTGTGATGGGAAAACACATCTTGGGAAACATTAGCACCCATGCAAGCTGATGAGCACTGCTGTTTTGTTTCAATATCTCCTGCAAATCATGGCTGCATCCCCCATCACCCAGGCATGCAGCTGGATGAGGTTAGACGTCAAAGCACATCGTTTGGGGCTTGTGGTCGTCCCTGAGTTGGGGACAAGCTGGGGAAGCGTGGAAGGAGCCTTTCTTGGTGATGGAGGTTTTGTGTCACTACGTTTGCCTTGTGGGGAGCTTCTAAAATGCCCTAACCCTGCCCAGCTGCTCAGACTTCAGAGGAGGGCAAAAAGCCCTGAGAAAAAAAAAAAAACTTCTGAAAGAATTAATTAGATCAAGGCAGTGTCTCCTTGCATCAGCCAGACTTGGCCGTTGCCAGGGCAGACCTTGGTGCTGAAGTTGCAGGCATTATTGGTGACAGAGCGGGGCTGCAAGGCACAGCTTTCCAAGGCTGCTGTGTCCTGATCTAAATTGCCCAAAACAACGGGGTCATTAATGTAAAACCTCCTGCAGAAACGAAGCCGCCCTTGGTTTCCCTGCAGACTGGCTTTGGGCTTTGCTGTGTGTTCTCAGCCCCGTTAATCCTTGCTCCATCACTTTGTCTCGCACACACACATACCCAAAAATGGCACTTCCAGAGTATCTTTGAGCAGAAATCTCATCCTTTTACCTACTTCTGTTGGACGTGGTGGGTGCCATGAGTGGACACCATGCCCATCTGTGCCCAGAGTCACCCAGTCCTGGCCTTAAATGTTGTGGTCACCTCTACAGAGCTGTTGCCTTCAAGCAGCCTTTTCTGGAGAGTTGGTTTGGCTCTAAATGCTGCCCTTGGCTATCGGTATTCGCTGTTTATGGGATGCACTGTATTTATATGGTCTTACATCCTGCATAGTGTTAAACTGTGCCAAGGGGTTTGCCTGCTGTTCATGATGTTGCTACCTTCAGGGTGCCAGAAGTCAATAACTTTCATAGAATCATAGGATCATAGAATGGTTTGGATTGGAAGTGATCTTAGAGATCATCCAGCTGTGGCTCCTGCCCTGGGCAGGATCACCTGCCACCACACCGTGTTGCTCCAAGCCCCATCCGACCTGGTCTTGAACCCCTTCAGGCAATCTGGGCCAGGATCTCGCCACCCTCACAGCAAAGAGGTTCTTCCTGAGATCTCATCTCAGTTTCCCCTCCATCAGTGTCAAACCCTTCCCCCACATCCTAGGGCTCCTCTCCTTCATCAAGAGTCTCTCCTCAGCTTTTCTCAAGCCCCTTGAGGGACTGGAAGGGACTCTAAGGTCTCCCTGGATCCTTCTCTTCTCCAGGCTGAACCCACCCAACTCAGCCTGTGTTCATAGGAGACACTTTGTTGGTCTGAGTCCCTAGAGTCTTATTTTGCCTTCTTGTATTGGGGAATCTAAGGAAGAGATGAAAGTTACTGAGTCCCTGAGCTGGAAATACACCCAAACCCCCATTTTTTGTGATTTGGTAGTATTCCTAGTCCCACACAAGAATAAGTAGAGGATCCACTCTGACCCAGGAGCTCCTCCATCCCTCCTGTGTGCTAGAAGGTCTCTGTTCTCACTCGTGCCTCCTTCGTGCTGTGCAGGATGGCTTTCCCCGTGTGAACCCTCCATCACTTACCCCACATCGCTCGCCTCGTGTTCGTTAACGTCGCAGACAAGCCTGTGCTTTTTGATCGCGATGATGTGCATCTTTCATCACACACAGCAACGCCTCCCTGTGCTCTATGTGCAAAGGAAGAGTTTTAAGAGGAGATCGATGGCTTTGAGCCTGAGAGTCAAAGGGAGACGTTCACCTCCAGGGGCTCCTGAGCAAAGCACCTGGAAAGTCGATCAATCGGTTACTTGCATTTCTTTCCCCATCACTGTGCATTTCTCTTTCATTTTCTTCTCCTCTGAGACATTAGACTTGGAGTTTAGAGTGGGAATAAATAAAATATATATGTTCAGCTCCAAAATTGCATGCTGTGTTGAAGGGATGGCAGAGGGGAGCAACACATCCCCTGCTACCTGGCCCTTTGCCAGTTCGAAGGATCAGAGAGAGCACGAGGCACGAGGGCAAGATCACTCCCAACCCCAAGGCAAAAGTGGTTCTTCTCTCCAAGAGGTCCAAGGGACCCTCAGCAGAGGGGATTAGGGTCCTTGAAACAAGAGATGCTTCCCCCTGCTCTGCGTGGCCTTTTGTAGCCTCTTTCTACAACACGTTTGTGTTTTGCTGCCAGGGCTTTGGGAGGAGAAATGGCATTGGGAGAGGGTGCTGGAAATAGCCCGAGTCACCTTCAAGAGGAGGATGGATGTTGGCTACAGAATGAGGTCTCTGATGCAAGTTTAATGTGTCGAAGCTCATGTGCTTTCCTGATTGCCCGGACTTTCATGGTCATTTTCATAGACCCCCAAGCCCCAAGAGCATCCCCCACTCTCCCTGCTCACATCCTGCAGGAGGAGGGTCCACAGCTCTGGGCTTGGATATGAGCCTTCACATCATCTTTGTCTTCTTTGAAAACAAACAAACAAACAAACAAAATAACCCAAACAAACAAACCCAAACAAATAAAAAAAAACAAATAAAAAAAATAAAAAAAAAAAAAAAAAACCAAAACAAGGGGAGAAAGGAGCAGGGGGGGGGAAAAAAAGG
>VZRU01020595.1:21576-36952 GCA_013398155.1 Pedionomus torquatus
GGTAGGATGATTGGGGGGGTGGAGCGGTGGCATTTCTCAGTGAGTCAAAGTTTGCATGAAAACAAACAAAATGTTTGCCAAAACGGGAGTCCCCAGTGAACCGGGGCGTTCAGCGCTTTGGCAGGACTCCTTTGGAAGCCTCCGTGTGACCCACTTTGGAGAGCAGTAGCCAGCAGGAGGGTTTGTTTTTTTTTTCCCCTCTTTGAATAGAAGTAAATGGGAGAAGGAAAATAAAAAGAGAAGAAAGAAGGAACCTTGCCTGAGAGGGGGTTTTGACACTGGGAAAGTATGTCTCCCTGAAAGGGGCTAATTCTCTCTGTTTTTTTTCCCCCTCCTTTCTATGAACCCCCTCCTCGTCCCAGCCAAACCTGTGCTGCTCCAAAGGGGGATGTGGGCACGGTGCTACCACCTGCCTGTTGGTTTGCTGCTCTGCCTCCATCCCTCCCACACTCCAGCAAAGAAAAGCAGATTTTCTTTTCCTCCTCCTTCTTCTTTCGCATCCTTAAACCTTCCTGGGGGTCCGGGGCGTTTGCTGGGGGTGACCAGAGGAGTCCGAGTGCGAGCAAATCCCTTATTTCAGACATCCCTGGACCTATAATTTCACAATCCTACCCAGCAGTGGAACAGATGAAAGATGTAGACAATGGGGCTTTTTTCCCTCTATAACCTCTTTTCTTCACTCCTTGCATTCGGGGGGTGGAGGGGAGACTTGGCAAAGGAAAGGGGTGGATCCACCCTAAAGCTGTGGTCTTGTTTTCCATCGGGGAGAGACAAAACTTTCTGCTGAGCTCGACTTCAAAAGGCAGACGTCGAGCCTTAAGATATTCATTTTAGTGATTCATGTACAGCTGCATTAGTTAGGGGCTTCACAATGTTTTATCCACTTGTCACGATTAGACATTATTATTATTACTGAAAACAGAGATGGCTGAGAGATAATAATTCTTTATGAACCTCCCGTCACAATTAATGTAGGCTCCATACTTGCCCATTTGCTGAGTTTTAAGCTAATCATTCCTTATATGTGTTTCAAGCCTTTAGTGAAGTACAAATAATTTGAACTAATTAGCTTATTAAAAGAAGGGAATGAAAACAAATGGCACATGAATGAATGGTGGGATTTCGTATGGAATTAATATCTCACTAATACATGTGGATTTGGTAAATTCATTATGCATTCATAATCAGACCTGATGAATCACCTAGCTAATTCAGGAGTAATTAGGCATGAACTACTGACACTTATTTTAAAGTACAACCAAAGTAGTTGGCTTTATCCTAAGGACTCAATTATGGTCTCTGAGGCACGGGGGAAGCACTATTGTGTGCCTTGTAAAATCGGCCAGTGTTGAACAGGGCTGCGGTGAGCCCCGCTCTGATTTACGACTGAAGGGAGGTCAGAAGGGAGGGTGCCCCCCCCTCCAGCCCTCCAGACACCCACAGGCCATCGCACCCCGGCCTTGGGGACAGCAGCCTTGCCAGGCTGCTCGCACCAGGACAACCCTCAGAGGAGATACTTGTGCCCCCCACCCCCTCCCAGAACTAACGAGTGCCATTGCTACCCCACTGAGTGACTAATTGTTCACTGCTCTGCAGCTCGAGTGCGTTAATAATTGCTGTAATTATTTATTTTTGTATTGTAACAACTCGTGCAGCCACAGCATCCTCCTGGTCCAGTGTGCTGCTGACTGAGGGGGCTGATGCAGAAGGGCAGTAGCCCCCTGCCCCAAACAGCTTCTGAGAGAGGATGCAGTGGGATGAAGGCACATGGGGAAAGATGAGGATGGAAAGAGGAGACGTGGGGGAAAATCATGAGAAATCATTCCAACTAGCTGTCGGGTTTTGAAGGTGTTGGGGCATAAGGGAGAGCTGGAGGAGGCTTTGCTGAGATTTCTGGAAAATAGGAGGAAAGTGTGTGTTCGAGGGTGTAACAGGAGAGTGGTGAAAATGTGGTACCAGCTGGTGGCGGGGTCAGGAGGAGCGGGACGTGCGTGGGGAGCAGGGCAGGGCGTGGTGGGACGGTGGGTGATCTTTGCACTAGGATTCAGGCTGGACACGAGCAAGGCAAGTTTGCATTTGCAAAGCTCAGAGGAGAAGGAGGTTGTGGTACCAAGGGAGGGAAGGCTCAGGGCTGGATGATCCTGAGCCAGGGTGGGGAGGAGAAGGGCAAAGGAGGCAGGGGATGACGCAGAAGGTCTTTGCTGGGGGAGAACCAGGATCAAGGCAGCGCCTGGGTTGCAGCGGGGTGATGTGGTGTGTGTGGGTGGAGAAATGGTCCAAATGAGCTCTGTAGCAGCTGGGTTGGGCTTGACCTGGTGGTGAGACATCTCTGAGGAGAGGCTTGGACGGGTGGGAAGGTACCCACCACTGCGCCCGATATCTTCCCATCTCTAAACCAAACCTCTGCTGCAGATCCGTGACTCATCTGCCTTCAGGTACTGAATTTGTGTTTGCAGATAAGATTATCCAGGGATTAATTGTAGAGGGAGAAGCAAAATGTAGATTAGTTATCCCTCGAGAATAGACATAGATCAACAGCATTTAGAATTACCTTTGGGTGTTTAACAGCCACGGATCACCAGAGTACCTGAAGACCTACCATGTAAAATCAACAATCTCGTTAATTATGAAAAATAATTCATGTCACACCAATCTAAAGCCACTAAAATCTCTGCATTCGTTCCAGAGGCAGCTGTATCGTGCCTGCGTTTGCCCCAGGGCTGGAGGCCAGCAGACTGTTTATTTTTTCCATTTCTTCCCCCAAAAGCCAGGGTGGGAAAGGCTGGGTGGCAGCAGATGCCTCTCTGGCGTATTTCGGTGGCCTGAACCTCCCTTTTGCAGTAACTGCTGCTTTTGAGAAGCACCTGTGGCTTTCCGTGCCAGCAATACACCCTGGGGAGCCAGCTTGGACAACCTTCACCCATACATCCACCTGCAGCCAACAGAGCTCCCCCCAGTCCTGCTGCAGCAGGAGAGGAGCCCCCACTAATGATCCATGGGTGCTGGTGGGTGCTCATCCCCCAGAGGCTGGATTTGCCCCCACTAATGGGTGTAGGTCCATGGGTGCTCATCCCCTAGAAGCTGGATTTGCCCCCACTAATGGGTGTAGGTCCATGGGTGCTGGTGGGTGCTCATCCCCCAGAGGCTGGATTTGCCCCCACTAATGGGTGTAGGTCCATGGGTGCTGGTGGGTGCTCATCCCCCAGAGGCTGGATTTGCCTCGACTAATGGGTGTAGGTCCATGGGTGCTGGTGGGTGCTCATCCCCTAGAGATAGATGACTCTGCACCTCCAACCCTTCCTCCCGGCATTAAGGCATGATGAAGTTTGGGAACGAAGCTCCATAAATCGAGAGCTTGGGTTGCGCTTTGTGACAACGCAACCGTTCCTCCCCGCGTGTGCCGACCGGCCGAAGGGAAGGACACACCAAAGCGGGCGATGTTATTCTGCCCACGCCGAGAGCTCAATCCACCAAGATCCAGGGACCCGCTCCACTCCTCGGCGGGTACTTGTGATGCTGCGCGGCAGATCCAGTGCAATCACGGAGAATAAACAGTGGCAATTACTTAATACTTCATGGTGATGGAGTATTGAAAATTAGCACCGGAGTTAAGCGCTAATAAGACGCATAACACTCTGTAAGCCAGCAGAATTTTATATAGTGGAATCAAGAGTAAATAAAATTACAATTTAAACAAAGGCAGATAATTTAATTACCTTGTAGGCACAGTACTAAAATTTGGAGTGATTGGCTAATCAATACACTATTACATGATGCAGCAATGCGGGAGGTTGTAGGAAATGGGTATTTGGGGCTGACAGGGTGCGTTGCTGGGCTCAGGCAGTTGGAGCTGACACCACCGGTCCCTGGGCAGGGCTGGCTGGAGGAGCATCGGTGGCATTAACAGCATTTCTTGCAGCTGAAGTGAATCCAACTCCAGAGGGCTGGAGTTGAAGAAGGAAGTAACTTTCGGTGCTTTTACTGTTCCTTCCATGGGGGTTTTAAATCTCAACTCTTTTCACTGCTTTGTCACTGAAATTGGACTTTCTGGAAATGACCAAAGTGAGGGAAACAAGCCCTTCTGTACCAGCGGTGAAAGAATTGCCATCTATGACCACACGTGTAAAACCTTGCCCCAGGGCAGGAGCCCCTGCAGCCCTTCTCTGTCCATGCAAAACTGCCCAGAAAGGTCTAATGCTGATCTTCATGATTAAAACTTTTATAGAATGGTTAGAGTTGGAAGGGACCTCAAAAATCATCCAGTTCCAACCCCCCTGCCCTGGGCAGGGACAACTCCCACGACACCAGGTGGCTCCAAGCCCCATCCAGCCTGGCCTTGAACCCCTCCAGGGATGGGGCAGCCACAGCTTCTCGGGGAAACCTGGGCCAGGGACTCATCACCCTCACAGCAAAGAATTTCCTCGTAATATCTGATCTAAATCTCCCTTCTAGTTTAAAACCCTTCCCCCTTGTCCTGTCCCTCCCCTCCCTGACTAAGAGTCCCTCTCCAGCTCTCTTGGAGCTCCCTTCAGATCCTGGAAGGCTGCTCCAAGGTCTCCCCGGAGCCTTCTCTTCTCCAGGCTGAACAGCCCCAGCTCCCTCAGCCTGTCCTCACAGCAGAGGGGCTCCAGCCCTCTGAGCATCTTGGTGGCCCACATCTTCCAGGGATGACAAGGAAGCACCACTTTTTAAGGCCGTCTGAGTTCTTTTACCTTTTGCACCCAGAGGTTTCATACCCTGAATCTCCCAAATCCCCCTCTCTTTACAAGATAAAGAGATAAGCAGGACGCAGTTGTTCCCTCCCAGCGTCTCCCCCATTAACAATTTGCACGACGGGTGCTTCACCGGTGGCTCCTGCCAGCTGGCATCACCGTGGCAGTGGTGGTGGTGGGGGGTGGGCTGTGCCAAATTACACCACCTGAGGATTTGGCTGCTGCACGCTGAAATTTGAGCAATAGTCTGCCGCATCCCAGCATGAAATGTCCTCCTTTGGTTCCACACCGATGCCAATCTTCTAAGGCAAAGCAGATCTTCTTTTCCAGCCCATTGTATTTCGCTAATTTAATTCCATTCTGTATGTCAAATCGCATTATATATTCACACCAACGGAAGATCTATTTTTTTTTCCTTTATTAATATTAAGACATTTATTTGTCATTTTTTAACGAAATTGAAAAGGAATCAAAACCTCATTTTCTGGAAAAGCGGTGTTCTTGGCGGGCGTGTGCCACTGCAGCTGTCTCTCTGGGCTGGCTCGGGGTTTTTTTCTGCGATTTTTTTCTTCCTCCTATTTACAACCGCTGGTTTTTTTGCACATAACTCCCCCACTCCCCCCACCAGTTCCACCCCTGCCCCCCCGGGGACTTCACGTAGCAAAATCTCCTCATCCCGTGTCACGAGGGATGATGCCGGGATGCCAGGCAGAGCTCGGGGAGGGGATTTGGGTGGTCCCCTGAAAATCAGGTTGCAAAATCAAGTTGCTTCCTCCTGCGGCTCAGCCACAGGAGACTACAGCACTTGATGGTGGTTCAGCAACAAGATGCGAGTCCCACCAAGGACCTGAGGTCCTACCAATTGTTTTGTACCTCTACAACTGCTTGAAAGGAGGGTGTATCCAGGGGGTAGTCGGTCCCTTCTCCCAGGTAACATGCCAGAACACAAGAGGAAATGGCCTCAAGTTGTTCCAGAAGAGGTGTAGAATGGATATTAGGGAAAATTTCTTCACTGAAAGGGCTATAAAACATCGGAAGAGGCTGCCCAGGGCAGTGGTGGAGCCACCATCCCTGGAGGTATTTAAAAACCGTGCAGACGTGGTGCTGAGGGGACATGGGTTAGTGGTGGGTTTGGGCAGTGCCAGGTTAGTGGTTGGATACAATGGTCTGAAAGGTCCCTTCCAACTGAGACTATGACTCTGTGACTCTAACTTGCCCTCCAGGCTGTAGGAAGAAGGGTTTGGAGCAGGCAATTGGAGCCTGGGGGTCCTTCCAGCCTCTTGCAGGTGGTCCCTGGGACAGAGCTAAGGGGAGCAGGAGATGGGCTGAGGATGCACAGAGGTGTTGGGCTCTGCATGTGGAAATAACACTGTGAAAGGCGTTGTGGTCCAGCGAGACCTCAGTGATGGAGTACATCACACTGCTCGTACTTGTTTTACTGAAAGGAGCCCAAGACACTCAGCAGGGAAAATATCCTTCAGTGACCTTGGTGAGAAGCAGATGACATCTCCAGCTGCTGTAAAGCAATTTTAATGGTGTCTTGGAGTGGAGGGTTATGATTGGAGCCACCAAACGACTGAGAAGCTCTCACATTTTGTGGAAATTTTCCTCTAAAACCCCTTTGATCAGCAGAAATGGAAGCAGAGCAAGGGGTAGCAGCCACCTGAGGGGTGTGGGAATCACAGCTGGGAGCATTATCCCTCCAGCCTTGGCCCCCTTCAACCACGCAGGACTGTCCCTGACTTCTCTGAGTTTCACCCACCTTTGCAGCTGAACTCAAACAGGTTTTTTTCAAAGTCAAATTATTCCACGTCGTGACTGAGGGGGGAGCTCACCCTGATGTACAAGGCGCTGAGCTCCTTGTTCTACTCTGGCATTTCAGACCAGGTTGGTTTGGGTTTGGTTTTTTTACCCTTGCTGATTTTGAGGGTCTTTGAGGGCAGGTTCTTTGGAGAATCAGATCATTTGAAAAAGCTTCGTTCAGCTCAGGCTGCTGTGGATTTGTCACTTCTCCTCCAACACAAGCACTGATGGAGTTAAGCTCATAAACCAGAATTAAAGCCGGTGTGGAAGGGATGTGTCTGCCCTGTCCTTGCAGGTTCTTACAGCACGATGGCCGATCATAAAGAGGTTGGGTGAGTTTATGGTGGTTTTGGCTAATGAAGCATATATCTGCATTGCAGCAATCGCAGTAAGGGGTGGAGATATCAGTGGTGGCTTTGCAGGGAGAGGCAGAGGAGCTGAAGCAGAAGAGAGAGCATCGGGGGGACACTTCTCTGCTAAGTTGGTTGAGTTTGTTGGACAGGAGCTGGTCAGATGCCAGCACAGATGTGTGTGCAGCCCTGCAGCCATCAGCTTTACAGCGAGTGCAGGTTTGGTCGAGGCTGACGTCCACCAGGCCCTGTGTAGCTCCATAGCAGCCAACACGGTCAGCTGTGCACTTCTCCACCTCACACCGTCTCCAAGATGTGTCCAGTGCTGGGCTCTCCCAGTTCAAGAAGGACAGGGAACTGCTGGAGAGAGCCCAGCAGAGGCTGCAAAGATGATGAGGGACTGGAGCATCTCTCTGCTGAGGAAAGGCTGTGAGACCCGGGGCTGTTCAGCTGGAGAAGAGCAGACTGAGAGGGGACCTCATCGATGCTGAGCAATAGGTAAAGGGCAGGGCAAGAGGATGGGGCCAGACTCCTCTCAGTGGTGACAGGACAAGGGATAATGGGCACAAACTGGGACATGAGAAATTCCATCTCAACATGAGGAAAATCTTCTTTCCTGGGAGGCTGGCAGAGCCCTGGAAGATGCTGCCCGGAGAGGTGGTGGTGTCTCCTCCTGGACATGATCCTGTCTAACCTGCTCTGGATGACCCTGCTTTGGTGATCTCCAGAGGTCCCTTCCCACCCTGGCCAGTCAGGGACTATAATTTTCTTGACTCCCACCCAATAAACCTTTGTGATCCCCAAGTCTGCTTCCCTCCTGCAAGACTGATAATGCCAGCAAGGTGCAACCACCTCCTATGTCCTGCCCACCTCCATCAGCTTTTCTCCAGCCTTCCTGCTTTGCTGTGGACCAGCCCACCCGGTAAGGTGCCACAACATCTTGTCTTGCTCCTGGAGCTCAGTCAACCAGCTGGCAAGTGGCATTTATTTTTCTACAGGATACTCCAACACCCTTAATTTTTCCCAAGCTGCAAGAAAAGCCAGCTTTTTTTTTTTTTTTTTTTTTTTTGTAAGAGGAGATGGTTTTTACAAGAAAGAGGAAAAAAAAAACAACCCAAACCCATGGCTCCTTTCCTGCTGTATCAACATAACCTGATAGAAACCCATTGCTTTGATGAGGTCTGCCTGTTTCCTTTCTGGTTTATGGTATCGTGTGATTATAAAGTTGAAACAGTAAAAGAAATCAAAGCCCTTTGATATCATGAAAATGAAACATTTGGGTGTGGGCTAAAATGAAATCTATTGC
This sequence comes from Pedionomus torquatus, assembly GCA_013398155.1. NCBI lineage: Eukaryota > Metazoa > Chordata > Aves > Charadriiformes > Pedionomidae > Pedionomus > Pedionomus torquatus. The sequence continues at coordinate 29,748 of VZRU01020595.1, forward strand.
TGAAGCTGCATTGAAGTGCTTGGATTTTAAGGACTGTCTCGTAGTGCTTCCTGAAAAGAGCTTTACATTAAATTTAGGTAAATTTTAAAACAAACCATCAACTCAAAGGAGAAAACAAAAATCCTGATGTTTTGCTTTGAGAAAGCAGAGTCAAACCCTTCCTAATTTTCCCATAGAAAAAGTGTGAGTATTTCCAATTACAAGTGTTTCAAGCTGGTTGTCAACAATTTTGGGGCATTATCTGACTCTTCAGTTTTCAGTAAATGAGGTTTCTGATTGGAAGGAACTCGCCCATCTGTAGGAGAGTGTCCTATATACAGGACTAATAATGTTGGCATGAATAATTCATCGATCTTTATTACACCGAAAGGTATGTGCGGAGCCTGATGCACACAGAGTTTCATCAAAGAAAAGCATATTCAGTTAAAAAATAATCAGTTTTACTGTCAATTTTCAGAGTGCTTGCATTAGTCTGTCTTTGCGGGTTACTCCTGTCCAGCAAATCAGCCTCCAAACTCGACTTCTGTTTGTCTCTACCCGATCTGTAGGGAGATTATTAATATCATGTAACATTCACTTAATAGGTCAGATGTGAGACCTTATTACAGATCTGGGATAAATTGCCTCTCCGGTAGCATATAGCTTGACCTTCACGGGCTCTAGAGTTCAATATTCAGCCTTCGTATCTTCAGCCTTAATTACTGTGTGCACGGGCATTAGCGCTGCCACAAAAAGGTCCAAGTTCATTTAGGCAGGACCCTGCTTTGCATCCTCTCTTTGCACGCTGCCGGGCCGGGGGAGGAGATGGCAAAGTCTGTTTCAAGGGGCAGGTTTAGACCTGGGGTCTTGTTCCTGTCTAGTCCCTCTTTCAGTTCTTTTGTCACCCAGAAGTCGGACCTCGAAGTCCGTGGGGTTGAGGGAGTTGGGTGCCTTGCTGCCCTGGTGACCTGCATTTGGGGGGTGCGCTTGCAGGGTCTTTTCCTGGCGTTCCCCAAGCAGCCAGGAGGAGGTCCTCAGCTCTGCAGGGCAGCAGTTGCACAAGGCAACGGTGAAGGCAGAGCTGGTTGCCCCCAAAAGCCCAGAAAGGCTGGGGGAACATTGGGGATTTGGACAGGAGGCTGTTGGGCTGCTTCTCTTGAGAACAGCTGGGAGTATTTGTGGTGGTGTCTCTAACTGAGGGTGGATGAGAACGGGGTGAGAAACAGATGACAGATTTGATGACCCCATCTGTGTCCTTCTGTGGTCCAACACCGTGAACGGGGAAGGTGGTTGGCAAGTGACACCCCGAGGAAAAAGCTCCAGAGGGTCCTCGGAGAGACCTTCCCTGGAAACGCACCTTTTCGGTTTTACTGAATTCTGCTTGTTTCGCCGGGGGAAAGTCGATGGCCTTCATTACAAGTCAGAGCAGGTGACATAATTCTCCTTCTGCGCTTTCAAATCTATGAACACACGAACTTAATATTAGCAACACAGATACAAATAGCATTTTAACGCAGTATTTATCACTGCGCTTTCTCGGGAGAAAAATCTATCAAAGCTCTAAATCTAAAACTCTCCCATTCTTCTCGAGCAACAAGATCAATTCATTAATATTTGGAAAGTTCTCAGTGTTATTTATCATCTGTTATTATTTTATTTATGTGCCTCTTAGTAAGAAAAAGTGGACGAACCAAGGCCAGCCTCACTGCGTTTTCCAACTTGGGGGGTGAAGGATGGGGAACAATTTTATGGGGTGAAAAAAAGTCCTTTGTGCGTGTGTTTTGCGCAGCAGAGGCAATAAAAGCTGCGGCAAGTCATCTAGAGGGGGAGAAAGGTAGCGGGTTAATTGTCTTATCATTATGAATGCGTTTCGTATTCGTGGTCAGAGCATAGATCTTAATGAATGTATTTAATATTCATGCAGATGTCGCCGCGCCTTCCTTCCATAGGCGCTGGGTTGCAATATAATAAACACCTCTGTCACCAGGGCGGCCGTTTGGGAGGTGGTTTTAGTCCGGGCTGGAGTGGATGGACCAGAGAAGTTATTAAACCATCTCGCCAAACAGCCAGGCAGAGAGGTCAGCCCCCTAAATGAGTTTAGCTCCTTCGCTAGGTTTATCTCCTAAGAGTACCCACGGCTCGAAAATAAGTTTGTAATTGAGTGATCCGGACAGATGAGTTTGGGAAGAGGTGATTGATGTCAGCAATATATTTGAACGCAATCAGCCTGGCCTAGAATACTAATTTTACAGCCCTTAGCAGCACAGACCCGCCGCTCAACCACACTTTGGGTGAGTAGATCGGGTTCCTGGTGGTCAACACCACCTCTCCCCTGGGTGGAGCGATGTGGGATCAGGAGTTGTGAAATCTGTTGTGTTGTACTGGCACTAAACCAGGGTTTGCTCTTAAGGTCTAGATGCAACCTGGTGTGGTGGGAGGTGTCCCTGCCCAGGCAGGGGGTTGGAACTGGATGACCTTGGAGGTCCCTTCCAACTCCAACCATTCTAGGTTTCTACGCCCCCAAGCTTTTCAGCATGAGGTTATCTTTAAGCTCCTGAGTAGTTTGGCTGATCCTGGGAAGTGTAATCTACCCCCAAAATGTCAGGAACGTGCAAGGACTGTGTTAAATCAAGCCAGATGCAGGACCGGGAAGTTAAGCGTGGGTTGGGAAGCTGGAGGCAGCGGGGCCTGCCAGCTTAAGGGATTTAGACAGACTTGTGTAAAATAACAGCCTTCTGCACTCTTGGGTCATGGGAAGCCTTTTGCTAAGCCACAGGCTTAAATGGCATAGAGGCAAACTCCAGGATTATCACCAGGGTTGTCAGAGGTAGTAGGACATGGACTGTTAATGTTCTCCATGAAAGGGGCCTGAAAACTGCGACCTCTTGGTCACTTGAGCTGCATCCAACTGGAGCTCCACCACAGTGGATGAGCCTCAGGTCCCCAGGTGGCTCCCCAGGGGTTGTCACCCTTGCCAGGTCACAGCATCTACACCAGGCTCGGGAAAGGTCTGAGAAATCAAGGTGGGTCAACCAAAGCAAAGCCTCCTGCTCCCTGGGGACTGGAAAGGGGTGAACAGCAACAGCAGGATGGATAAATGGGAATATCCACCTTTCACCACTCTTGTGCTTTTCATAACCACAGTAATAACTCAGGGAAAAAAATCACAGTTTAGTTGCTTCGCTGCAAGACCAAAATTAAGTGCTGGTGATTCTTCACCTTGAGGAGCAATGTAAAGGAGACTTTTCCCTTTATATTTTCTAGATAATTAGATTAATGGTGCATTCTGGGTGGGTTTTAATGTACAAAGGCAGTGGTAGATCACTGCTATGCGTTGCTTCACCAGCTGAAGTGCTCAGAGCCTGGGATGTGTGTGGTGACTTCGGGGCTATAGCCCACCTCCCTTCAATAAAGCGGCAAAGGTCTCTCTACAGCAGTTGATAGAAGATGTGTAGCTGCCACGAACAACGCCTACATCAGCTCCTGCGGCAGGACAAATCCCACCCACCTCAAGTTGGCCAAGAGTCTTTCTTACCTGCGGTGATAAAACAGGCTCATGTGGCACCGCTGGGATCTCAGTGCAGACCCTGAGATGGGGGCATTGCTTAAACTCCTATTTATGCCTTTCTTTTTTTTAAAAAAAAAAACACCTAGGTGGGGATTTTCAGAGTTAACTGGTACTAAATGCCTTGCCCCTTTTGGGAAATCTCTGCCTGTCACTGCATCCAGCCTGAGTGGCAACCAGTGCCTGCCAAGGCACTTACTGGGTGTCCGAGGTACCAGAAAGCCGGTTCGTAGAGAAGACACATCTGAAGATTTATGAAGCACCACTTTGCTGGGTTTTCTTTTATTATTTCCCCCTCCCTATAAAACAGGAGGCTGAAAACTGGCATTGTCTCAAGCTAATTTGTTCTACGTGGTAGGATGCCAGCGACCAGGTATCTTCACCGGTTGCCATCCTTGGTGCTGTTCGGGTCCCTGCTCAAATCTGAGACTATTTTTTGACAGTTTCCCACTTATGGCCAATGGAAACAATAATGGAGTTTCCCCCAGGCCTTATTTTGTTTGGAAACACCTTATTTCTCTGTGTTGTCTAGCAGAGGGCCACCAAGATGCTGAGGGCTGGAGCCCCTCTGCTGTGAGGACAGGCTGAGGGAGCTGGGGCTGTTCAGCCTGGAGAAGAGAAGGCTCCGGGGAGACCTTGGAGCAGCCTTCCAGGATCTGAAGGGAGCTCCAGGAGAGCTGGAGAGGGACTCTTGGTCAGGAAGGGGAGGGACAGGACAAGCGGGGATGGTTTTAAACTAGAAGAGGGGAGATTTAGGAAGAACTTCTTTGCTGTGAGGGTGGTGAGTCCCTGGAAGAGGTTTCCCCGAGAAGCTGTGTCTGCCCCATCCCTGGAGGGGTTCAAGGCCAGGCTGGATGGGGCTTGGAGCAACCTGGTGTGGTGGTAGGTGTCCCTGCCCAGGGCAGGGGGGTTGGAACTGGATGATTTTTAATGTTCCTTTCAACTCTAGCTATGCCATGATTCTATGAAAAGACCTGTGAGAGCGGCAGGGATGGCTCTGCAGGGACAATTGCAGGGGTCGAGGTACAGGGGGATGGAGATGCCTCTCCCTCCCTCAGCCCATTGCATCTCACCTCTCCCTTGCCGGGTGTCCCAGCTGACATCCCCGAGCGATGCCTGGAGTTGCCTTTATCTGTCCATAGCCTGAAAAGGCAGGTTTGATGGCTCCGTTGCCCCTGGTAATGGCCTCGCTGAGCAGCATCAGTCGGCATGACGGCTGTTGGGGGTGGGAAGGGATGAGCAGTTTTATTTCTCTATCATCTCCTTCATTGCTAACCTTCGGCTGCCACGGGAACTTTGAATGGCACTTGTATGGCTGGCGTCTTATTTCTGCTCCCGTCGGCGTGTCCTGCCTTGGGGCTGGGGTTGGGATGTCCCTGGGACAACAGGCACAAGCTGTCAGGCATTGTCAGCGCCGTGACCAGCTGTCCCAGGCACACGCGTTTCTCTCAGCGCTGTGTTCCGTCAGCGGGATGAGCTTTCCAGGGGATAATTACCAGCACAGGTGACATTTTCCTTCCCCAACCCCCTTGCTCCTCCCCAGCTCTGCAGCTGGGACAGGTCCCTCCTGCCCGTCCTGCCCACTCCAAGCTCTCAAATGCTCTGACACATTTGCGGTCCCTCCAAACCCGTCTCCATCTGGAGGGGCTGGTGCTGCCTTCATCTCTACACCTCTTTAACTCTTGTCTTCCTCGCTGGCAGGATATGAAAAAGCCACAGAAATCGAATCCCATTTAAAGGCATCCACCAAGAGAGGATTTTTTTTTTTCTCCTTCCTCTTCTCTCCTCCTTGAAATGAAGTTTCTTACACTGCTCATTAGATGATAAGTGAATATAGAAAAACCTTTGAGCGAAGGTAATTCCTGGCGTGTGGAAGAGGGCTGTGGTGCTGGCTGCACATTTATGAATGCAAACGAGTCCGGGCGTCCTGTGGGGATGCTTTGTCAGTCCTTTTATCTCCAAAACCAAAGTTCAAACCGACTTCCTGAGTCAAGAACCATAAAATTATGCTGCTGAAAGAATTCTCAAATGCCATCTGGGGAGGGGGGAGACCTTCATTTCTCAGCCTCTGAACTGGTCTGTGCATGCGCGGGGGAAATGAAAGAGCCCCTCATTATCAGGGTCCTATTCAGCTCCGTGCAGCTCTCCTATAATTGAGGGAATATATTATACTCCAACAGGGAAGGCCCCAGTGACTCAAATGGGAATCCATAATAATAATAATAATAACCCAGTGTACTTCTGTAGCCCATTTCATCTCCGCATCTCAAAGTACTTTTGAGACAATTAACCAGGAATCACAGAAACCCGTGTGAAACCAGGAAGCCTTGAACACCAAATTTGCCTTTACTGCAAATGGAATGTGAGTTGTAACTTAGAATCATAGAATCACAGAATGGTTAGAGTTGGAAGGGACCTCAAAGATCATCCAGTGCCAACCCCCCTGCCATGAGCAGGGACACCTCCCACCACACCAGGCTGCTCCAAGCCCCATCCAGCCTGGCCTTGAACCCCTCCAGGGATGGGGCAGCCACAGCTTCTCTGGGCAACCTCTTCCAGGGACTCACCATCCTCACAGGAAAGAAGGGTTGTCCCTTCATCTCCTCTGTCTGGGCGTGTAGGCTGGGATTCGATTCAAGCAGGTGGTACGTGGTGGGTGCCAACACAACCATGGACGTGGGCTAAAGCTGACCAGGTGCCTGCCCATGATGCTGTGGGCTACTTTGAGGGATGTTTCCAGGATCTGCCGTAAAAGAGCTGCAGATTTGTAAGTTCAGGGTACTTGCATGTGATTTTGGAGCTCTTAATCTCTGGGATGACTTTGGAGCACCATCCCTGTGCACAGGGCTGAGTTTCCTTGGGCAGCTCTGAGGAGAAGGACTTGGGAGTGCTCCTGGATGAGAAGTTCAACATGAGCCAGCAGACACTGCCGATTCTAACCCCAGAGGCAGTCAGCCATGCCCAGAAGAAATAAACCTTTTATACAGGTTGTACCTTTTGGCTGGGAAAGGCAGCAAGGCGTAAAAAACACACGTGTAGAAATGCCTAAAACCTGGATAAATAAAACAGAGGACCACGTGGTGGGGAAACGAAGCCAACGAGGGAGAAAAACCAGTGGTGTGACTGCCAACACATCTGTCCCTCTACTCCCCACACAGGAGAAATGACAAGGCCACATCACTGACACCTCCCTTGTTATGAGTCACTCCCACAAATATTGTGAATGATCTGGAGGTTCAGATTTAATTGCAGCCCCAATTAATGCACCAATTTACAAGCAGATTGCTGGATTTGTGTGTGTATGCGTGTGTTTTAAATTTCATCGGGGTTTTGTGTGTTTTTTTTTTTTGTGGGTTTTTTTTTTGGTTTTTTTTTTNTTTTTTTGAGTTGCTCTTCCCGCAGAGAAAAATTGCTGCAGAGGTGATGGAGACCAGACCAGCTGTGTGTGCTGAACTCCTGGTGTTTAGATCTGTAACAGAGCAGCAAAGGCACCTTTGCCCACTTGTTATCTAAATTCTGCTGGTATCTATGCAACCATAGAATCTCAGAATGGTTAGAGTTAGAAGGGACCTTCAAGATCATCGTGTTCCAAACCTCCTGTCATGGGCAGGGACACCTCCCACCACACCAGGTTGCTCCAAGCCCCTTCCAGCCTGGCCTT
>VZRU01020595.1:56699-95156 GCA_013398155.1 Pedionomus torquatus
GTCCCAGTTTGTCCCCGTTGCCCCTTGTCCTGTCACCACTGAGAAGAGTCTGGCCCCAACCTCTTGCCCCCACCCTTTAGCTATTGCTCAGCATCAATGAGGTCCCCTCTCAGTCTGCTCTTCTCCAGCTGAACAGCCCCAGGTCTCCCAGCCTTTCCTCAGCAGAGAGATGCTTCAGCCCCTCATCATCTTTGCAGCCTCCAGCGGCTTCTCTCCAGCAGTTCCTTGTCCTTCTGGAAATGGGGAGTCCAGAACTGGATGCAGTGCTCCAGATGTGGCATCACCAGGGGCAGAACAGAGGGGGAGGATGACCTCCTTCCTCCTGCTGCTCTTTTGAATGCACCCAAATCCTTCCCCTCCCTTCCCGATGCTGCTGTCCTCGCCTTGTACAGCAGCTACCTGTGCCTTTCCTCCCCACTCTCATCTCAGCCCTGTTGCAACCATCCTGATTTACCCCCTCTGAGCATCATGCCTTGTTCTGCAGAGGGAGAGATGGGAGGAGAAAAAGGCTGGAAGCCATATAAAGCTAAATTTCTGCCAGCACCTGAGAAAATGGGTCCCCAAAGGAGGGGGGGCAGCTTTGTGGGAGCAGTGTTGGGTGGCCAGGAGGGGGGAGCTTGGCACTGAACATGTCGTTTCTGACCTTATTTCACCATGAGCTGGGTAGTGGAGTGAGAGCCATCGCTCATCGTCTTAAACAAAGTGTAGTACAAGACAATTCAATTAACAGCGAGCGGAAGTCAATAGCGCGGGGCGGTTTGCGCGGCGCTTCCCGAGCCAGGGGAAATCAAATGGCTGCGCTGGCACCCGTCAGCTGACATCCCAGCTGGGGAGAAAGGGATGCCGGGGAGAAAACCAGCTCCTGGAGCATCCTCCTGCAGCAAATAGGCAGAGGGATGCTGGAGCTTGAGTTTCACCACAGGCCACCTCCTGGGGTGAAAGGAGGCAAAGGGGAAGATGTGAGTGGTGGCATTAACGAGGCACAGCCAGGTGGAGGGTGGAAACTGCATTTCTGCTCGAGATATATTGGAGACACATTGGCAGTGGGATTTTCTGCAGAAGCAGCTCCTCATTTCTGGACAGCAGGCCTGGGCCAGGTCCTTTCCAAGGGGATATTTTCTGTCGGGACCTCACAGTCCAGGCAGCTGGCATCGCCCTCCGTTGCTGGTCATTAGCCCACGCCAGCGATGAGGCATGGAGGTGACACACGGAGCACCAGGCTCTCCATGCTTCATCCCCCTTGCTTTTACAGCCGTCTCTCTTTACAGCCCCACTTCTCTTATCAAGCCACTGGAAACACACAAAGATCCTCTGATTTCACGTCTCCATCCTTGCATTCTCCTGCATCTCCCCCGAGCTTTGACAACAACCCCCCACACACACCCCCAATGTACTTGTAATGCTATTCCCGTGTTTCCTGGGGTTTGCTTGTGTTTGACGAAAAGACCTCATCATTCCAGATTTGTCTTGCGTGAGCTATCACAGGATTAGCGAACTGGAAACCTTTCCGAGTTTTCTTTCAGAAGCCAGTCCCTTGGGAGCATCGCTTTAGTAAGTGATTTTTCTGTTCTAGCCCAAGGAATTGGATCCGCATCCGGTAGCCAAATTGAATTCATTCGGGCAAGGTTAAGAGCCATTTGATACAGTTTTAGATTAGGTGAAGGCAGCCATATATATTTCATATTCTGTACTAACTGCGGCACAGTTACCAGGGATGGGCCGGCACAGCGCTTATTGACTGCTCCCCAGTGATCCCGCTGTTACAAATGGATGTTGCTAAACAAGGGAATGGATCCTAAATCTTTCCCTGCTGAAAGGTAATGGAAATAAGACAGAGCGATAGGCAAAGGGAATGGCTTGACACTTAATAAAAGCTTGGGGTGGCTGTCGGGGCGGCTGTGGGCAGTCGGTGAGAGCTTTCTGAGGAGGAGGGGGGAGGAAAGGGGGGTCTGTTTGAGTCCTGTTGGCTTGAGCTCTTTCCAGGAGCTGCGTGGGGGCCTGTGTAGAAAAGTATTGCCATAGCCAACAGTGTGGTACCGAGCATCACTGCTGTGTTACCGTAGTAACGTGGCCGTGGCTGGGATCCTTTCGTGCGGTACACTCGCCTTCCCAGGCTCGCAAATAGCTGAAGTAAACTGCTGTATGTGGCGGGGAGGGAAGGCTGCTTTGTGTCAGCTGAGAATATAGACACGGGTTTGAATAGAAGGACAAATGAGTTTCTCTGTTTTCTTAAGGTGAGCCCATCCATAATCGTAGTGATGCCTGGAATGCTCATGTGCAAACACCATCTGCTCCCTGCTGGAACGATCTCAAGAGCGGTATCCCCTGGGGCTGGAGCCCTTTTTCTGTGTGCAGGGGGGGAAAAAAAGGACAAGAAATTGCTCTGAGGACTGCAGGGAGCTGCTGCTCGGGCTGTGAGCCATGTACCAAGGGGTCTGGGCATCTCTGGGGCAGTGCCCTATGGTTCCATCTACAGCCATGGAAAGCGGGGGGCAGAATCCTCCTTCCACCAGGGCAGGAAAGCTTATACCCAGCCGTGTCCTGTGCACAGGGTTTAGTACAAGCCACACTGAGCCCAACCGATGAAAAAGGACTTTGAAAAAAAAAGCAAGCAATATTTAAGATAACCAAAAGTCCCTTTTGAAGGATCCTAAGGCAAACAGTGGCCGAGGCCCATAAAATTCTGTACTTACACACAACTCTTGCCAATACTCAAGAGCACCGGTCCCGTGCTGTTTATTGCACTTCTAAAGGCCCCGGCTCCTGCGGTCGTGATGTGAAATGAGGAATTCAGCTTTTCTTGCCTTTTGACTGTTTGGTCTTTACTGTAGTGGGGAAAATTTGGAAAGCATAACCTTTACGTTCTGCAGAGCCAGGGAGCAAATAAAAAGGACATAGAAGTAGTTTGCTATTTATTTCTATTTCTGAAAAAGCTCATAGTTTCTTCTGTTTGAAAGCACATCAGTCTCTTTCGCATTTCTTAACCTCTTGGAGTGGAGATGTGTAAATAATGATGAGTTTAGGGCTTTTTGTGCATTCTCTGAGCTGCTCCTTAAAATACTAGAAATAAGGCAAACAACAACCAGGGAAAGAAAAAGGATGCCTAGAGATCTGGCGGAGCAGAAGACGAGCACCGATCCTCTCCTGGGAGAGAAGGGAATGGGTGTGAAGTGAGAATGCTTGAACCGAACCTGTGTCACACCAAGAGAGCTCTTCAAAGCAGGAGATAGCGAAGGAGTGCTCTTCGGCTTTGTGGCAGCAGAATTGGCTCTAGAAACAGGATTTGATGTCAATTCCCACTCCACGTTGTCCGTAGGACGTCTGTCAGGGCTGTTCTGGGAGGATTTGTTAGCCAGGGGATGGGCGCCGTAGACCTGTGGCTGTGTGAAGCTGGCATCAAGAGAGGTTTCAGCTTCGCTCTCAGACAAAGCCGGGGATGAGAGGGGCAGGTGGTCCCAGCGGGAGGACGCAGGGCGCTGCCACGAGTGGCTGCAGATTGCCGCAGGAGGTGACATTTAAACACTCCTTTGTCTGCCTTTCGTCAGTAGAACCCTTCCTCCTCCTCCTTCACCTGTGTTCATCACTCAAGCTGCCACTGTGAAATTTGGGGATTCTTTGATGCTTACTCTGTGACGAGCATCACTTTCCAGGCTCTACTGCGCCTCCGCTTCCCCGTGCCAAGTCCATGATGCCTCCCCTGGGGCTTTCACATCTCCTTTTCCTGGCCATAAATGTGTTTCTTCCCATAGATTTACCCTTGTCTAATACATGGATAAAATCTTCATCTACATGTGGCCGTCAGGCCCTAGGACGGATGGAGTAAATGTCTTGTTATCATGTGAACCAGGGAAAAAGCATTCTCCCTCTTCACAACCCCTCCTCCAAAAAATTCCTCTGTCATAATTTGGTTTGGCTTTTGGATAAAATGATTCAAAGCTACTGCTTCTTTTATTATTATTTTGGTTAGAAATGAGTGCAATCCAGGTAGGAATGTTTTAGCTTGGGGGATTTCCCAACCTAAGAAGGAAGAAAGAAAAAAGAAAAAACAGACGAAAACAAACCCAAAAATAGAAAAGGAAGCAGGGAGAAAACAAAGCTCAAATAACAGCACTATCGGTCCCGCTGAACTGCCAATTAAACACCACTCCTTTCAGTCATTTCCTCAGAGAAGACCAGCCCCTGCGAAGAGTTCTGACAAATGTGTTTATATTTTTTGATGGAAATCTTCCAGTCAGTTCTAAAATATAATATTGCGGGGCAGGATGGGGAGGGGAAAGCTGTACGTTCATGGCCTGAAAGCAAATGGTGCACGTTAGGATTTACGTGGATATGGGCATATGGGGACTTACTGGAGAGTAGCCCTAGGTCTTTAATTTCAGATGTTTGATGGCTGTGTATCCAGTAGTGTAAATGCAAGGGAGAGCATCTCCCTGTTGGCATCTGCATAGACCACAGCGATAAATTCAGGTTGAAATATCATGCTCATCACCGTGATACCCTGAAGGGAGATGGAGAGTGATGTCTCACCAGGGCTGTCTCACCGTGTGCTCCTCAGCCCTGCCTTCAGCAGCAGAGGCACGGGCAGGAGCTGAGCCTGGCAGGCACCTTGCTTCCTCCCAAAGCTGACCTGGGCTCGGAATAAAACCATTTTTGCTCCTCTTCAGGATTCATCCTTTTTTCCAGGGTCCCAATTTCATATATTTTGAGGAGGAGGCAGGCTTTGGTGCTGACTCCGGATGTCTCCCTAGGCCAGTTTCAGAGGAGGCTGTGTCATCTCCAACCTTTCAAGGAACCCACCAGGGCTTAATTAAAAACTAAACTCGGGCACCGTTATTCAGATGAGACTGTCGGCTCCTCTGCTGACGGCAGCTCAAACTTGTCACGTTGCTCGTGCCGCAGGTCTGTGCTGGAAGGTAAGAGATTTCAGCTGAGAGACAGGCCCCGGGCTGGCGTGGGCTGAACCCTTCTGCCACAATCCTCAGGCTGGCGCGAGCGGGCTGGGGTGACAGCAGCCTCCCTGTAAGGGCAGGGAGCAATCAATCAACCAGACTTCATTAAAAGAAGCGTTGAAGGCAGTGGCTTGGCAGAGCCGGTCTGCGGAGGTGACACAGACCTGACTCCAATCACCACTACTTCAGGGAGAAGAAAAATCTGCGTTTCCTAATCATGTCGCTTTGGTCAGAAGGCTCTTGTTTTCAGCTCCATCCTGGGCATTTGCATGCTTAGAAGGAAAAAAAAAAAAAAGTAATATTAACCATTGCCTCCCATCACTGAGGAGTCAGCAGTGACACGAAAAGGAGCATCTACAGAGAGAGACAGCTCAGGGAGGGGGAGTGAGAGACCCAGAGGAACCTGAAGTCAGAGAAAGGCTTAAAAGCAGCACAGGAAACCCAGAACTTAATGCACAGTTTGTGATCCACAGCAAAACCAGAAAGCAGGTGCCCCCCAGTGAAAGGGGGGCATATTTGCAAAATACACTTATTCCTGTGGCTGTAGCATGCATGCAGAGCGTGGAAGGTGTGTTCGTGGTGGTAGCACGCCTGGAGGACACGGGCAATGTCATGGTGCACACCGAGAACACGTGCAGGGTGTATGTCCTACAACACACAGAACATGTGTTTGCAGCCAGAGAGATGGCAGCTGCGTCTGGGCATTCACACGTCTATAGGTGGTTCAGCGGTGACCTGGTGCAAGTTGTCCTGCAGGCATGTGCCATGGAGACACAGGGACGGGTCGGTAGGTGGAGGGAGGTCGTTCTCCCCCTCTGCTCTGCACTGGGGAGGCCACAGCTGGAATACTGCCCCCAGTGCTGGGCTCCCCAGTTCAAGAGAGACAGGGAACTGCTGGAGAGAGTCCAGCGTAGGGCAGCCAAGATGCTGGAGGGATTGGAGCATCTCCCTGAGGAGGAAAGGCTGAGAGAGCTGGGACTCTGGAGCCTGGAGAAGAGAAGGCTGAGGGGACACCTTCTTCATGCTCACAAGGATCTGAAGGGTGGGGTGAAGGAGGATGGAGCCAGACTCTTTTCAGTGGTTCCCAGGGACAGGACGAGGGGCAATGGGCACAAGCTGGGACACGGGAAGTTCCATCTAAACATGAGGAGGAACTTCTTTGGGGTGAGGGTGTCAGAGCCCTGGCAGAGGCTGCCCGGGGAGGGTGTGGAGTCCCCTTCTCTGGAGACCTTCAAGCCCTGCCTGGATGCAGCCCTGAGTGATGTGCTCTGGACAATCCTTCTTCAGCAGAGGAGTTGGACGGGATGCTCTCTAGAGGTCCCTTCCAGCTCTGACAATTCCATGATCCTCGATCTGTGCTCCTGCTGCACACAGACAGCAGATGTGCATGGCAGAAGAAGTTGTCCTGCGGAAGAGGTGGTCATTGCCTTTCTCCTGGAAGATGGGGAACAGTTTAGGGACCATGATCACAGTGGTAACCATCATCCTGGAGATCACGGTGGGGTGGAAGAGACCACGGTGAGGTGGCACCATAAAGGCCCTTGGATCTCTGCTTTGCAGAAGGGTCCTTGTTCCCGGGAGCATATGAGCAACACTGTCCGCACCAGCAAGGTTCTTATTTGCAAATGCTGGAACCCATAGAGCAGTGGGCGAAAGACACAGAGCTAAGTGTAAAGTGATGGCTAAATTTTGACTGTCCGGGGGAGGAAATAAGGAAAAAAAAAAAGGAACAAAAAACCCACGTCAAAACATGAAACAAAAACCTTTGTGAAAAAATTGCCATCCTTAAGAAATGAGAGCGAGTGAGAGAAGAAAGGCCAAGAAAGAGATGAAACAGCTAAGGCAGGGAAAATAAAGTGAGCTTTACTTACTCCCTCAAAGAGCTGGCAAGTCAGAGGAGCTTTGGGGTAATTGATCTCAATTTTTCTATTTTGCAGCTGCCTGAACCCATGCTTACAGCCAGAGCTCAGTGCCACGCTGTCCCAAGGCACCTATGGGTGATGCTGGCAGAGGTCTGCAGTGCTGGCGCTGGCACCACTGTTGGCAGGGGACGAAGGGCTTTGTGATACTGGGCTTGGATGCAGAGGCACCCACATGGGCAAATTCATTCCAGATGGAATTAGGACCAGGAGGGTGGATGCTGTGGTGGGTTGCAGAGCTGCCAACAGGAATTCCACCTCCAAAAATGCATAGTGATGGTGTAGCTCTTCTGCCTGGGGTCCTCAGGAACCGGTCCTGTAGGAACTGGTGCCATCAAGAGGCCACCAGCGGTTCCCACATCCTTTTGATTTCCAACTTGCAGTGCCCCTGTGCCAAGCAAATCCCTTGCAGGGGGGAACAGCGGTAGGGAAGTATCTTTTGCATTATTTATTGCTCAAATGGTGGAAACCGGGTTGGACCTTGCTCAGGTGGTTCCTGAACAAGCATGAGAAATGACACCACATCCTGGTGACTGTGATGATGGACACCTGGAGCAGGAAAATTAGGAATCCTCCCTTGGTGGGTCGTGTCTAGGGTGATGCTGTGTGTGCACACGTCCTTGTCCTTCCAGCCTGCTGTTACAGCATCTCTCTCCAAGGAGGTTCCAGCTGCTCTCAGTGCTCCATCTGCAGCCTTCAAACAGTCGCTGCGAGGGGGGAAAATACAAATAAAAACCCTGAGTTTGAGGGGGAAGGGAAAAATTAAAAAAGAAAAAAAACCCACAGCTTTTCTGGCAACCCCATAAATCTCAATTTATTTGTCCCTTCCTTTTCATACGAGCATGAAGGGAAGCGAAGCTGAGGGTGGTGGTGTGTGGAGAACCTCCCTGGGAACCCCTTCAGCAGGATAGGGGACATTCAAGACAACATGCCAGCGGCGAGAGGAAGGGGATTTTTTTATTTTAATTTATTTTTTTTTCCCTCAGGTGCTTTTGTGGTGGTGTAGTTCAGAGGTGATTTTTGCCCCAGGGGTGGAAGGTGCTAGAAGGTGCCCAGTGGGCGTTGGAAGCTCGTTAGGCCCTGGTGCTGGCAATCAGCTAATTAAGGTCCTGAGGTAGCTCCCCCTGCCATTCCCCTCAGCTCTGTGGAGGAAGAAGGTGGTGGAGGTGGCTGTGGTTGTGATAGTTTGGTGAAGAGAGGAGATAAGGTGGGTCCTGTGGTAAGGAGAGAAGATGGGTGCCGCGAGGGAAGGCTGAGGCCTGTGTGACAGGGGACGGGCACCGATTTCTCTTCCTGCTTCAAAATATGGCCTGGAAGTAGCGAGTGTCCTGTTAGAAGCTCTCAGGGAAGGGTATTAATGTGTATTTTGCTGCAAAAGCTGTGTGGTTTCTCTGGTTTTCCCCGGTTCTGAGGTGTGGTGGTTGGGGTGATGTTGCCTCGGGGTGGGATTGCAACACCCCCCTGCCTTGCTTGCAGGCTGCTGGAGTAGAAATACCTAACTACCTTTTTGTGGCTTGCTTCTGAAACTGAAGTGGAGGGGTTTTAGGGTTATTTGGGGTTTTTTCTTTGCTGCTTGGATGAGACAACTCTGCTTTTTTCTGAGCTCTCAGCAAGATCTGCTTTGGGACTTGCCTCTGCAGCACCTGGATATGATGCACTGTGTAGCAGCCGAGAGGTGGACTTCAGGTCACTTCCAACATCGGGTTATCATACAATCATAGAATGGTTCGAGTTGGAAGGGGCCTTCAAGATCATCCAGCTCCCACCCCCCTGCCCTGGGCAGGGACACCTCCCACCACACCAGGTTGCTCCAAGCCCCATCCAGCCTGGCCTTGAACCCCTCCAGGGATGGGGCAGCCACCGCTTCCCTGGGCAACCTGGGCCAGGGTCTCACCACCCTCACAGCAAAGAAGTTCTTCTTAATATCCAGTCTCTCCAATGGCCAGGATCTCGTTGAGTGCTGCTGGGGCTGCCCAGGTTGCACAGAGGAGGTTTCAGGGTGTTGAGGGTGATGTGAGCACAGGCTGTGGGTGCTGCTTCCCATAACCAGGAGGATGCAGAACACTAGGGGTTGGAAGGGACCTCTGGAGATCATCCAGTCCAACCCCCTGCCAAAGTAGGGTCACCCAGAGGAGGTCGCACAGGAATGTGTCCAGGTGGGTTTGAATGTCTCCAGAGAAGGAGACTCCAACACCTCTCTGGGCAGCCTCTGCCAGGGCTCTGCCACCCTCACGGTGGAGATTTTCCTCTTGTTGACATGGAATTTCCCATGTCCCAGTTTGTCCCCGTTGCCCCTTGTCCTGTCACCACTGGAGTCTGGCCCCATCCTCTTGCCCCCACCCTTTAGCTATTGCTCAGCATCGATGAGGTCCCCTCTCAGTCTGCTCTTCTCCAGCTGAACAGCCCCAGGTCTCCCAGCCTTTCCTCAGCAGAGAGATGCTCCAGCCCCTCGTCATCTCCCTAGTCTCTGCTGGACCTTCTCTGCTAGAGACGAGTTCTATGTCCTTTTGGAGACTGGAAGTCCAGAACTGGACGCAGTGCTCCAGATGTGGTATCACCAGGGGCAGAGCAGAGGGGGAGGATGACCTCCTTCCTCCTGCAGCCGCGCACTTTTGAGTGTACCCCAGGAGACCATTGGCTTTCTTGGAACTTCAGCGGCAGTGCAGCGTCTTCCATGCTCAGGGTGATGATGACAGCCTGGTAGCTTTTCCCTCCACACAGCTGGAGGTGGTGAGGACTGTTTGACACCCCTCTTTCCCTCTCTTCCCACAGCATTTCTAGCCGAGTCTTCATTTTCCCTGGGCGAGGACATTTGCAACTTGTGAGCAGCAGTACAGCAGTAATTACACCCTCCATCACTTTCCCATCAAGAAATAAATGGGAGGAAATCAAATCCCAAAGTACCAGTGCTGACCTTCATTTCAGAGGGTTGGTCACCGTCAGCTGGGCTAGAATCTACCCCTAAATTTACCCAAGACCTTGCTGTTCCCTGGGGCTTATCACGTGCTGTACTGTGGGGAACCTGCTGGTACTTGCAGGGCTGAGAGGGGAAGTATCCGTGCTACAGGAGCCGTTTTCTATAGGAGAAGTTGTGGGGGTGCAAGGAGAGCTTTGGGGTGCCTTTTGGGGGATACAGGGGGGATGCTGTCTGCAGCAGATACCTGCCTGGGTGCTTCCCTTTGCTGGTGGCTGAGAGTGCAGGAATGTGTTGGGGTCCCCCTGAGGTCAGACATTTAAAGTTCATTAAAGCTGTTCCGTGGCCCAGCAGAGCTGTGACGCTGCCTGTGTCTCCCTGAAATGTCATCTTCCCCCAGCGTCGAATGATAAATTTCTTTCCTAAGACTTTCCTAAAGGTGTGGTGCTTGAGATTGCTCTAAAAGACTATGCACTGCCTTCCCTCGGTCCCATGTAGCTCTGAAGGAGGAAAATCCAATGCCAGGGTTGGCAGTACCAAGATGAACCTGGGGAAAGGTGGGCACATCTGTTGTCTACCATCTCTGTTGGACGTGCCCATGTGTGTCACTGGTTTGTGCCCTCAAGGTCTCACCGTGCTGCTGGGTGCAGCTATGGACATAGACCGGTTCCCCTGGAATTCCTCTCCCTGGGAACGCAGTGACCAATTTGTTTCCTACCCTGTCACCTGGAGCGTTTAAAGTTAGCTGAGGGAATAGAAATAAAGCTGCCTGGACAGGCTGGAGAGGCGGGCGAGTGCAAATGGCATGAAATTCAAACAAGCCAAGGGCAGGTTCCTGCATCTGGGATGTGGCAATCCCAGGCACAAACACAGGTTGGGCAGAGAATGGCTGGAGAGCAGCCCTGAGGAGAAGGACTTGGGAGTGCTCCTGGAGGAGAAGCTCCCCAGGAGCCGGCAGTGTGCGCTGGCAGCCCAGAAAGCCAACCCCAGCCTGGGCTGCAGCAAAAGAAGCGTTACCAGAAGGTCACAGGAGGTGATTCTGCCCCTCTGCTCTGCGCTCCTGAGACCCCACCTGGGGTCCTGTGTCCAGCTCTGGAGTCCTCAACACAGAAAGGACATGGACCTGGTGGAAGGGGTCCAGTGGAGGGCCATGAAGATTCTCAGAGGGCTGGAGCCCCTCTGCTGTGAGGACAGGCTGAGGGAGCTGGGGCTGTTCAGCCTGGAGAAGAGAAGGCTCCGGGGAGACCTTGGAGCAGCCTCCCAGGATCTGAAGGGAGCTCCAGGAGAGCTGGAGAGGGACTCTTGGTCAGGGAGGGGAGGGACAGGACAAGGGGGAAGGGGTTTAAACTGGAAGTGGGGAGATTTAGATGAGCTACTAGGAAGAACTTCTTTGCTGTGAGGGTGGTGAGGCACTGGCCCAGGTCGCCCCGAGAAGCTGTGGCTGCCCCATCCCTGGAGGGGTTCAAGGCCAGGCTGGATGGGGCTTGGAGCAACCTGGTGTGGTGGGAGGTGTCCCTGCCCAGGGCAGGGGGGTTGGAACTGGATGATCTTGAAGGTCTCTTCCAACTCTAACTATTCTATGATTCTATGATCTCTTTTAAGATTATAGACTTCAGGATGCCACAGTGCAGTGGCCCAGGGCGAGCCTTCTCCTTGGGCAAGACCATCGCTGGTCTGCTTTGATACTGTGATGGAGCATGGTCCAGCATTTCTGAATGATCCTTCAGGTAGCTACCAGCCCTTCTGTTATGAAGCATCTCTCTTTCTTCTTTTCCAATGCTCTTCTCACATTGTGCAGCCCAAGAGGGAGGTTGGGGTCTGTGTGGAGTTGGATGCCTGTCTTCTGTTGCTTCATCTTCAGTAAATCACCCTGCAGGAAAGGACTTTCTCTAGGAGGACATTTAAGGAACACTGAGGGGAAAGACACTGCCTTGATCCCTTGTAATAGCAGCTCCATTCCTGGGTCTCAGCTGCCCTCACACAGGACACAGGGCAAGAACTGGGTCCTGGTGTCATTATTCTTCCTCTAGACTTGCTCTACGCCTCCCTCTTGCTGTCTGACATTCAGAAGAAGGAAGGGGGTAGGGAGGGAATAGATGGCAATAAGAATTTTGTTCAGGTATTTTATTTAAGTCATAATCATTTCTAATCTAAATGGGCAGGAACTGTATTACGCAGCCTAATCAGTCACATATATTGTACTGCGTTTTCGGTTTAGTGAAAAGTAAAAGCCATCTAGAAGGCAGAAATATGTTAAATTAGCATCTCTGAGGCTGTGCACCTTTTTTATTTTATTTTATTTTATTTTTTTAATGGAAAGAACAGCCCTGGTGTCTTGGCTCCAGTGGTGTATGCAGATCCCAAGGTGGAGCAGCATCAGTGGGATCCGCTCCTCAGCATTTAGAGGGAGGCTGAGGAAAGGAGGTTTCCCACTTGTGCCCTTGAGTCTCGAGTGCTCGTCATCCTTTCCTATAGAGTGTTGTCCCCCTTCCTATGCCAGGAGGGCTGTCTCCCCTTCGGAGAGGGGTTTTGCATGCCAGGGGTGATGTGCGTGGCCCCACGTTCTGTAGGACTCTGCTGCAGGAAGTCCCTGAGCTGGCGAAAGGGAGGGATGCTACTAGGGAAGCTGGAATCCCTCCAGCTTCTCTGAGCGTATCGTGTTTGTTCCCTCCGTGTTTGCCAAAAGCACCCTTATTTATTTCATCAGCTAAATGCTGAAAACCAGATGCCTGACTCCCATCAAGGCTTTTAACGATGATGATCATTGCTTCCTCTAATGCAGTGTCTTCTAGTGAGGGACGATGCCAAAGCAGCGCACAGCTGTTGACCAATGGGGGCCTGCCTGTTTTCTCCAGTATTTTAGAGTATTTATCTATTTTTGTGCAAAGGCCCCTATCTGTCTTTTTTTTTTTGCTGAGTTGCAGGAAGTTCTGAGGTGGAACGTGGCAGCTGGTTAATAGCTTAGGAGACTGGTGAGGCAGATGAGCTCGGGGAGCGAGGAGAACCTCCGGCTCCTCTGTAGTGCTTTAGAACGCCTTGTACATGCTAAAAATGTAGTCCCTGCATCCTCTTGGATGCAGAACAGAGGATGCTGCTGCTCTTTCCCAGCTAAGCTACGAGTAAATAACACAAATGAGGCTACACAAGGAGTATTTGGCAGAGCAAGGAGGAAAGATGCTTGAGGCTTGTTTATGGTGCAAAGGCGTGCCTCTCCTTTGAAATGGAAGTGCCCAGTTGAGCTGGAGAGGACACGTGGTAGGGCACAGGCGTTGGGTGTGCTGGGATAACCCGGCACGGGCAAGCAGCTCCAACCTTGTGCTTATGCAGGCATGTTCTTCTGCACTGGTCCTTTGATGAAGGCTATGGATCAAGAACTTGGCTTGGACAAGTCAAGCTGCTTCATTTTGGCTGGTGTGGCTTCACCTGGAAGGTGGGAGCAGGACCATATCATCACACCCCAAGGTGTTCCAGGGTGAACATGCTGCAGGCTGCTGTAGAGACAGGCAAAGGCACTTCAGCAGTGCTGTTCTGAAAGGTGTCAGGAGACCTGTAGGCTGTCACCATCCTATGGAAAACATACGTGACTGTTAGATTTAACCACGGTGTTACCCCCCTTCTGGGAAGGGCTGTGTAACTTCTGGAGGTAGGTTGAAATCTTTTAAGAAACAATTAAGAATTTCAGAATTGCTTTGATATGTGCTGAACAAAATGTTGACACAACACACCACACTACTCAGATTTGTTTTAACTTGTAGATTAGAATTCAAAAAAACAGAGTATGAAATGAATTAGCAAATTATTTTTGATTGCTTTGTTCATTTTTTTCAGCAGGAAACCTACCCACCTGGAAAATAGTGTCTGGCTGTAGGCAGGAGCAGAATTTATTTCCTGAGATAAGTGGATCTGGGATAAAAGTTCTCTTTATTTTTTCATTTTTGGGTGGAAAGGATGGTGTGCTTCTGTTCTGCTCTTTGTTCTGAAGATCAAATAAGGAGGAACTTTGCATAGATGTGCCAGGGCCTTTCAAAGGAAAGTTTCTTACCCCACCCCACCTTTCTTCCTGGAAGCAGCACCTCGGACCTGAGATGAGAGCAATATTTAACGTTCCTTTCACAATGACGCTGGTGTGACTGAATCCCAGTGCTGGCCCTCTTATTCTGTTTTCCCTTCCACGCGCACAGTCTCGCTCTGATCTCTCTACCTTGGCCTTGTTTTATTCTTTTTGTGTGTTGGTTTTCTCTTTTTTCTTTCTTTCTTATCCATTTCTCTTGTGAAGATGGCTTTTGTGGAAGAAGCATTGTTTCATATTCCCGGAGGTCCCAAGAGGGCAGCTGGCAGATCTCATATGCAAGGTGTCAGCAACGTTAAATGAACACACTCAGATCACTGTAAATCCCTATTTACACATAATAAGCATGAGGAATATGAAACAATACATTATTGATTACAACAATGGTGTGTAAAGTCCTTTGAAAGGCAGGTGGTGCTTGCCCATCCATCAGCTCTCCGGATGTGGATCTTCTGTCTCCTCAGAGATGCGAGTCGCATTCTGCCACTCTGGCCGGGCTCGGTGTGGGGAGAGGAGGGGCAAAGGTGGGGTACAGCCTGATGTTATTAGATGTTTGGAGATGGAGTAGCCAAGTGGGCTGTTTGGGTGACCTGAAGCTGTGCTGGTCGTGTTTGGGGTTTTGTTAAGCAAGGAAATGCTTCAGAGAAGATTTTCCTACAAGTAGAGCCAGAGCATTGAAGTCTTGTTGATTTACCCTCTAAGCACAGGTAGTTCTGTCCCTTTGTGTTGAGGTGGCACCAAAAAGAAGATTTTTTTTGCACAGATTTCCCTTGTCAGGTGTAGGAGCAGAGCTAAAGCATAGAACAGTAGAATGGTTAGAGTTGGAAGGGACCTCAAAGATCATCCAGTCCCAACCCCCCTGCCCTGGGCAGGGACACCTCCCACCACCCCAGGTTGCTCCAAGCCCCATCCAGCCTGGCCTTGAACCCCTCCAGGGATGGGGCAGCCACAGCTTCTCTGGGCAACCTCTTCCAGGGTCTCACCACCCTCACAGCAAAGAAGTTCTTCCTAACATCTCATCTAAATCTCCCCTCTTCCCATTTAAAACCCTTCCCCCTTGTCCTGTCCCTCCCCTCCCTGCCCAAGAGTCCCTCTCCAGCTCTCCTGGAGCTCCCTTCAGATCCTGGAAGGCTGCTCCAAGGTCTCCCCGGAGCCTTCTCTTCTCCAGGCTGAACAGCCCCAGCTCCCTCAGCCTGTCCCCACAGCAGAGGTGCCAGGCATGTGGTGCCATGCCTGAGGAGTGTGCACATACACCAAATAGCTCCCTGACCTTGCAGAGAGGAGGATCTGTAGTGAGTGAGGGCAGCTTACAAGCCCTAACAATAGTCTTCTGAATTTAAGTACTGTGTGCTCCAACTGCGTGGAGGTGATTTTTTTGTGTGTGCGCTTTTATGGGATTTTTTTTGGATGAGTTTTAATGGTGATCGCAAATACTTGCCGTCTGAGATTGCCTTATTGGCAGCGCTAAGCTGGTACTTGTGTTGCAGGATGAAGAACAGCGTTTTGATGGGTGCTGAACTTGTAGCTGCTGGTTTCTTCTCTTTCTCAACGGCTGGCACCGTCCCTAATCTCCCGTGCAATACACGAAATTCATTCCCTTGTTCTATCTCTGTCTGAGGTTGCTGGGAAGTGGAGTCCTTGAGGCTTGACAGGCAATTGGAATAGGTTTTGTTTGGTTTAAATGAGTTGAGAGTTCAGACCCAGGCAGGTAATGGAGCAGTTCTCCTCATCTTGTTCCCTGTTAGGGGAGCGCAGACCTTGCTGTTCCTCGCGGTGTTGGCTCAAAGGCCAGCTGCCCGGGTCACAAGAATTATAAGGTACAGCCACTCTAACAGAAAGAGCATCTTTACGACAGCTGGATAACTCGAATTGGCGTGTGGGGAAGGCTCACCACCCCACTCCCCCCCCATCAAGCCGCCCCTGCCCTCGGGTCCAAGCTGTTTGCTCACTCGTGTGAACACTGCAGTGAAAACATATTAAAGTTCCCTTTTCCTGTGGCTTTTTTTCCTCCAGGTATTTAATCTTAGTTTACAGATGAAATGTGCAGTGGAGAAAAAGATGCTAATCACACAGTTGCTGCACTCTGCTCCAGCCACTGAAAAATTTATTACCATCTGTCCTGGATTGGACAGGGCTGTGAGCATCAAGACGTTCATGTCTCTGAAGCAGCAGCAGAAAGACTCAGCATTGCAACAGGCCATGGCATTGGATCCGCAGAGGCATGCAAAGAACTTGCAGGGGTTTGAGAAAGGAAAGTGAGCTTTGTTATCGTCTCTTGGCTGAGGCCAGAGGCAAGAAAAGTCCCTGTTCTGCACAAAACTTCCATCCCTTGGCTGTAATTATCATCTCAGCAACTTTCTGGTGTTTTATAGTATCACAGAGTTGTTTGGGTTGGAAGGGACTTTCAAGATCATCCAGTTCCAACCCCTGCCCTGGGCAGGGACACCTCCCACCACACCAGGTTGCTCCAAGCCCCATCCAGCCTGGCCTTGAACCCCTCCAGGGATGGGGCAGCCACAGCTTCTCAGGGCAACCTGGGCCAGGGTCTCGCCACCCTCACAGCAAAGAAGTTCTTCCTGAGATCTCATCTCAATGTCCCCTCTTTCCGTTTAAAACCACTGCCACTCATCCTATCACTATGTGCCCCTATATAAAGTCCCTTCACAGCTTTTATGTTGGGGGGAGTTTTCTCTTTTTGTCACCCATTTCACCAGTGGGCTCTTCCCACTTATTTTTTGCCCAGATATTGAGATGGCTGTGGTTATTTCAGTGTCCTGGAAATGTCGTTATATACATTTCTAGTGGGTTCCCCTCCCTCGCTCTGAGGGGTACTTTATGTGGTCAAGTTCTGCCAGGCTTTTATGAAACCTGAACAGAAGGCGAGATCAGAAATCAGACCAGAAACGGGCTTGCTCAGGCTCCCAAAGAAAGGTGTTTGGCTGCGCAGCTTTCTGAGCACGTCATAACATCCAACTCTCTCGGAAGCAAAGTGGTTTGATTCTTGGCCTGCCTCTGCCCTCGGTGTGCTGCTGGACTCAGGGTTCGGAACTGCTTGAACTGCAGCTCCCGTGATGTCTCTTATCTATATGATTTGTGCTTGGCGTTTTCCAAGAGCTGTGTTTCTCCCCGGCTGGCTCTTCCTGCAACTCTACATCCCCTCCAGCACCAGCAAGACCAGCTGAATCTTGGAGCATACAACGGCTTCATAAAGTGCCTCTCTTGCAGCTGGGTTTGCCTGTGATTCTTATTTTATTTTTTTTTAAAAAAAGAAAGAACTTAATTTTATTTTTTTTTTGAAGCCTCACACCTTGAAAAACTAAAAAAAAAAAAATGCTGAGCAAGGAGATAACGGTCAGCAGGGCAAGCAATGCTCATGTCTCTCCTGCAGCAATTAGCAAACCTAAACACAGGCTTGGCTGTCTTTCCAATCAAACCCTGGCAAGCTGGAATACACGACGTGATAATGAAGCGGAGAGTTTTGGAGCTACTGAGCTCGCTGCTTTGAGGATCCGGGAGCTTTAGGCTGTCTGGTTGAAAGGAAGCCATTGGAAGTAATGGGCTGGACCATCTCACCCCATTACTTCTAATGGGATGGAGAGAGTGCACACTCAGGAGCCGTGGTGGAAGCCAAGCTGCTTGCAACACGTTACAGGGTCTGGCAGCAGATAAGAGCAGCAGTAGCAGGGAGGGTGCATGATTGTCATGGGCTGGAGTTGGGATTTATTTTGGTCACAGCTTGTCATGAGGAGGAGAAGTGTGGTTTATAAGAGCCCCCCACTGCTTGTGTGTGCTCTGAGCAGGGTGCCAAGTCCTTCCCTTATACCGATCTTCCCCACTTTGCGTTCCTACTTCTTGACTGTGATAATTGGATCTATAGGGGCAGAGGAAATGAACTTCTAGGCTTCTTTTGCTGAAGCTGAAGAGCACCACTAGCAAAGAGTTTGTAGCATGAAGATCCAGCCAGCAGAAATTACTGGAATTGTGAGTTTTCAGGTCAACCAGGAAACCAGTAATGCTCTGAAGGTGGAGCAGGGATGGTCATAGAATGGTTAGAATTGGAAGGGACCTCAAAGATCATTGAGTTCCAACCCCCCTGCCCTGGCAGGGACAACAGGTATCCTTGTTGCCCCTTCCCGCCAGGAAAACTCCATCTTCAAGCAAGTTTTAACAGAAAGGGAAGAGCAGGGACTGCGACAAGTGCACCTCCATCTGGAATTTATCTCAGGTTGCTACTCCCTTGGCCAAGTTACTCATCCCTGATGGTTTGGTAACACCACCCTAAGTGAGATTCCCCAAGCTACTTAGGTACCTCAGCTCATAATTGCTGGGAGGTTTAAATACCAAAGCAAGAAATAGAGATTAACCTGTGTGTGGGTCTAACCCAAGGTGACACATCCACGTCAATGGTCTCCTTCAGCTTGGATCTGGTGGATGGCCCAGGAGGAAATGGTGTAGCATGGACTGGTGCTGCACAGCGGGTCTCCTACCTACTTGTCTGGGTCCAATACTATTTAATATCTTTGTCGGAGACTTGGACAGCAGGATAGAATGCAGCCTCAGCAAGTTTGCTGATGACACCAAGCTCATTGGTGCAGTTGACACACTGGAGGGAAGGGATACCATCCAGAGGGACCTGGGCAGGCTGGAGAGGTGGGCTGGTGCAAATGGCATGAAGTTCAACCAAGACAAATGCAGGGTCCTGCACCTGGGACGGGGCAATCCCAGGCACAAACACAGGTTGGGCAGAGAGTGGCTGGAGAGCAGCCCTGAAGAGAAGGACTTGGGAGTGCTCCTGGAGGAGAAGCTCAACTAGAACTGGCAGTGTGCGCTGGCAGCCCAGAAAGCCAACCCCAGCCTGGGCTGCAACAAAAGAAGCGTCACCATCAAGGCCAGGGAGGGGATTCTGCCCCTCTGCTCTGTGCTCCTGAGACCCCACCTGGAGTCCTGTGTCCAGCTCTGGAGTCCTCAACACAGAAAGGACATGGACCTGGTGGAATAGGGCCACCGGAGGCCACCAAGATGCTCAGAGGGCTGGAGCCCCTCTGCTGTGAGGACAGGCTGAGGGAGCTGGGGCTGTTCAGCCTGGAGAAGAGAAGGCTGCGGGGAGACCTTGGAGCAGCCTTCCAGGATCTGAAGGGAGCTCCAGGAGAGCTGGAGAGGGACTCTTGGTCAGGGAGGGGAGGGACAGGACAAGGGGGAAGAGTTTTAAATTGGAAGAGGGGAGATTTAGATTGGATCTCAGGAAGAACTTCTTTGCTGTGAGGGTGGTGAGTCCCTGGAAGAGGTTGCCCTGAGAAGCTGTGGCTGCCCCATCCCTGGAGGGGTTCAGGGCCAGGCTGGATGGGGCTTGGAGCAACCTGGTGTGGTGGGAGGTGTCCCTGCCCAGGGCAGGGAGGTTGGAACACGATGATCTTGAAGGTCCCTTCCAACTCTAACCATTCTGTGATTTGATGATTCTTGCCTTGCAAGGGGACAGGCAGCTTAAAGAGTGTTCTGAAATTGCAGAGAGTTGTCAAGGAGGGGAAAAATAAAATAGAAGCTGAAGATGAGAATTATTTAAAAAAAAAACCAAAAAAGCCTCAGATGTGCAAGAATTGCAGCTGTGCTGGGGGGTAATGGGCAAATACAGTTTAATTAACAAGATATGCAGAAATAATGGCATTTTCGAGGCTGGAGCAAGATTTCCCAGTAATAGAAGGACGCAGGGTTGCCTGCCTCTGCCTGTCGTGTCGTCTTCAAATGAGAGCACAGCGGTGCTTTCTCTGCCTTCAGGGGGGGTTAAAGGGCCACAGCCCCTCCGTCCTGGAGGAGCCAGGGCAGATGTTGAGGGTGTCCAGCACGTGAAGGTTTTGGAGCAGCTGAGCAACAGGCTTTGCAGCATTTAGGGCAGGAGTCGTCAATGTGTCTGGGGCAGATGGGTTGGTTTGAAGGTTGTATCCAAGGGCAGGAGTGGTTGGTACTTTCCTCTCCTGTCCTCTGCCTTTCAAGACTTGTGAAATGGGTGGTTGAACCAGAAACGCTTCCAAGGCAGGAGGTGTGAGAAGCTGTTGTTGATCCAGAGCACTCCAATGGATGTGACCCTAACAGTGCCGTGGCTTTTCTTATGTTTCTCTCTGGCATGTCCACAATCCGTCAGAGAAGCGTGGGGCTTATTGCAAAGTGTTTCCATCGCCACGTTCTCCAGGTTGAGCAGAGGTGTTACGGGGCCGTCTGGGCGGGGTGTGAGGCTGGTAGACCTCCTGCTTTATGCAGATCCGTGGACCTGCATGTAAATGTGGCTCTCTGCGTGTGGGGGAAGAGCAGAATGTGTTATTTATTTCAAGAAGAGGTGCTCCCGCCAGGCTCCGGGATAACATCACGCTGTGTGTGTGGCTGATGTTTGGATTGCGATGGGACACGCAGGGGGTCCTACAGCAGGGGCAAGGCTTTCAGTGAGATGAGGAACCGGAGTATTTGGTGATGAAATCAGGTCTTTAGAGAAAGCACAGTGTTCTTAAGGAATTACAATACGTGGATGTTGCATCTCTCTCCCTATCAGCTTTGTTCTGAGATTTTTCATTCAGATTTTAGACCATTTTAAGAGACTAACCATCTCTGTCGTTGAAAACCCTCCCGGAGCATAGGAACACACCCTGATGCCAGTGCAGCCATTGGAGATGGAGGAGGAAGGTTTGCCCCAGCAGAGGCTGACCCAATCCATCTTCCAAACAGCCCTCTTCTTGCAGCCCCCCGATTTCTCACATGGGCTCTGCATCTCGGGCTTTTCCAGTCTCTGGGACACGTCCTCAAAAATCATTTTGGTTCCCTGGAGAGCTTGTTTCATCAAGGGCACTGGAAGAGGTGCTGCAGAAAGGTGTGATGGGGTTCCTACGTGTCCTTCACGCTCGTGTCTCTGGTAAAATGGCTATTTTTCTGCTATATGGAACTGAATATGCAGCTCCCAGTTTTGGGAGGGATGGGAGGGAAGGATGGCTGGACTGGGAGGAACACTGCGTCAGTGCCACCTCAGGCCCTGTCAGGCAGCTCCCCAAGTGACTGCAGGTTTGGGTCTGAGCTGCCAAAGCAGAGCACGGGGGCAGGTGACAGATGGCCCAGGGACACCTGAGTCCTCTGCTTGTGAGAGGAAATTCCTGGGGGAGGCAGAGAGGCCAGACGGGGTGAGAGACAAGGCTCAAACTCGCTGCTAGCCTCTCCTGCCCTGCCTGCTCATGCCCTGGAGATGTGAGGAACTCCGTAGAGTTCATGTTGGCTGGTGCAGTGCAGCCATTGGACTGTGACCGTGACAGATGTGCCCATCACCTGGCTGTCCTCTGATGGCCCCAGTTGCACCGCTGGTTCCTCGGAGTTAGGAAAGGTGGTCTCAGCAGTTCCTGGCTCCTCCTGGAGATGGTGACATGTCGTGGTTTCAGGAACTGCCATAGGGAAGCATCAAGGCGAGGCCGGGGGGATGCGTGGGGAGGTGCTCACATATGGCTGAAGTTTCTCTTGGAGCCTTGTTCCTGACCTTCCCACAGCAGGAGGCTGATGTATTTTGTGGCTTGAATGGAGCAGCACGTACAGTGGGACACAGTCAAAAGCAGACTAAATCCCCGGGAAGTCCTTGAAGTGCCGGTGGAATCCACCAGCGAGGTGAATTGGCCAGAGCCCCACGGAACAACAGAGACGTCTTCACAGGGAGGGTCTGAGCTCCAGGGCAAGTACCAAGCTGAGGACGTTCAGATGGTCTGAGATGAAAGGATGGCAAGCTCTTGCAAAATGCTGTAGAAATCACGTAAATCAGGGAGAAATGCTCGCGCTACGCTGAGCACAGCTTGCTGTGGGCTGTGCAATGAAAGGTTGAGCCCGCAGGGATGGAGGGGGTCTAGGGGCCGTTGCTGTGGACAGTTGGCTGCATCTACCTCCTTGGTGGAGCCTTCAGAAGCTGGGTGTGAAGGGAGGGGGTTGCAGGTGGTGGTTTTTTGCCAATGTTCCTCAAGGACTGGTGAGTGTGGGCAACTCCACGAGCTCTTCCCAATGCCTGTGAGCAGTTTAGCAAGATTATGTGGAAATTTCTACCCTGACTAGTTTACAAGCTTGCCTGTGCATCCAAGGCTTATGTACGAAGGTTCAAGAACCAAAGGCTGCCTTACATTCAGATAAATTGTTTTTTTTTCCCTGTAGCAGCTTCTTTGGAGGAAGGAAAAAGAATCCTAAGGATGATGGGATTTGGGTTTGTGAGTATTCTTCTTCACTTGCTGGATGGCTCCTCAAATAGGGTATGTTTGGAAGAAGCTTGGAAAAAGGAGCACCAGCCATGGAGAGCTGGGGAGGAGAGTGGGAAACAGGCAGATTCAGCAGACGGAACTCTGGGGACCAAAGGCTCTGTGTTGCCACTCAAAAACAGCTCTTCAAAACCCTTCAGTGCTGAGTTGTAACTCGGAGGTGCCTTTTTTTTTTTCCCTTCCATTAGCTGGGGAACACAGGGAAATAATTCTCTCTGCTCAGCAGTGTGAATCCTTCTTCCTCCTTTTCCCTTCTGCCCGTTGTGTCTCCTGCTAAGAAGCAACTTTTAATTGTCAGGTAGCAGGGGTGAGCTTGGGGTGAGCTGCTCACTGCAGGGTTTCCCTGCTCTTCCCCTTGAAGCTGTTGGTGCTGATGTCTTTCAAGGCAGCTTGGAGAGTGATATATTCAGATATTTCCAGGCGTGTGCCTGTCTATAGCTGTTTGTCCCAGAGAACCTCCTACTGGGTCATGTTTTCTCGTTGGGTTTTTTTGTTTTGGTTTTTTTTTTTTTTCCCACTGTTTTGAAACAGACTCACTGAAAATAAGCACCCCCGAGTTTTTCTGTCTCTTTCTGTTACAGTTTTTTAACTCAAAATAAAGTTTTAAGGGTTCTCCAGACCTTCACCCTTCAACATCAGAAATTCCTCTGAAGGGGCTGGCTTGTTTGGGCGACGCTGCTCTTTGAGCTGCAGGTACATGCTTTTCCAGCATTGTTTAAAGTAAATTTAGGTCTTAACTGAGATACTTCACAAGGTTTTAATTTCAGGGAATTCTCCTTTGCCGTGCAAAGTTGAAGTGTCCTTCCCAAGGTGGTCTTCACCCCTGTGCATCCTCAAGCAGAGCTGGCTCTTGACAAGGACCCTGAGTCCTGCAAGTTCTACTGTAGGAGCCTTCCCACTTCAATCCAAACGGGATTTCCAGGGCTGGAGACCATGGGAGGATGGTCCTTCTGCACAGCTGAGTCTTACATCACGGACCAAGGAGCTGGAAAACAGCTCTGCTCCCTCTGTTTTCCTTCATTGACGGATCCTTTAAAGTCAGATTGTGGTCCCACAGGGACACACTCAACTAATCCTCTGCTTTTAAGATTTTATTTGTGCAATAAATGGATGACAAGGTGGTTTGCAGTACATAACGCAATAAATGGGTTTATAAATGAAACTTTTCTGCAGAGCCACTACAGAATAAAAGACAATATCACTACAGCATTTAACACTGATCTTGGGTTCATTCATATTTCAAACAGTAATGTACCCATTTTCTCATCTGGGAAGCCTCTCAGGTTTTTTAATACATTTTTATAAATTAGCAGGGCACAGATATAATAATAACTTGCATTTGTATAGCTTTTTTTCATCTCTGAGGATCTGGGATGGCTCTGTGCAATATAGAAATTCTGTGCTGAAGGATCTGTTTGGTCTCTGCCGAAACGCAGTGGTGGTTTGGATTTCTCAATAATGCTCCTGGGTGCAAATGAGTGTCAAGGAAGGTGGTGCCCATGGCAGAAGGTGAACTTGGAGGGGGAAGGATGTACCTTGGTTTGTGGTCACCCAGGGCGAAGTCCCCTGCAGCAGAGGTCTCAAGGACGTGAAGGAAATCTGCAGAATGGTTACTGAGCCTGGAACCTGGGATGGTGAAAATGTTCCTTCACCCACTTCTGGCTTTTGGGATGGATTGTCACTAGATAGGGTGAAGCCAAGAGCAGGGAAAGACTTGGGAAATAGGTCTCCTCTGTTCATAGTGTGTTTCTTTAGCAAGATATCCAACAGCAGAAAACTTAGTCCATCAGGACAGGAACCTTTTCTACAGGAGCATAAGGTTTCTTGACCAAAGTATTTTCAAGTGACCAAAGCTCTTAGATTTGATGACGTAGGATCTGCTCATGTCATCCTTGCTGGCCAAGTAAGAAACAAAGAGGAAGAGACTGAGCTTCTTCCTCGGTGACTTTCATGCTCTTTCAAGAGCTCTTTCAAGTCCTTGGTTTCTGGGATCCCCGGGCGAGATGTGGCTTTTCCAACCCTCTGTCTTTCCCAATTTCCATGTTTTGGTGTCACTGAGATACCTGTCACAGAGGTTGGTCATTGTCGTCCTGAAAAGAAAAAGTTCAGAGTAAAGCTCATGGCATATAACATGCAATTGGAAAAATATTTACAGATTGCAAATTGCCACCTCTTTGGAAGGAAAACATGAGAAAATGGAAACGTGCTATTTATGTCAATACAAAGTTTTTAAAATTTAATTTACGAGACCAGCTGTTTCTGCTTCTCTTATAAGAGTTTAATTGGTATATAATAGCATAGTTAATTAAATACAAATCAATAGTTTAAAACAGCTAATTGATATTTAATATGTATGGGAAAATATAACTTAGTTGTAATATAATTAAGTCAATATTAAATAAGCAATGGAATGGCAATTATGCCTTTACAACGATTATAAACTTTATCGTTCTTTAATAAACTTCAATTAGACAGGATGAGTGGAAAAATTATTAAACAGGTATTATTGGGCTATTAAACATTTATTATCATTCCTGGTGGAATACAGCTTCACAATAGTACACATTATGGTTGCGTTAATAAACCTTTATTACTGCTTTGCAGCTTTAGCCTTTACTGCACCGTTGATCAGAAACTTAGTTCCCTCCCCGAGTTATGAGTTGAATTGCCTTGAAATTGGATAAGGAAATCCCAAACGATGGGAGAAATGAGGGGAAAAGCAGGAGGATTCCATAGCTTGGGCCAGCAAAGAGAAATCTTTCTTTCAAAGCAAATTTTCCCAATCTGTGCATAAAGGTCCATTTCTGGAGGAGCCTGAACTCTTGTGTCTCCTAATTGGCTTTTGCTTTGTCTGATGAGTGGTTCTTCTGAGGTTTTGAGGCGAATTATTGCAGGTATGTTTTTTATTGAGTCAGAACCATGGTTCTGCCATATGTTTTTCCAAACAAGATACCTAAGATCACGCTTCTCAAATGAGAAACTTCAACCGTAACTAGCTTTGCTCCGCTGGGAAAAATCAATTGCCATTGCGAGGAGGTGGATGGGGTTTGTTCTGGGGGTGTGGACATGCATGGGTTAAAACATTCTGCCAAGCAGTATCTCAGCAGCCCTCCTAAAGCCAAAACCTTTAAAATGCCGGGTGTCTGCTTAACTGTTTTAGCTGTTGGTAGCCACTAAAAGCCATGAAGTGGTGAGACATCCTTAGGCATCAGAGTCATCTTGAAGTGTTTTACCTTTTAAAGGCGCTCTCAAGTATTTAAAGGTGCCTTTAGCAGTAACAATTTTTGCATGTTCTCACAAATTTATGGTATGAATTATTATAAGGCTGACTTCTTGTATAGCTCCTTTCATCATGGGATATCAAAGTGTTTTATAAGCATTAATTATAGCACCCCTCAGGGAGGCAAATGGAAGATAGACACCCATACCGGTGTGTGCTCATCCAGGCTCCAGACTGGTAATAGCCCAGATTTCCTCTGGATCCAGCCCATGTGGCTCAGCCCTGACTGTCCCTCCCTCCCATCTTCAAGGGAGAAGTTGTGACTGGGACCTCTTGAGTAGCACAGACGTTGCCTTGGGTTGTAGCCGCTTCCCACAGTGCCTAAAGCACAACCTCTTTCTTGGGGAGCTTCAGAGATTGGAAGACGAGAGCTGGGACACCTGAGTGGTGGAATTTGTCACTCTGAGGGTGGTGAGACACGGGCCTAGGTTGCCCAGAGAAGCTGTGGCTGCCCCATCCCTGGAGGGGTTCAAGGCCAGGCTGGATGGGGCTTGGAGCAACCTGGGGTGGTGGGAGGTGTCCCTGCCCAGGGCAGGGGGGTGGGAGCGAGGTAGTCTTTAAGGTCCCTTCCAACCCAAACCCTTCTGATATTCATCCCCCAAGCGGGCTGGCGTTATTTCTGCCTCCTTCACTGCTTTGGTTCAGGATGCTCAGGAAGAACCTCGCCAGCATCCTCGAGCAGCCCTACATGCGCACGCCGGGATGCGCATCTGAATTAGTAAGATAGGAGCGCCGGCATGCTCAGCTCCGCTGTGGGCTGCGCTACCTTGTGTAACGCTAATCTAATTGTGTTGTTTTAATTGCGCTTTGATACCTCGGTGCTTGTTGAAGGCTCAATAGGAATCAATGCAGTTTTGCTTTCCTATCAATACAGACAGAAACGCCGTTTGCCTGCTTCGCAGGCCGGGTGCAGATGGGCCGGGGAGGGGGGCCGGGTGGCTATCGCAGGCTTGCAGCCCTCTGGCCATGCGTACTGGGTCTGCTCTCACGGGCATTGAGCAACTCTTCACACAACGTGGGAGTTCAGCAAGGTCGTAGCGATTCCAGTTATCCCCCCTCAGTAGCCCTAAGGGAGGCAACTGCCGCTGAACGTCCTCCAGCCAAACCAGCAGACCCTTGCAGCCGTCAGGAGTATTGGAGGTATCCAAAGCTCTGCCAGTTGGCACCTTTCTTGGGCTATTTGCAGTTTTTCTGGCATCGATCACGTTGCCTCAGTCCTGCAGAGCAAGAGGGCTGGTTTCCACCTTTGCTTCGGAGGTGGGAGATGGTCACTGTTTACCTCCTTCTGCTAATTAGGACTCTGTGGGTAGTTGGTTCTGTTCGTCCTGCCCTGATTTGTTTAATCTTTGGACATCTGCATCTGAGTTGGTCACCACCTTTTATGGCCAATGAGAAAGCCCCCCAAGCACCCGCAAAAGTCATCTTAGGATGAGTCACTTTCTGGAGATGCTTATTTCTTTCCGGGGCATTACCTCAGGTGGCAACATGGATTTAGGAGGGCAATTAAATTTCAGCTCACTCTGAGCATGTCAAGAGACTTCCTTTCGTCTGAGCATCGACTTCAGTGGGATTATGTGTGTGATTTATTTTTGGTTAGATGCTTATGTCCTCCCTGGTGGGGAACCTCAGGATCAGGAGCTGTTGCTCCTCAGACTCTTGCAGGTGGAGCCCTGTTCAATAATAGAGAAACCGCTTTAACTCATCTTGCTTGTGCCCTGGGTGTCCTGGGGTCAAAAGAAGGCTGTTTTTTCTGGGTTTAGGCTCTGATTCTGCCTCATGCTGTGCACAGGAGGAGGATGCTAACCCCTCTGCTGGGATGCCGTGGCAGCGCTGGGGAGGGATGCTGTGTATCTGGGTGTTTATACACCCCTATGAATCTGCACGTCTTCCCTGCACTTCGCATCACTTGCATCACGCTGCGGCGAGCAACCTTCTTCTTCCTCCGGATGCGGTCCAGATCTGCGGTTCAGACCCGACCGGGCACCAGGACGCTAAAAGCTGAGGCTGCGGGTCCCTCTCGCTCTGCTCTCCCGCTGTGGCCACGCTCCCAGCCCTCCCGCTTCGCCGCCTTCCCCTCCGGCGGGCGGCACAACGCCGCGACACTCCCGCACGCTCCCTCCTCGGCAGAGCAGGGCTCTGAAGAGACCCACAGCCACATTAAGTAAACATCAAAGGGGCTTTGATCAGCGGGGCTCGGCAGAGCGCAGAAGCCCCCGAGGAGCTCGGCAGGTCCACAGGCAGGCAGCGTCGGGGACGCGGTACCTTAATTTTCTCCACTTGTGACACAGGAGAATTTGTTTGAAGAACTGGAGCTTTTTTGCCACTCTGAGATGCGCGCAGGGAGAGCGCGCGCGTGTGCAACCTACTTCTGGAGAAACCCATGCTCAGATCTCTCTCTGTTTGTTATCGGTAGCCAGAGAGCCCCATTAAGAAATCACGGCATCAAAGGCGGGCGCCTCCTCAGACTCCGGTGCTTTGCTGCTTGTAGGGTCACTTGCTTCTAAAAGAGCAAGATGCCTCGAGCCAGACTTCTCTTCCCTTCTGAGGGCCAGTTCCCGTCTTGCTGTGCTGCCTGCTAAGGGAGAAAGGCATTAAAGAGTCCACACGGCTGCGACGCGCTGGTGTGGAGGAAGATACAGTCCATTCCCTCTGCTCGGTGCAGAGGAGCATTTAAGAAAGGAGCAAGGGAGGGGATGGTGGCCCTCCTGCCGCCAGATACACACAGATGAGGAGAGAAGAGCAGCAGCAGATGGTTTGGGACATCCAGCAAAGTTTAGTCGCGAGGTTAAACACCACCTCCAGTTACCTGCCTGCCCCGTGGGGGCTTTGCCCGAGCCGTGTAGCCGGTGGGATTTACTCCCCGCAGCATCCCCCTGTGCCTGCTCTTGTCCCCAGCCCAGTCTTCTAACATCGCTCTCTCTTCTCTTGCAGAACTGGGGCTCCCAGGAAGAGGATGCTGCCTTGTGCTGGGGTTCATGTACAAGGAGAAGTACCGCAGGATGACTGAAGGTGAGCGGCTTCCCCACCTTCCGTTCTTCCTTCCTCTTCATCAGTCTCATTGCAAGGGACGTGGGTGCGCTGCCGCCAGGACCGGGCTGGGGTCTCGCTCACACCACAGAGAAAATCCCTTTGGTCTCTGAAAATCTTAACGGTTACACATGTGGGAAGCTGCAAGAGGAGAGCAGGACTTGTTTAGTTCCGTGCATCCAAAAACCCTCCATCTCTTTCCCATGGAAAAGCTTTGTCACATGGGAAGCTCTTCCAGCCATAGCTACGTCTGGTCTTTTTATTCCAGTTGGGTGGCAGCGCCTCTCGGTGACGCCTCCAGAGTGCCAATTTCCAGAGGCACCGTTCTGTTTGTCAAATCCCTGCACTCTGGCAGGGACCTCACTAAAATTACCCTATTTATATTCTAGTCATCCCCCAGGTACTTTATGAGCATTGATTAATCCATAGAAATATCATAAATAATTATGAAGCGTAATAACTAAACAAAAACTATTTACGCTTGGAAGAATCAGCATCTTTGCTTCTGGTACCTTCTTTGCTCGGCTCCAGAAAGATCTGGAGCAAATCCTGGTGCAGCACCATCTCTGGGCGATGCTGTATCAGAGAAGGATCAAAGGTGCCAGAGCCCTGCAAGGTGGGAGGGTCTTGAGGGTGCATCAAAGAGAACGAGGCTGCCCTGGGGACTGCAAAGCTCAGTCCTCCAGACGTGGTTTGGGATCTGATTGGAAATGATTTTGCCCTGCTGAGCCCGCACGGGACGGCCCAGCAGCTCGCCATGGGGGTGGCTGCTCTTGTGGAAAGCCGCATCTTCACAGGAGTAAAAGGTGCATCAGCTTTCAGGGGGTAAAATTCTTGTGGAGGCACGTTTATGGCTCAAAAATCAGTTAGAAGATCAAAGGTTCCTTCGGTTCCCCAGGAGCCCTGAGACTGAGCCGATAATGTGGGGAAAGCACTTCACAAGGCTGCACCTTGTGCTTGTTAATTACCACTTGCTTTTTAAACATTGATTAGAGCATGTTTTAATGGGAAGGGGCTGCCCCTTGGGAGGATGGATGGCAGAGCCTCCTCCCAGCGCTGGGAGAAGTCGCGGTCTCTCTCTCTCTCGATACCTTCATGTCCTTGCTTGAAGAGGTTGCCCGTGGCTGTGCTTGGATGGGCAGAAGCCCCCCAGGGACGGTCCACGGGGGTGTCTGAGAGCCCCCAGGACCTGGGCATCCTGCCCATCCTTTGGGATCATTCACAGAAGCTCCTGTCCCCTGGTGGATTCAAAGCCTGCTGTCCGCCTACGAAGTGAGCCACCTTTTCAGGCTGAACATGGCTTTGTGTGGAGAGAACAAAGAGACATGAAAGGCCAAAAGGAAAGCTTTTGTGTGGGGAAAGGGAACAAAGTGTGCCTGCCTGATGCTGTGCAGCCAGCGAGTCTCTGGCCCCCGCAGGCTGCAGGACCATTACGTTTAAAGGTACAACCTTGCCAAAAACAGAGTGGGGGGGATTTCCATGGCTACAAAGTCCGTCGAGGACTTGTGATTTCACTACAGAGGGTTCTGGATGACAATAGCAGGCCTCCAGCCTTCTGGGCTTGTGATGGATTTCAGTGCAGATCCACACTGAATGGCATGTGAGCCGAGGAGGGGGCAGATGTCTGGTCATCTCTAGAGGCACAGCAAAGGTATTCCCTGCCCAAAGAACCTGAACAGACATTTTGGACCAGTTACTTTGAAGGGCTAAGGAGAGAGACAGCTCCCCTTTTGTGTTTTGCCAAGTGAGAGCTTTTTTTTGCAGGATGGTGCTAATTGAATAACCCTATTAATAATTACAGGGTAGCTGAAGGAACTGGAAGCAGAGGTAGGCAGTGGGGCAATGGGATAATGGGATAATTATGAGGTGTGGGGTCTCCATCGTAGTGGAAACGGGTAATTACAGGGATCATTGGAACATTGCTGTCACTTAACGGAGACAACTACAAAATGCACGCAGGTAGAAAGGACTTCTATGGAAGCCAACGTGGAGGAATTGCTTCTTGGTGGGAAGGTACTTCTCTTGGCTGTCCCCATGGAGAACACCCAGGCTGGGCTCTTGCAGACCAGCACAGCAACCTCTCTCAGCAGCGCAAAATAAATGTTCCAGCTGCTCTGTGACCGTGCCCAGCGAGAGCCTTTGGTAGCATTATGTTGTTTGTTTACCAGCTGGCAAAGGATGGATGCCCATTAACACAACTGATGGCAGATGCTGGCTCTTCTGACTGAGCCACTTCCCAGGGCAAAAAGCCAAAATGAAGTGTCCAAGAACTTGTCTTTGTGGGTGGGAGTTAACAAATATCAGTTCCTCACATCATAGAATCATAGAATGGTTCAAGTTGGAAGGGACCTTCAAGATCATGGAGTTCCAACCCCCCTGCCCTGGGCAGGGACACCTCCCACCACACCAGGTTGCTCCAAGCCCCATCCAGCCTGGCCTTGAACCCCTCCAGAGATGGGGCAGCCACAGCTTCTCTGGGCAACCTCTTCCAGGGTCTCACCACCCTCACACCAAAGAATTTCTTCCTAATATCTCATCTCAATCACCCCTCTTCCAATTTAAACCCCTTCCCCCTTGTCCTGTCCATCCCCTCCCTGACCAAGAGTCCCTCTCCAGCTCTCCTGGAGCTCCCTTCAGATCCTGGAAGGCTGCTCCAAGGTCTCCCCGGAGCCTTCTCTTCTCCAGGCTGAACAGCCCCAGCTCCCTCAGCCTGTCCTCACAGCAGAGGGGCTCCAGCCCTCTCAGCATCTTGGTGCCCCTCCGCTGGCCCCATTCCACCAGGTCCATGTCCTTTCTGTGTTGAGGACTCCAGAGCTGGACACAGGACTGCAGGTGGGGTCTCACAAGCGCTGAGCAGAGGGGTGTTTTTCATGACCTGTGTTGTGAAAAACCAGGTCTGGGTGGGGTGTTGGTGGCTGTCCCAGCTGTAAGGCAGGCACGTGGTGAGGTGCAAGGCAGAAATGTTTGGGGTGCCACATCAGGTGTGATTGTCTCTCGCTGTGCCACCGCCGCAGTGCCCACACCAGGAGAGGTGCTGGGTGTGGGCACCCTTTGGGGGTACAGGTGGGCTGGGGAGCGGGAAGGCACCGCTCCAGCGTGTGGCTGCTGGATGCTGATCCCTCTGCCGTGATTGACGATGGCCTCGCCTGCGTGCTGGGACGGCTCTTTGATGTGCGGCTGTGAGTTGTAGGGTGAAATTAAGCTGGTGACAGTTGTAGACGGAGGTAGAGCTGTCTGTAATGACGGCCTCGCAATAAAGACGCTTTAGAGTTAATCCTCCACCATCTGTCTTCGTTCTGCTAATAACCCACTCAATCAGATGCTGCCGACTGTTTGTTAACATTCAGGAACAGATACACAACCAGGAGGACTGTGCTGTTTGCTCACGAGGGGCTGGATTCCTCCTCGGGACCCGGCTCTCCCTGGCCCGTGGCAGTGGTCCAGTGGCAGCCAGGGCTTGTGGAGTGGGTGTCCCCGAGGCACGCAGGGACACGCTGGGGCTGTCAGCCAGCTGAGTTACCCCACTTTCCCCAGGGCTTGTACTGCCCTGGCTCAAGGTGACTTTGGAGTAGAAAGGTGGTTTCTATGAGGTGGGTCACCTCTGGGCCTCCGAGAAGAAGGACCTTCAACTCACAAGAAAACTGGGGCTTGTTTTTTCTATTCCCTCATCCCCTTGGCATTCAGATCCCTTGCCTTCCTGAGGGTGTGCTGTAGCAGCTCTCCCTGCTCACCTATTGCTCTTTGTCCCTGCCCACCTGTAGCTGCAGGTCCCAATAGGGCTTGTTCTGCTCTCCTCTATGGTGGCCAAAGTCCAGGTGTTCAGGTGTTGATCCCAGTCCAGCTATTTTTCTTCTTCTCTCCTGCCTTTGACTTCTTGCCAGATCTAACTCGAGTCATTAGCAAGCGTCACTGCAGCAATCATGGCACTTTTTGGCTGCCATTCATAAAGCTACTAACGGGAACGATTAAGTGCTGAGAGGTGTCAAGCCTTCTCCTTCACCACCTGTTCGTGCCAGCCGTCAGCTGCTGGAAGGAGCCTCCAACCATCTCCGAGTGCGCTGGGAGTAGGGCAAGGCAGTTTGCTCCCCTCCTCTCACCTCCTTCTCCAGGTGCTTCACTGCCTCTTGTGTCCTCCTGTGCTGTGGGTGGGTGACATCTCTGCAAGGGTGGACACAGTGCTCGGCTTTGTCACTGAGTCACAGAATTGTCTAGGATGGAAGGGACCTTTAAGATCTTTGTGTCCAACCATCAACATAGCACTGCTAAAGCCACTACTAACCCGTGTCCCTCAGCACCACATCTGCACAGCTTTTAAATACCTTCAGGGATGGTGACTCCACCACGGCCCTGGGCAGCCTGTTCCAATGTTTGATAGCCCTTTTGGTGAAGAAAATTTTCCTAATATCCACCCTAAACCTCCTGGGCTTCATCCTCAGGTCTGAGGTTGGCTGGTGAAAGAAGGAGTGGCTGGGAAAAGGGGCAGAAGAAGGACTGAGAGCTGGAGAGGGACTCTTTGTCAGGGAGTGGAGAAACAGGTCAAGGGGTAATGGTTTTAAATTAGAAGAAGGGAGATTTAGTTGGGATATTAGGAAGAACTTCTTTGCTGTGAGGGTGGCGAGTGTCTGGAACAAGTTGCCCCGAGAAGCTGTGGCTGCCCCATCCCTGGAGGGGTTCAAGGCCAGGCTGGATGGGGCTTGGAGCAACCTGGTGTGGTGGGAGGTGTCCCTGCCCAGGGCAGGGGGTGGCACTGGATGATCTTGAAGGTCCCTTCCAACTTGAACCATCCCGTTATTTTATGATTCTATGATTTAGTGCAGCATCATCCTCCTGGACCATCTAATGGTAAACGATTTGTGCTCAACGAAGGACAAATTCCCACTCTTGGACTCCCTGCTTGGCTTGTAGCCCTGCTTTCTGTTTTGATCACATCCATGCCATCAGTAAGGGGTGGGCGTGAGGCTGAAATCTGTACCTCAGTCTGCAGGGCACCCTCCTTGATGTCGGTGGGAGCAGAACCCAGTCTCTGGAGTGTTTGCATCTGAGGTGTCTCCGTTCACTCCACAAAGCACGGCCGTTCCAGCAGCCACCACTGCAGAAGCTACAGCTCCACATAGCAACGAGCACTGCTCCGTGTTTAACTGGGAGAGGGTGTTGCTTAGCAAATCGCATTTGCTGGGTAATGACCATAGAAATCTGCTCAGATAAGGACTGTCTGAATCCAAGGCGGAAGATTTTTCTCTAAGGGCCGTGCGAGGCTGTGAGCATATGACAGACCTGACGTGTGAGGAGTCCGGAGAGCGAGGGCTTAAACATTTCACAAATCTCACCTTGGCTTTCTTCTCCGGAAGGTTCT
The DNA here is from genome assembly GCA_013398155.1 of Pedionomus torquatus. NCBI lineage: Eukaryota > Metazoa > Chordata > Aves > Charadriiformes > Pedionomidae > Pedionomus > Pedionomus torquatus. The sequence continues at coordinate 90,472 of VZRU01020595.1, forward strand.
GGATCTTATTTAAAGATCCTGTAGCCATTGGCTTTACAGCAAGTGCAGGTTTGGTCGAGGCTGACGTCCACTATGCCCTGTGTAGCTCCATAGCAGCCAACACGGTCAGCTGTGCACTTCTCCACCTCACACCGTCTCCAAGATGTGTCCAGTGCTGGGCTCTCCCAGTTCAAGAAGGACAGGGAACTGCTGGAGAGAGCCCAGAGGCTGCGAAGATGATGAGGGGCTGGGGCATCTCTCTGCTGAGGAAAGACTGAGAGACCTGGGGCTGTTCAGCTGGAGAAGAGCAGACTGAGAGGGGACCTCATCGATGCTGAGCAATAGCTAAAGGGTGGGGGCAAGAGGATGGGGCCAGACTCCAGTGGTGACAGGATAAGGGGCAATGGGGACAAACTGGGACATGGGAAATTCCACCTGAATATAAGGAAAAACTCATTTGATTTGAGGGTGGCAGAGTCCTAGAAGAGGCTGCCCAGAGAGGGTGTGGAGTGTCCCAGTGGCTGTGGAACCCCTCATCGATCTGTAGAGATATTCAGACCCGCCTGGACAGGATCCTATCTAACCTGTTCTGGGTGATCTTGCCTGTTGGAAGGTGAGGTGGCAAGCAGAGGAGGGACTGGGAATCAGAAAGAGTCTTGGTGAAGGAGAGAGGAAGAAAGGTACAGAGGGTTGGACTGGATAATTTCCATAGGGACCTTCCAACACCTGCCATTCTGTGAAAGGCACCAGGACTAATGCCAGGCTCTGACATCTGGTGGGGATAAACAGAGATCCCTAAAGGGCACCAACCACATACCTCAGACATGGGAGACAGGTCAGGGTTGGTCCAGAGAGGCAGTGATGATGGTGGCCTGAACTGGAGAGCCACCAGCCTGTTCTCTTTGTGATGGCTCGTGCTTCGAATTGGCCCCTGCCTGCACAGGAGAACTGGGCAGCTGCCTGTTTCTGGCTCCTGTCATCAGCTGGGGCTTCATGCTCTTGAACCACAAGCAGCAAAGCTCTGGTTGGGTTGGTTTTTTTTGTCTTCAACTTGAGCTTCTCTCTAGGCTGCAGAAAGGTTTTGGTTCTGCAAGATGTGGGGAGAGAACTGTGGATGTGTATGAAAGCTGGGTTTATGGCTTATAATTATCTCGTACCCATCCTTAGAATAATTGTAGCTCTTTCATTATTAATAACTGGAATTCCAGTCCTTGTCATAGATCACAAAACGGAGAGGAAGCTCAACCCAGGGTTTGCATAATGTACCTTGGTTTAAATTGAATAATTGGCAAAATGGTGAAATTCGTTAGTTTTCCCCCCATTCCTTGGTGCTGGGATTAGTGAGATATTAGTGCAATTAGCCAGTGCTTCCATTTGAGGCTGCAATCATTTGGTTTGTAATTTAGAATAAATGTAAAAGCCCACTTGTGCTTCTGAACGGATTATTTGTCCTGTTTAAAAGTATCTAATGGGGTGGCTGTCATCTAAGCAAGATACATTTGACCCATTTCAATTTGTTTCCCTTTTAATCTGCTATCTGCTTTCCTGGATCTTTTTTTAATAAAAACATAAAGAAGAAGCAGGCGCGAGAGACCAGAGAGGGAGAGAATAGAAGCGCTATAGATCTGGAGTTTATCATAAGCCAAAGTAACTTGAAATCAAGGCTGTTAAACTGCAGAAAGCAATAAAAAGAAAACATGATTTGGAGATCGTTTAAAGGGCCGAGTGACTTGTCAATGAAAGGTTGCTCTTTCCGACTGCTGCTTAATAGCTTCTCAAAGGGAATCTGCAGCTCTTGCAAGAAGGAAGGCTGCGGGCTCCTTTGCTGCAGCTCGGCTGTGCGAGGGAGGGGCTTGGTTTGCAGGGCACTGGGTGCAGCAGCACCCGGACGGGTGAAATCCAGTCCCAGGAAGCAAAGGAGATGGACTGAAATCCCAAACTGGCTTTAAAATATAATCCTAAATATCGATGCCCTGGGTATCATAGAATCATAGAATGGTTCGAGTTGGAAGGGACCTTCAAGATCATCCAGTTCCAACCCCCCTGCCCTGGGCAGGGACACCTCCCACCACACCAGGTTGCTCCAAGCCCCATCCAGCCTGGCCTTGAACCCCTCCAGGGATGGGGCAGCCACAGCTTCTCGGGGCAACCTCTTCCAGTGCCTCACCACCCTCACAGCAAAGAANGGCCCCCGTTCCAGCAGGCCCATGTGCTTCCTACATTGAGCACTCCAGAGCTGGACACAGGACTCAAAGTATCCTGGTAGGCTCGATGTGTTTGTTTCTCTCCTCTGGGCTGTAGGCAGATCTATGCCCTCTTTGGTCCTTCCATGCACTCCCTCTTCTCCAGAGGACAGAGGGACTCCCTGCCCTTCCCTGCCCCAGGATGAGCATCTGTTCCCCAACAGCCTCATTCAAGGCTCCTCTCTGTGTCAGGTCCCATCTTTCTGCCTGGAAAGAAACCAGGTGGGACTCCTGGATGAGATTCCCTCCTGTTTTGGGGGAAAAAAAATGGCTTGTTTGGAGAAGCTGGCGGTGCCGCTGCTCCAAATGTCGCTCTGCTTGAACGCCCCTTCTGCTGCCTGCCGTACTTCAGAGTGGGTTCAGGGAATGCTTCCTGCCAGGAAAACATCCTATTAGAGCATGGCACTGAGGCACGGTGGCGTGTTCATGCCACCCATTAGCAGCCCAGCAAGGCACTCGCTGCCTCGGAATTGCTTGGATTTATGGGGACACTTAATCTGGATCTTGCAAGTGACTTTTACATCTGCAGCATCTCAGGCTGAGCATGAATCTTCCTCAGTCTCAAGGATAAGTCGGAGCCAGCCCCTCTTATCCTTGTAAAAAGTGATCTCTTCTCCTCTACCTGGTGCCAACAGCCTCTGTGATGCCAGAGAAGCTCTGACCTCGCTCGGTTCTCTGGCCTGGCAGTGGAAAGGGTCTGTCCTTCAGGACCAGACCTGTAACACATTACATGCTTTAGCTCAAGCCTGTTTTGCACACAGTGGAGATCAACAGACCCTGAACAACCTGAGCTTCATAGAATCATCTTGGTTGGAAGGGACCTTTCAGCTCGAGTCCAACCATCACCCTGACACTGGCAAAAACCATCACTAACCCGTGTCCCCTGGCACCACGTCTGCCAGGGATGGTGACTCCACCACCTCCCTGGTAGCCTGTTCCAATGCATAATAACCCTTGCAGTATAAAAATGTTTCCTAATATCCATCCTAAACCTCCCCTGGTGCAACTTGAGGCCATTGTCTCAACACCTGGTCCTTGGGCAAAGAGACTGACACACTCACACCCCCCAGCTACCCCCTTCTTTCAGTGAGTTGTAGAGAGCAAGAAGGTCTCCCCTCAGCCTCCTTTTCTCCCAGCTGAGCCCCTCCCCAGCCCCCCCTCAGCTCCCTCAGCCCTCTAAGACTTGGGCAAGCAGCAGGACCTGTTGGCATCAGTCTGCAGCCTGGGCATGGGGTCTCTGTAAAGCTTCGTGGGATCCCCAGCACCAAATGTGCCGGGATGTTGTGCAGCAGTGGGTCTGTTATCAGCTGGTCTCCAGAGCTCCCCACGGGATGCGGTGTGCACCTTGCTTTGCTAACTCTGCTGTCAGCGCCAATAAAGGTGCTGTCTCCTCCGGGGTTTGATGGCCCTGAGGAGGAAGCTCTCCCTACCCCAGGCATTGTCACTCGCATCTCTCCGCAAAGACACAACCACAATTGATTGGGGAAGGCATCTCCCCTAGAAGCTGCGTTGAGCCTTTTTGTTCTTTACCTGATGAAGGCATTTGGGAAGGAAGAGGCGAGTGGATGGAGAAGTTGTTGTAGATGCGTTGTCATCAGCAGAAGTCTCCTTGGTATTTCTGGGCTGAGAGGTGTAAGTGAAACCCGAGGAGAAACCAGTGAACACGCTGCCTTTCTGTTTAGCGTCAAGCAGGGGCTTTGCCTGGGCTGGGGCGGCTGGAAAGCTGGGTAGGACATGGGAGCTGGCTGGAGCCTCTCCACGTACACTGCTGGGAGCCGAGTCACTGCTGCTGAAGCTCTCCCAGCACATTTACAGGGATGCTGCCGAGGGAAGGACCCGCTCCATCCAGGCATCCCCTCCCCGCCTGCCTGCTGCACTCTGTCCCTTCAGAGAGGGGGAGCAAAGTCTCACCCGCGATGCTCCACTTGTCTGCGGCAGAGTTGAGCGGCTCTGCTGGCTGTAAATCTGGAGCAGAGCCCGCCAGTTTTATGGCGACGGTGTTGTTGTAGCAGTTAATGGTCTAAGGGTCTAATTTTATCTATTGATTTGCGTAGCAGTCCCCTGTGGAAAACTATTGCTGCGTAGTCTTAAATAAATGCATACAATCCTTCCTCTCTCCCCAAGTACCGGCATAAGGTAATTCAGGAGCTGCTTCTCCTGCTGCTCAGCTTGGTGGTGTGTTCGGGAGAGCCCAGGATCATGTAGAAGCCACGTACCATCCCTTTGGAGGGGCTGGAGGGCCCACTGAAGTCACTTCAGGAATCTCAGGCATTAATAAAGAGGGATCGATATCCGGGAAGGATTTAGAATGCCCAGGCTACTTGAAGTCCATTACCCTTGTGCTCCCCTTTAGGTTCTTAATGGTGTTTGAAGTGGGATGAGCACCTGCGGACTACGGCGAGCCGCGGGGGAAAAATCCATCCTCTAAAATGACCTGAAAAGGGGCAGAGAGAAGGTTGTGCA
>VZRU01020596.1:31785-54535 GCA_013398155.1 Pedionomus torquatus
CTCTACCCATTCTATGAATCTATGAATGTCTTGCAGGTGTCTGGTTCTTAAGAGACCAACTGCGAGTCCTGTCCAGCAGGCAAGTCTCGAGTTTAACCCCTGACTCTGCCTTTCTCAGAGCTTTTTGCATAGCAAAGCCAGAGGCAGAGTTTTCTGCCTTTGAATCCTAAAGCTTAACTGACATTCTGTACAAGCAAACATTATTGTGCCCATATTGTAATGGAAAGCAGTAAGCATAAAGATGCTCCCTGAACCAATACAGCGATGGGTTTTACCACATCAATCTCAGGGTGCCTACACTTGGATTAGCACGTCAGGCTGGCTTTCAGCAACTTCCTTTGGTTTAAGCTTAACCTGCTGCTTCTCCTGTGCCGTAGGCTGCTCGAGACCAGCTGCGAAGCATCATTGTACAAGACAGAACATATGCACAAGTAAACAAATTAAGGCTATCTCCAAAACAACAGGCCCCTGGCTTCCTGGAAGAGCTGCAAAGAGAAACTTAATCAACAGCAGCGGGTGAAACGGTAAAGGGGAGGAGATGGACCTCTGCTAATGAAGGCGATGCTTTCAGATTGCAAATGCTTTCTCACAGCACGCGAGGAGGCGACAGCGGGGTCAGTGCCAGCCACAGGAGAAGCGCAGGGAGCTGGCAATCACGCTGGTTCCAAGGAAACTCTGCTTTTCTCCACACAGAGCAGCCAACTTAAGCACGGGTGGAAAGAAAAACCAGGAGGCGAGCAGGGTGCAGGCTCAGCCTTGCCCCCAAGGGCGAGGACTCAGCCGTCGAAGCCGGACCGGGGCCGGTATCACGGCCTCTCTGGGCCTCCCCGGCTCCCTCCCCAGGGGCTCATTAATGGTCTGAAGTTGCAGCGAGTCAAACCAGTTGAATACCAAGACAAGTTAAATCTCTGCACACCTCCGCGCAGATGCTTTGTTTGCCACTGGCTTCACCTTGTGTCTGTAAATGAGGGAGTGCCGACGTGGGAAAAGAAAATAGGAGGCAGCTTTCCTTTCGTTTCCCAACTGCAGGCAGGTCCCGCTCCAGCTTTACCCTGGAGCTGAGGATCCTTCTCTGCTAAAAACCTGTCTCAACCCTATGGGCCCCAGTAGAGTGCAGGTGCTTACACCGTATCCTTTTGGGAGCTCACAGCCAGCAAAATTAAACCCCAACGAATCTTATTGCAAAATAAGATAATTTAGCATTGAAAGTGTGATAATTTAGCATTGAAAAAAGAAAAAAATCCATGTTTTTTTTTTTTAAAAACCCCACACACGCACCTGGCTATTTATTGCTCTCTAACCTTACCTTTTATGACTGGTTAAATCTCCCTGGTTTTCCTTTTACCCTGAAAGAGCAAGACAGCCGCAGCATATGTTCTCTGAGCAACCTGGGAAACCCTCTGAGATATCCCAGGGTCCCTCAGGCCAGTTCTTGCAGCCCGGCTCCTCGCTCTGCATGCCAGACTCATCTCCCTTTGCCCAAGCAAGCTGCTGGAGAGACAACTGGGAACCCTAGCTCCTTCTTACCTCAGGCCCCAGTCTCAGAGCAGAGTCTGGCACTGAAGCCTAAAGCCAACCCCTTGGAGGGATAACAGGCTGTTAGGACACCTGAAAGCACGAGCAAACGGCCCACATTTTATTCAGGGTTATATATGCCATCGCTGGGTCAGAGTTACTTTGCCTCAAGAGGCTGCAACATCTGCTCATAGCTATAAAAACAAAGTTAGGACAGTCTGAGTTGCGATGGGTCAGTGTATTCACACACTCACAGCCTCCAGCCGGAGCTCCTGCGGGCATCCCAGCTCGGGGAGACCGCTCTCTGGGCAAGCCCGAATTTGAAGGGAGGGCTGTCCAAATTTAAATCGGTTACAAAACAACTCACACCCCTTCAAAGGTTAAAAGTATAAACTGCTTCATGGGGTGAACTGCTTCATGGCCCCTTACTCATGGACAGGGGCTAAATAGAGAGGGGAGAAGCTTTGTTTCTAACAGAGGTATGACCACAGACAGAGCTACCAGAGTTTATCATCACACCTCCGGGTCAAACAGATGTTTCCGTCCAGATACAGATGTGCCAGCGGAAGAGATCCCTGCCCCAAGATGCTCTTCTCTCCCGCCCTGCCAGATGTTCCTAGGCCTGCAGTCCTGACAGCTAACAGAAAAGTATTTAAAATAACTGGCTGATTTAAGACAAGTGTCTCCTTAATGCTAAGCAGTTAGAGGTTGGTTTATTTGTATCGCTAGTTTATTACAGCTTTAAAGAGGCCTTAATGTAATAGTAAAGGATCTGTTATTTGTCTTGGGCAAGGGAGGAGAAGAGCTAGAGTCACACTACAGTTGTAAGAAATAAAAACCATGTAATAATAACCTAGATCTTATTATTGCACTACCTAAAATTCCCTAGAAGCACACGAGAAGTCGCTGTCTTCACTGCAGGAAAACTGGTGGGAGCTCAGGGCTTTGTTCCTCTTTGCAGTTTCCCTTTCTAGGTAGAAGAGCCCACATCTGGGACTGAAGCGTGGAGAAGTCTGACTCTGCACGAAGGATCAGCGCCTCCATTTGTAAAAAAAGCAGCATGGCTCTAATCCTCTTGTTCTCCCCGGTAGCCAGGAAAGCTGCAATACTTTATTTCTGAGCACCTCTTCTCTGTCAACACGCACACAGGCACACCAGACCCAGCAAATGTGGAATCAAAAGCCACAGAGGACGCCAACACCCGGCACTGTCAGGTAATAATTCAGGGAAATTATTCCCTGATGACTGATTCTGGGTGGCAATATCCGCGCAGATTCCTGAGCATCACTGCCAAGCACAGCCAGCACCCTCTTTCCTTTTACCCTACTACCATCTCATTTGTAACCTCCTCACTTAAAAATCCCAACTCTTTCCTAAGTTCTCCAGTCCTAGAGAACTTTCCAACCAACTTTCCAACGGCTTTTCCAACCCATGTCAGTTTTCCAAGTCCTCTTCCACCACAAACCAGCACTGAGGATGAGCAAGGCAGTTTGAGCTGTACAAACCTGCACAGCACTTGCAAAAGGAGCCCTGTGTCACTCAGTTATTAAATCCTGGCACAGGGATGTGCTGGCTGTGGTCTGGAAAGTAGTTTCGAAGGCGATGAGAAGGGCTATCACAGCTCCTCCAGCAGCCTGGAAATCCCATACCTGCCCTGGTGGGATCACTGCAGGAGGCTGGCAGTGCCCTACGGGGTAGGTGTCATGAAAAAAAAGGGGTCTCGAAAGGGCTGCACTGGCACTAATCACACCTGAGCAGTGTAAGAGGGCAGGAACCCCTCCATGACCACTGAGAAGAGCACTGCACACAGAGAGAGTTGCCTTCACAAGATGGATCTGGCACATCACCATGCCAAGCTCAGATCCAGGTCTGATTTTGACTCCTGCTGCATAACCCCATCTCGCTCCCCGAATCCAGTGATTTTCAAATCTGGGTTTTTCCTCCGGTCTCATCACTCATCAGCAGTGGATTGCAGGAGCTAAACTCCTTGTTGTAAAGCAGTGATTCCATTTTCCTCTGGTCTTAAGCAGCTTCAATCCATCTTACTGCATTACAGAGGCCGCGCTGATTGTTCTGCTGTAGTGAGTAATAACAACTTGTACTTTGCAGATTACCCCAGGGAACCGTGCTCCTGGCTCTGCAGTACCACCGGCTCTGTGGAACGGGCACACATCTGCCCGTGGCACCTCCAGGGAGAGGGATGGGGCTACAGGAACAAACACAGAGAGAAATTTGGGTAGGAAGGTGTGGAAGAGCAAAGGGAGTCAAGCGTGTGGCTGGTGGCCATGGGGAAACTGGGGTGCCCAGTCCTGCAAGGAGTGAATGTCTCAGGGATGGGGGATAGGAAGAGGGTAAGAAAGAAGGGAAAGTGATGAAAAAAAAAAAAAAAAGAGACAAAAGAGAAAGGGAAGATCAGAAAGAACTGGGAGAACATATGCTTGTGCCATTGTGATGTAATGCATGGAGAGCAGGATGGAAGCTGCTGTGACTGGGCACAGAGGAAGGACAAAGTGTGTTTTCAGCTACGAGACAAGGGCAGAAGCAGGTTTTGCCCAACTGTCCTCCTTTTTGCACACCCAAACTCCCCAGGACACTCCCAGGGGAGGAAAACATTGTCCCCTGTGAAGCAGCCCCCTGAGAGCTGGGGTTGCTCGCTGCAAGGCCCTGTCAGCGCTGCCGCCAGAGGAAAGAAATAAAGATGGGAAGGAAATGGATGGGAGAGAGAGAAGATGGGGAAGTGTAGAAGAGGTGTGAGGGGAAGGTGGAGGCGACCCACGAGGCAGCAGCCTTACTGGAAGGACAGAGAAGCTTCCAGAAGGCAGCAGCCGGCCTGGGCTGCCTCAGGAGACCTCCACTCCAAGACCCCTATCGCCACTGCCACCAGCATGTGGCACCCACTGCTGTCCTCTTTCTGCCTGGCCATGACCCTGTGCCTCCAGCAGGCTGCCAACAGCACTGGCACGGGTGGCCTGGCTCTTGCTCCGTGCCCGAGGCCGCCCCTCACTGAGGGCAAGGTGGCAGGTGTGCCCACTCTCAGCCATGCCCACATGGCTTCCTCAGCCCTCAGCCCCCGATGGTGCCAGGCCAAGGCCCCTCCTGCTCAGCAAGGTGGACGTAAGGTCACCATCAACTCATCAGGCTGCAGGGGTGTATCACCAGGCAACCGGGAGATCAAAGGAGGGCCCACCATCATGGAGGTGGAGGTTCAGAGGAAGACCTCCTGGGCCGAGCAAGAGACCACCATCCTCTTGGAGTGCTGCTTCTGGAATGACATTGTGTGGAGCTTCAGACACCATCCCCGTGGGTGCCTCACCGAAGACCTAGACCTCCTTTACTATGGTCTGATTCTGCAAGTCTGCAAGGTCACCAGCATCCTGGCCACCATGGTAACTGGCATCCAGCTTCTCTCAGGATGCATGAATTGTTACCAAAGCTGGAGGGAGAGCAAGAAGCAGTGGCCAGAGTCTCTCCCCAGCATGGTTTGGGGACACCCTGAGTGTGCCATTTGCCTGCAGGCATACAAACCCAGCGAGATGCTGAAGTTGCTGTCCTGCTCCCATGTCTTCCATGGCAAGTGCATCGACCGGTGGCACTGCGTTCAGCTCAGGAGCAAGACCTGCCCGCTCTGTGTGCGCAGTGTGACCACGGTGGTGCTGATCCACCACGATGCACGCAACCGCAAGCAGGAGTAACCTGGAGAGGCTCAACTGAAGTCCCTCCTGGAAAACCAACATCTTCTCCATACAAGATCCCACCAACTCCGTCTTCCACTCTCCCTACAAAGTCAAGCATCCACAGCACAAGATTTAAAAAAGAAAAAAGAAAAAAAAAAAAAGGTATGGAAATGTAGAAATAAGGAATACAGACCAGAAGGACAAATGGAAAACTAAGGACATATCCTTGGCTCTACCCAGCTTGGGCAGCTGGTTCATGCTAGAAGATTTGTGAGGGCCACAACCACAGACCAGAAGCAGCAGCTAGTTCTTGCCAAGTCCCTGGACAGTTTGTCCCGAGGTTCCTCCTCTTATTCTGCTTCTTAAACTCTCTCTTCCAAAAGCCTGCACAAACAGGTTCATTACAAAGGGGCCAATTACCACACTTACCAGGAAATTTTTACCACAAAACCTCAGCTGATGAAAGCAGCACCCTTCTCTACATTCTTTTTTTTTTTTTTTTTTTTCTTTTTGCATGTAAGAAAATAAAATAAATAAAAAAAAAGAACAAAACCAATCTGCTAAATGAAGAAGATATTTTTGTTTTATGTCCAAGGTTTGCAGGGCATTTTGCCAAAGCTAGAAAAGCCAAGATATTATTTCCAGCAGCAATATCTAATAAAGATGTCTCCCTCCCTTGCAATGCAAACAGCTGGAACTGGAATCCCTTTCCAGACACAGGTACCAAGTTGCAACAGCCCAGATTTGCTCAGCTGCCTTTTTTTTTTTTTAATTGTGGGCATTAGCAGATTATGGGTACTTTCGTAGCAGGTCCATAAATCACTGCTTTGTAATCTCCTGTATGCATTAGGGCCCAGATTATCATGCTTGTACTTGTTAATAACAGAGGAGAGATTGTCTGGACCCCTGGGAAATCCAGGAGAAGCACCTGGCAGAGCACGGGAGCACACGGTGCTGGGACACGTGTAGGGGATGGTGCAGACAGTAGGGCTCCCATGAACCATCTCTCCGTCCCTCTCTCACGGTGGCACAAAACCTCTCCTCACACAAAACTCCATTTCTCATCTACCCAGCTCACTTTTTGGGGGGTTACTCCGACTGTTTCAGCTCTCTGTTCTGTAAAGGCACGGGTCATCCTTTCCTTTCATCCTAGATGAAAGGAGGTGGTTACATGCACCAGTTTCTAAATCAGCTCCTAGCAAAAAAAAAGTAAAAAGAAGAAAAAGAAAAAGAATCTTTAACAATAGGGTGCAGGTCTGCCTTCCAGCCAGCTTGCTGTGGAGCTGGGGACTTGCTCAGTCAGCAGGAGGGAGGAAGCGTGTCCCACATTATCTTTCTTTTAAGACCAACTGGGAGCACTGGAAGCACAAAGGTTTTCACTGGAAGGTCACTAGATGGCCCCAAATCTTCCTTCACAGCAAATCACTAGTACTTCAGCTCTGGGAGCCTGGTCCTCAGTAATCCTATAGCTTGACCCCAGTTGAGCAGCATGCCCTGATAAGAAGGGCACCAAGCTAGAACCAGGGATACCTGCCAAGATGTCTTGGGCAAAGCATTTAACCCCCCCGATGGCTTTTCTTTTCCGCCCCTGGCCTTTGGCTGGTGAGGGCAGGGAGAGGCTGCTGTGTGTCTGTGCGACGCCACTGCCCGCAGACCCGAGACACCAACCTAATACAGATAAAGGAAAAGGCTGATGATGTACAAACTCCCATCACAGCACTACCAGGCTGCTCTTTTTTCATGCTGCAAAAGCCTCAGAGGCAGGAGGGGGGAGGAAAGCCATCTAGACTTATTCCCCAAGTTAAATCAGCGCTGGATCTGGAGTCTGTAATGCATGCTTTGTTGGAATTGTAATGATGCCCACATAAGTCAGTCTCCTCCGTGTCTCTTACAGTTCAAGCTGTTTGGGCAGGACCAGGGTGAGATTTTGCTAGCAGTTATGTGGGTCCAAATTAGCACTAAATTTCTCTGGCTTGAGGAGACACTTCCATGGAATACAAGCAACAGGAGGAGATGGTTTTATATCCCAGCTCCTGCAGTAAGTGGTAGCCCCAAAGAAGAATAAAGAAACACAGGGGCTTTGGGAGCGGTAGGGTAAGTGATCAATTAATAGAGGTAAATGGTCTTTTCCTTTCTTCTGGCCTAGATCTTTGTTCAAGTAGTAAAATGGGACCCGTTCCCTGTAATTGCTCTGCTCTTGCACACAACTGCTGTCTCCCACGTGTGGCTTGTTGACATTTAAATAAATTGCAATTATTCTGACAAAGTAGATTGCGGAGACTCCAGAGAAAACGGGTCAAGAATATGTCTAGGAGCATCTGCAATGTATTTAACACACAAATACAAAAAGGGGTAGGGCAGGATGAGAAGGGAAGTACAGCACTGGCTATAACGAACGCAGCGTGGGGTCAGAGACAGTCTGGCACGGCCCCACACCAGGGTGGGACGCTTGGCTTAACCTCAGCCAGCAGGAGCCAAAACCTTCAGGGCACTGACGATGGAGGAGGCAGAATGATGCAAATGGAAAGCACAGAGAGAACGGACAAGGCACTGCTTGGGCTCTTTGAGTGAAGACCATCTTGGCCAAAGTCCTTCTTCAGCCCTTCTCTCCTTCCTTATGCAAAAGCATTCAGAGATTTCAAGGGAGGCTAAGGGATAGGGTTTCCTGTCTCATGTTGCCCGTGGGTGGGATATGGTATCCTGCTCCCTAGCCAGACTATGGCTTTTCCTCTTTCCTCACTCTCCAGAACCGTCTCTGTACCCCATTCCCCTCTTCCTTGTCCCCCCAACCTCTCCTGAAGAGGATTTGTTCTTTTGCCCACATCTCTCTGGGTTGCTGCTAAGAGTTACTGAGATCCAGGGTGGTGGTTGCAAACACCTGATTTCTCCTTTTACCCCAGGGTTTTGGTGAGCAAGCCAGGATGGCTGCTCACCCCTGCCTTGCTGATTCTAGGCTATAAGAAGAGGTGCTGGAGCAGCACATATAGACACGTCGCTTCTTGTCCAGCCCCAAAGACAGCCCTACTCCTTCCACAAGTAGCAAATCACTGGCAATACAGAAAGCTTTGATGTGGAGGCAGAAACAGAGCATTGAGTGCAAGGAAAGAGGCAAAGATTTTAAAGAACACTAGGATGATGGATGCCATCACAAGAAGCACAAGACCAAGCCAAAAGTCCACCTTCAAAGAGGTCTCACGGCGTACCTCCATTTTCTTCTTCATCTCTCCTTCTACTAGAAAGCATTTGGCTTCTCCCCCCCCCTCCCCAAACCTTCTCCTTGTTTTGTTTTTAAATGCATCAAAATGTCTCCCTGCAAGTGTAAAACTCTTCAGATGAGGGGAAAATAAAATCGATTTGAAATCACAGCTGCTGGGAGCCTCTGGAACACACACACACTGTCTGCTGACATTTTCTGTAGCTCTTTTCCCAGTGAAATCTGTCTCAAGCAGAGCCCAAGGGGGCTAGTAACAAATCAGTTGCCTAGTACACGAGTGATTTTTTTTAACTACAGGTCCAACACAACTGCACTGGAAACCACGGGGCTACTCTCAAGTGGATCGTTAAACAAAAAGGGCTGTTTGTTAAAAGGTACAGGTTTTTAGGGATTTGTGGTTCCAAACTGACCTGGGTTCACTGCATATTCAGACCTAGTTCATTCCGACAGCCAGGGGATCCATTGCATCCCCGTCAGGCGGGTGTTCCTCTGGGCACTGAGCAGTCACCAGATGAGTTGGGAATTGCCTGAAAGATGCAAATGCTGTCCAACACTCTGAGAGGGAGGGACAACATTTGTACCTTACGCTTTTCATTCATTTTTCAGCTTTTTCACCAGAACTGGGATTTAAAAATTGGTTTTTATACCTCAAAGCTATAGTGTTTGGGGTTTTTTTTCCCTCCCAGCAGCCATTTGATTCCAGCACCTGATGTCATGAAGTAAACAAGGTGAAAAGCCCCAGTACAAAAGCTGATGGTAGCCCTCCCAAGCTCATCTACCACCCACTCTGGCTGTGGAAGGACAGGAGCCTGATGAGCTCAGCCCCAGTGAGAGCCCAAGTCTGATAGCCCTTCAGCAAATCCAGCTGCTCACCCAGGAGCCCTGGAGGTGCATCTGCCCTCTCAGAAGCTTGGGCAGTGGTGGAGTGCTGGAAACAGAGACTTTCCAATTCTCCTAGCTGCCATTTCGACTGACACTGATTGACTTCTTTCAAATGATAGAAACCCCTTCAACCCTAAGCAATTTATTTGGCTTGGTATTGGTTCAAAAATCACAATTTTAAGGAAAAAGTGCATGTTTGCCAGACCACTCTGAGCTGCCACACACCCCCCCCAGCAGTGGGCAGAGGCTGACGGATTGTTCCCACTCTGCCACGTTCTCCAGGGATTGCTTTGGCCACCAGCATGAAGCGTTCCAGTCTGCAATGGGTATGTAGCTGGTGGGGAGGCTCATTTATCCTGCCTGCACAGCGTCAGCAAAATGAAACCAGCATCCTGTCGGTACCCAGAGGGAGAGGAAAGTGGAAGCTCTGTGCGTGGAGCAGACCAAAAGGGAAGGGGAAAAGAAGCTGAAGCAGATTGGCAATAACAATCTATGACCCTGCCTTGGAAAACAGTCACTGAGTGATGTCATGGATCTGCAGGGATGATTTAAGGGTGTTGCTTAGCAGCTGGAGACAACAAAAGAGACAAGTTCTGTCCTGGGAACCCCTGAACCCACAGAAAAAAAACTGCAGAAGCCTCTAGGGCAGAAACAGGCTTTGATCTCCATCCTGCTGTGGATCCCAGTCATGGCACGGTGATAAAACCTGGGTGAGAGAGTGCCTCTGCAACCGTCTGGTATGCTTTTCCTTTGGGATCAGCCTGGAAATCTGTATTTAGAACTACCCAACTGCATTCAACACGAATCTTTGGCTCCAGCTTCTTCACTTTATGGTTGCCTCTACCTTCTACAGTGCTGGTGCTTTTTGCAGAGGCCTTTGGTTCCGTGGGTTACAGTGACAGCTCCCAGGGCACTGCTTATAAAGCCCTGCCTCCTTGCTTTGGGCCATAACTTGGGATAAAAGGGTCCTGTTCCCATCCTTAGTCAAGTGCCTGCATTGACACCCACTTCCACATCCATCCCAGGAAGAAGACACGGCCCTTCTGCAAGTTGGTGGTGACCACCTATGGGCAAGGTGATCTCCTGCCAGAGCAGGCTGGTGAAGATGTGAATGAGGAGGAACAGGACCACAAAGAGAGCGCATTCAGAGAAGAGCATGGAGATGAATTTTTTGAAGAGGAGAAAGATGATGCAATCACAGTGGAAGGGGAAGGGTTTGATGAACCGGTGAACAACACCTTTTGAACTGTGACGGGGATAAATTATCATTAAATCAAGGGAAACGTCCCCTGTGCTTTTCTTCAGCTCTTGCTCCAGACTAGCTTTTATTGGGAAACAACTAACACTGCAGCTTTGGCTCCACTCCCTTGGTCCCCACGATGAAAAAAAAAGGCATGAAATCTTGGCTGGAAAGATCAAAAAACTCCTTGAGCCAGAGCAATGGGGGAGAAGAAGAAAGGAGGAGGGAAGCAGGGATTTAAGAAGGTTTGGTATCAGAGCTGGTTTACATCAGTTACGATACTTCCTCAATTCCCTCCTAAAATCCAGGTGTGTGGATACACACCAAACCTTGCTTTTCAGTGCTGCTTAAGGGGAACGCCCAGAAACCCCAGATAGAATCACAGAATGGTTTGAGTTGGAAGGGACCTTCAAGATCACCCAGTTCCAACCCCCCTGCCCTGGGCAGGGACACCTCCCACCAGACCAGGTTGCTCCAAGCCCCATCCAGCCTGGCCTTGAACACTTCCAAGGATGGAGCATCCATAACTTGAATTATAAGTTGATAAGATAATTCTTACCTTACTGGGCAATAAGATGAGAACTGGGGTATCCACAACTTCTCTGGGCAAGATAAGAACTGCCCCCACCGTGCGTTGCAGTCAGGAGGACCCATTCCCCTAACCTGACAAGTACAGAGAGTGTGTGTGGGGGGGAAACAAATATGTGTAAAGCATAAAGATGAAGCAATTCCCCCTCTCTTCACAGTAAAAAAAACAAAACCCCAGCACCTCCTCATCACCCACGGCACTCCCACACCGTCCCCACGCGTGGGGTGGCTCAGCCCAGTCCGCAGCAGAGGGCAACGCGGCCTTTTAACTACACCAGCAGGAAAACTGCACTGGAAATATCGAGGGCACTTTAAACACTATCTCCTCAGACAGGAGGTGATGCCAGCGGGAGGGAGAGGTCTTTACAGCGAGATTCATTTCGTGGAGCCGGGGAGATGGAAGAAAAGAATGAGACGCTTCTGAGCGTGGCGTAATTGGCTGCTGTCCTGGGTTGAGAAACACAGGGCTAACTTTTCATCTAATGCTGGGGAAAATTGTACTTTTAGAAGACTCTAGTGCCTGAATTCATGAAAATATTTACTTTATGGCCAGCCAGGCTCTGGGAGATTCAAGGTCTCGGTGTTTTCAAGCCTCACCAGGTGCAGGGACGAGGAGGAGCAAGGCCTGGGCATTTAACCCAAGTTGGCCAACAGGGTTATTTCATACCATGAAGGTAGCATTCAGTATCAATTAGAAAAGTTTGCTGCACAGGGGGCTCTCCATTGGTGGTGATGGGTCCAGACAACTCCTTGCCCTGGTGCCAGACCCCTGAGCCCTTCTTTTCCCCCTGAAGCCCTTGCACCCACAGTGTCCCACATTTGCTGTCCCTGCAGGGAGGGCGCAGCTTCTGCTGATAGAGTTGGTTGAGGATAATTCTTATGTATCTTATGTCATTATCAGGATTAATACTGCTTCATTAGTATTATTGTTAATTATTTAGTCTTCTTCTATTAAATCTGTTTACATTTCAAGCCTGTTTCTTTGCGTTCCCCAATTCCCCTTTCCATGGTGGGGTGATAGAATAATTGTCTGCACGACAAGAAATTGTTACGGGTTCTCTCAAACCACAACAGCTGCTTTTGCCTGCTGGCTGGCAATCTCGCACGCTCGCTGAGGCCGACGTGACAGGTACATGTAACCTCCTGCCACCCAGGTTGTTCCAGGTCATTATCCAGATGTGCCTAAGCACCTTAAGGGGAGTGGGATTTATGTCCTAACACGATGCAAAGAGATCTTCGTCTCTTCTCTAGGTACCCCAGGTATACTCAGATTATTTGGGTGGCCTCTGAATAACGTTTCCAATCCTGCTTAAAGCAAAAACACGAGTAGAAATCAGCAGTTGCTGCCCAGGCTGGTAGGGGTGGCTCTAACACCCACTGTGGATGGGGCAGCCAGCCAAGTCCCAAACCACACATGGGGATACAGAGCTGGAAACACTCACAAAAACACCATTAGCATTTAATCTCATATAAAAGAAAAAGCCTAAAACCTCTTTAGTAAATGCCAAAAATTAAGAAAGTGAACAGCTCTGACATGCTGTGACCAAGACATCAAACCTGCACAGCTGTACAAAGGCTAAACTCCCAAATCAAAGGCTCTCCTTTAAACATAAACCCTCCTATTTCTTATGGGCAGTGTCCAAGAAGTGGGCTGTCATCAGATCTCTCTATCAGGACCACGCAGTGAGACGACACAAGCATGGCCAGCAAACAAGACCAGTGCCTTGAAGTATTTTCCTTTTGAGTGATTACGTTAAGACTCAGAAGGGCAGGAGTTTAGAAAAATGTTGTCTGAAAGCAGAGCTGAGAAGCATGATCTCTGCCACCCAGAAATCCCGATGACTTTTGAAAACAACAGCACCTACATTACTCTGGTACCTTTAAGATACACATACTGTGCTTATCCTAGAAAGAGACATGAATATACGTGGTGGCCATCGATAAGACGGACCCGAATCCACCACTCCTGCCTGAAGGGAAGTTCCGACAGCTTCAGGTGGGAGGAAGAGAGGAAACTGCAGTTTCAGAACATATTTTTCTTTTGGCAGTAGAGGAGTTTCAAACCAATTTCTCCTGGAATGAAACATGACAGCCTTTCCAAGGACTTGATGGAAACAAGTCTTCCTGCAAGTTCTCAAACTGGGCTGTTTCATTTCATTTGTGGAGCAAATGGGGAAAAATTATTTTTAAAGTCAGTTCACAAGAAAACTACCCTCCTCTGCAGGGTGTGCAGCCTCCTGGGAGCCATAAATCACTTCCATTGCAGAACAAGGCCCCCTCAGGGTACCTGAGAAGGCAAAGGCAGTTGTCTCCATCTGAGGAAGGAGACAGGTCCTTCAGATGGTGATTAGAGGAAGATCATTTAAGTGACTTTAATTGCCTTCTGGAGGTAACTCTCCTGTCAGCAGTTTGGAAGGAGACAGGACTGACTTTGCCAAGCTGCACAAATGTCTTCTCCTTCATCCACTGCTGAGCATCTGGAGCTGACCTGAAAGCTCCCCTGGGCTCATAGCCCCCACTGAGACTGACAACCCCAGGTCCTCAAAGAGAAGGACTAGCAGGAAAGATGCTCAGCTCTTGTCTCAGCTCACTCTCGCTGCACCGGTTTCTCCCTCAAGCAATGTCTGAAAAAGCACAGATGCTGCAAACATGAAGGGAAAAGGGTGAAGAGCTGGCATTCTCAGCATGCTGGTGCCTCAGTGGGCCAAAGCCAGGCTTCTGCCTCCCACAGCAAGCGTCTGGCATCCTACTGGTGAAGGAAGGAGAAGGGATTGAACAAGACCCCAGAGCCAGACTTTGAGATGGCTCTGGATAATCACACAAAAAGCCACTGTGTCATCCAGCTGCAGAGCGCTGGGCTCAAGAGGAGAGTCCCAGGAGGAATTCTCCAGGCTGTATTATTCATGAGGTGAGATGAGCTGATCATAGTGCCCTTAATATCTATGAATTTCTTTCCATCTTCAAAAGCAGCACACATTCTAGATGGGTCTGAAACAGGTCAGTAGGAAAATAGATCCTTCTTACAATGCAGCACTGCATTGCCTTAATTTAAAAAGGAGAGGGGAAGAAGGAAAAAGGAACAAAATCTGGGTAAGAGAAGCTCTTCACTCTATTTAACGATATCAGAGCTGGTCACACTGAAAATCTGAAGAGTGCACCATGGTGAATCTGACCTCCAGCCCTACGGCTGCCAGACCCACTGGTCCCCATCAGGGTTAACGACACTCCTCACATCACGAGGTGAGCTTATTGTCAGGGTGGGACACACAGACCTTCCAGCCTGAAGGAGGATTTGTAGCTTCTCCAGAGGTAGCACTATCCCAGCATTTAAAATAAACTACCACAGACGATACCCGAGGGGCAGGAGGGGAGCAAGGGGTCTGGGTCCTGCTGGGATGGGTCCTGTTGATGGGGCAGTGGTGGAGCTCTATGTCCTACAGCAGCTCAGGGACACGGCTGTCCCAGTTCAACAGCGCTGCGGTTCGGGGGTGAACCAGGAGAGAAGTTAGGGGAAGCCCAGGTACATGAGGTCTGTCTGGAAAAGGCTGTGCTGGGGGGTGGTACAGGAGGATTCGTGGCTCCTGCAGAGATGCTGTAACAGCAGCGAATTTGTTACCAAACCACACAGGGGAGGCAAGAGATGAGAAGCCAGCGGCTACTGGGAGAGGAGCCCCAATCTCTCCATGTCCCAGAGAAAGGAAAAAGTGTCTGCAGAGTTTCAGAAAGAGAAATGCCAGAAAGAGAATCGCTAGAAATATTTTAAACAAATGCTGTGCAGAAAGATTAACTGAGGGTGAGAGGGAAGGCGAGTGCAGTGTCACCAGGCCAGCCAGGAACAGCTTGGAGGAGCAGCCAAAGCCCTAATGAACCCATCAGGAAGCCCTAATGAGGAAGGAGCCAAGGATGACCCAGGGTGGGCATTTTTGATCAGTGCTGGCTGGAAGCACCAGCCCAACCCTTGCGGAACCTCCAGTGATGTGTCTGCCTTGGGGGAGCACCCAAACATTGCACTGAAATTTGCTGCCAGGAGCCCTCCCCTTCTTTTAGCGAGCTCCTGCCCCATAAACCAAGCTCCGTTGCACAAACTCTATTAAGCAATAACCAGGTTCCGGCAGGGCCTCAAAGAATGACTTACCCATCTCATTTATCAGGGGGTTCTTTCCAGTTTCTTGCACATTTTATCGCCGGCTTTTTCCTCCACAAACACAGTTCAGTATATTGCTGGGAGAACCATCAGCCTGTGACCCAGAGGGAAGCAGCTGATGACCCAGCACTGGGAACTATTGACTTCGCCACCAGAATATCAATGCTATAGATCACCAGGAGCAATTAGGGTGGCTGATTACCCCTGGCACAGCCCATGGGCAACTGTCCAGCACAGACATTTTCCCCATGCGGAGAGCCAGACCCGAGTCTTCACAACAGCATTTAAAGAACTACTTTGAGGGTTTAAGTGGGATTTGAGTGATCTATAGATCCTGCGCAGGCCAAAGGTAGGAGTTTCAACCTTGAAGACTGGAGCTTAATACCTACTGTAATTAAAAGGAGAGCACCAACTTCCCTGCAGCACAACCCGGCTGACATCAATAGTGTTACAGCAGCAGAGAGTCTTACCTTTGATCTCCAAAACTCATCTGGGATGGAGATGAAGGACACAATGTGCCTACCCACAGGGCCAGGAGTCTCTGCTACCCAGAGGCTGCAATATGCATGGAAACCTTCCTTCCCTGGGCCACGCCGCCCACCTCCCACACCATCACATGGCAGTTTTTTTCTCCTGAGGTAGTCATTACTCAGACCACGCTTCCTTTTTAGCAAAAGAACCTTCCTCACAGGCCCCCATTCCTTCTGGCATTTCAAGCCTGGTGCATGGGCTGCCTGTCCCCCTCCCAGCAGCAGGGATGGGGCTGTTCCTGGCAGCCTTGCAACATCTCACCATCTCGGGGCTCGCACACCAGCTTCAGGTGCTTCAGGAACAAACAGGTTTGCTACTCAGCTCCTCTTCTTCCACAAACTTCTTCAGCACACGGGGACACACAGTTGGCCCTTTATAGTTCTTTGGACCCGTTTGTTCTCCCTTCACTAAGTCTTTTTCTCAGCCTTCTTCTTTTCCAGCTCTGATTTTCCCATCCCAGGTTTGACGTCTGGTTTTCCCTCCCAACTACCAGCCCTTTATCCCCCTCTTCTGCCTCTTCTCCACACTTCATGACACTCTCCTTTCTCTCCTGCTCACGGAAAGCTTCATGTGTGCCTTAAATCAGGTTACCCCACTGTGTCTTCACACCCGGGAAGCTAAGCCAGGAATCCAGCTCTCTGGGGTAATCTGCAGAGTACGGCTGGTTATTAGTCACTACAGTAGAACAATCAACACGGTTTCTGTAATGCAGTAAGATGGATTGAAGCTACTTAAGAATACAAGGAAATGGGATCAGTGCTTGGGGAAAAAAAATAATAATAATAAAATAAAATAGCTTGCCTCACCAAATCGGATTCTACTCCAGCAGCGCTGAGCTCACGCACAGCCTCTGATTACGCTCCCTAATGCCACGGCACAGATGCTCACAGCTGGCAACGCTGGGCCTGAGCAGACAGCGGTCAAGCCCGTACCACCGACACCTTAACCTGATGGAAACGCACAACAGTCCCATGCCGAGGTAGCAAGGAGCGAGAGGCACCTCTTATTCCTTTCTTGTTATCAGAAAAGATCACACCTTTGCTCCCTTTCTGCTTTTGCACTAGAAAAATTCTGCTCTTTGGTACTTTTCCCTTTCAAACGTACTTAGAAAATAAAAATCCAGCTCTTCCCATTGCATCTGCACCAAGACCTGAGCAGACTGCAAAGTCTCAGAGGCTTCAAGCTACCTGCTCCCTCGCTTAATCACAAAGATTGATTCCACACCTCCCCTAAAGAGATGAGACGTGATCAGGTACAAAACTCCTTCCCTGACCCAAAAGCTTTTTTTTTTTTCTTTTTTTCTTCACAAGCCTCTCCCACCTCTTGAGATCAGCAGAGACCCTGCTCCAGAAATTGAAGAAATTAGGTATCAACAAGCTGAAAAGACCCCCAGTGCCAGATCCCACAACCACAGTAGCACTTGGAATGAGGGAACATGTGTGTTTCTGGCCTGGCATGGTAGGTGTTGGGAAAAACCTGCCATAGAGGCATCTCCTGCTTGAAGAGCCAAGACCAGTAGGTGACAGTGATCCTAAAGGGAAAAGAAAAAAAAAAAAAAAAAAAAAGAAATTAAAATGTTGTTTTTTATTGACTCAGACAAGGGTCTTTTTCTCTCTCAGGAACCAGGGGGTTATGAATGGCTCTGTAGAGAAGGCTGAGAGTCTGAAGGATGGAGACACAGCCAGAGAGACTGAACAAGGCTTTGAAAATCCTCTGCAGAGAAGCAGCAAACATTAAGAAGAAGCTTGGAAGACTGTTCCATGCTCTCTCTGCTGCAGAGACCCCTCAATACTTCTGCCTCCCCCTGCCCCGAGAGGGCAGTTAGACCCACTGCCAGCTCTGAGCTTGCCCGACAGAACGAGGGAAGAAAAGGACTAGGAACTTAGCAAAATAGGTCTGATGCAGCTCGTTTCTGTGGGAATGAAACCCAAAAGGCTCCTGAGAGAGAAAGCAAGAGGATGTGGATGAGAAGCCACCACTACACAGGAAGGGAAACCGAGGTGCTTGGAGAACGGGGGCACGTCCGAGACTCCCTATTTACCCATTCCACAAAGCATCTCCTTATTACTCCTGTTTATTGATGAAGTGTAAACTACTGTAGTAGTCGAAGGATGGAGATCAGAGCCAATTCTTTTTCTTCTGACCTTTATAGCCCCTCTGCCACAAGGCTGGGGGACAGAGGGAAAAACTGACCTGGCCCTGACTGCCCTAATTAACTGGATTGATTTTGATAAGTAGCTCTGGCCTCATTCATCAGCACAGCATTTACCCAGATAAGCAGAGGAGCAGGGGCTCAGCCCAGGCCACCCTGAGCAGCACAGAGCTGATCTGTCTTTTATACATCTCTCCATATGATAAAACCTCATCCCAATTCTCCCCTTGACACATTTTAAGGCCTTCTAAGGTTCCACCCTCTTTTTATAGACAAAGATTACTCCTAAGGACTAAACTTTATTAAACTTCAAGTTTGGGGCTGTGGGAAGCCTTGGCTTCAACAGAACAAGCACCAGCCCCCGTGACTGCAGAGGCCAGATGTTCTCAGCCCATCTACGTTGCAGGATGGGATGTGCAGCTCCAGGGCATCGCTGTAAGGAGACGCACCATGTGCTGGCACGGGGTTAAATTGAAGGTTAAGTAGTTAGAAATCAAACAGGGAGGCTGTAGGCAGGGTAACACAAGGCTTAAGATGGAGATTTCGATATAGAGGAGAAAGGGAGAAGGTGGCACACGCAGAGCAGCATCTGCCTCCACCACTGAGAGCCTCACCAGAGCCCTGCAGTCCAAAGGGACAGACTCCAAGTGTTTTGCCCATTGGATTTGAAAACCTCTTTTACTGTCAGCTTGGTTTTGATCTCCTTCAAGTCTGTGATGGAGAGAGAAAACGAATGCAAGAAGAGAGATACTGTTGATTTAATTGGCCATATTTGTCACTGGAAGAAGAAAAATAGCCCTAGCAATAGCACTGGCTGAGTGACATGCATTTAATTAGTATATGAGATGCATTTGCTTTGGTCAATGAAATATATATCAAAATCTTCATCTTAACCTGACCTTTCCAAGAAAGCTCTGGTCTAAATAGCACTGCCCAATGCTGCTGTGACAGCTGGGCACTGCCCTGCCACTCCGGCAATGCCCAAGCATCACCCCTCTGCCACCAGCACCTCCCTGCTCACCCTTCTTTGGCTTTCCCTGCGCACAGCCCAGTGCTGAGCTGTGTGTCTTGCTTCACCCTGTTTTCCCAATCCATTTACCTCCTGACAGCTTTACACTGCTTTTCCCAGGCGGGAACTAACTGCCTCCCCCCCATGGTGACAGCACAACCAGTGTCATCCAGGGGCTGAGAAATCTCAGGTCCCAGTGAAATCAGTGATTTCCCCCGGCAAATTCACTGCCTGGTGATGATCAGGATGCCAAGACAGGGGTCCTAGAGACTGACACCCTCCCTTCCTGCTGTCTCAATATTTCTTTAGCTGTGAAGGTAAAAACCAAGCTGTTCGTTCAGCATTGACCCCTCTGGTCAGAGTTTTAAAGCCAAACTGTTTTACTGACACCCACCACAACCACCACCACCACCTTCCCCTGGCAAAGTCCTTCCTATGTGACCCAAAGGATTATTTAAGGCTGTGTCCTGGGAGCACTCGAACCAGCAGTGCAAAGGTAGAACCAGACAGATTTGGTGGGATCTGGTGTCTGCACCCATGGTTGAGATTCCCACTGCCGTAGAAAGAGCTCCATGAAACCAATTACATCTAATTAGAGCAGGTGCATGGTGCCCAAGGAGCATCGTTGTGCAAATATTTACCTAAGTTTTTAAAAAGGCCTTTGTGAGAAGCAAAGCGAACGGGGTTTCTGTAGCCAGGGATGGTCTTTCCGAACCAGGGGGGACTGCAGCACCACAAAGCCATCCGTCAGCCCCAGAGCTCACCCTCTGACACAACCCATACATTTTCCACGCTTCTTTGGGGCAGTGTTCACGAGGCTTTGGTGACAGCATGGTGCTCTGCAGCATGAGGTCAATCCAACCATTTCTTCCTAGCCAAGACCTTCGATTTACCCTGGGTGTAACTCCCTCAACTTCACTGGATAGATTTTGGCACTGTGGCCACTCACTTTTATCCCCATCCCCAACAAGTCCCTTGCTGCAGCGTGAGGAGACACCTGGCAGAATCGTTCTGCCTGAAAATCCATCCTTGGATTGTTTTATCTCTATTAGCCCTCGCCAGCAGATGACAGGGGAGCATGAACATAGACAGCGTGGGATGAGACACTCACCCAGCTGCTAGTTCAAAGACATGTCATCATTTATAACACTCTCAGCTATTCCAACCCTCCCTGCTTGTTCTCAGTTAAAAGAAAGAAAAGCGTTCCCTTTCGAGTTCTGTGTATTTAGCATTCAGGGAGATGCTGTTTATCTCGGTGCCTTTGCTCTCAGGGTAGCACACCTTCCCCGGCTCCACGGGGCATTTCTCAACCAGAGCATAGAATCGTAGAGCGGTTAGATTTTGAAGGGACCTTAAAGACCATCGTGTTCCAACCCCCCTGCCCTGGGCAGGGACACTTCCCACTAGACCAGGTTGCTCAAAGCCCCATCCAACCTGGCCTTAAACACTTCAAGGGCTGGGGCAAACCAGCAGCGCTGCCAAGTTCTGCTGTAAGCCCTCAGCATCCTTCTAGCAGGGCTAGGGACATCCTTCTAGGGCTGTGGGACAACGACCCAGCAGGAGAAGCCAGAAGAGATGGGGAGAAGGGGACCAGGTACCAGCTTGGCCCTGCCTGCACCTTGTGTGTCCCATCTGGCAGCCATTTAGCCCTGTCATTGACAAGCGAACCACCGCTTCCCCGCGCTGGGAAAGAGTTCAAAACCAATATCCAATCAATCTGCTAAAAAGGCTTTTATCTCCATTGGGCTGGCGTTCCCACAGGGCCAGCCCACGGGCACCTCGCTGAAATGGGCTGCCACGGGCTGGAGAAAAATCCCTGTGTGTCTGAGCCTCAGCCAGTCCAGGGACACTGTGGTGCCTGGGGGTCTTAGCACAAATGGAGGGGAACCTGCTCTGCTGGACATTTCCCTCTATGTCACAGTCTGCAGGTGACACGCATCCTGAAACTCCTTTGGTACCTCCCCAGAAACAACTCCACCATCCCCAGGCTTGAGCCAGACTCACCTACTCAACTCACTCCCAGCTTCTGCAGTGGGGCTCAAGGGCCTGGCCCAAAGGAGGTCACCAAAGAAATGGAAGCAGCTCCGGCACATTTCCCGCCCATCTGAGCCCCTGCAGTGATCCTGGTGGGTCCATACAACCTGGGAAACCTGGCCAGGACTCCCAGCTTTGCTGCAGTCCCCGCCAGCAGATGCAGGATGCTCAAAAGAGCATCTTACACTAGACATCGCCACCCCAAAGCACCTCGCCTCCTCTGAAAAAGGGCAGCAGAGGGGAGTTAAAACAAGTCCCTTCGAGTTACAAACCTCTCTGCAAATAACTTGGGCGCGTTTCCAGCCCATCACTAAGACGACGCAGAACCGACTTATCCCCGGAGACTGCAAATGGTCTGATCCAAATTCCACTGAAGTCCACGGCAAGGCTCATTACCTCCGTCTGGCATTAGCTCTGGCTCTTTGCTCACGATAGCTCCAGGCAAAAACTCCCTCTCCAAGGAGCCCTAATGCAATTAACCAGGGAAGCATCCCTCCCATCTCAAAGCTGGGCAAAAGCCCCAGACCCTTGCCCACTTAGCACGGGCACATCAGCACCGACCCAGCCGTTCAGGCTGGGTCCAATAGAGGGCAACAATATCACACGAACCATTTCATTAAACTAATTGCAAACAGCCAAGGTGAGAATCACTGCCCACGCTCCTCCAGGGCTGGATTTCTCCCTCCCCATTTCACCTGGAGGTGAGTGGATGCACAGGCAGCCCCAGGCTTCGGAGGTGGTGTCATGGCCAGGCTGGATGGCTCCAAAGCATTTGAGTTTGGATGCCTCTCAGCCAGCCATGCTGATTTTTTCCCTTTGATGTAGGACCCTGCAAAGCCACCCAACTCCCCATCCTCTCCTGGCTCCTACCAGGCCACCCCAATCCCTTCTCAGATCTCTGCCTCCCTCTCCCCATCTGCAGCTTATTATAGCAATAACAAGATGCACTCCATGTAGAACCACAACCTTCTGCCAGGCTGTTTTGCATAAAGACACCTTATACACCAGCAAACATTTGTTTAATTAACACTCCTGCTTGCCAGAGGTCTGCCCATAACCCCCATCGCTGCACAGGGAGAGGGATTTCCCCCCACTGCAACCCGTTTCTGACCCCTCGGAGCAGGGTAGTCCTTAGGAGCAGGGCTGGGCATGCACCATCCCCTTCGCCCCAGGGCATCACCCTGCAGCGTGTTCCCTGCAGCCTCCCCAGTGCCATCCTGTACCCAGGCACATCAGCCTAACGAGTTTGCAGTCTTATTGCCCAAGGGGAGCGTATCCCAGGCTCTGGAGAGCAAGGAATGCCCATGGGACACTGGCAGCAGGCATCAACACACAGTGGCTTGGCTGGCACAGGTCTGGATTGCAGCAGGACTGGCAAAACAGGGATTTTTATATTTTTTTTTTCTTTCTTTTTGAGGGGAAAGCAGCACAAAAAAGCAGAGCTCTCCATTGTCCCTCATCAACTGAGCTGCAGGAATCGCCAGTGCACTTGTATAGTCAAATAAATCAGCGTAACGACTGTTGTGGGAGGTTAAGCTAATATTTTAGCCTGTATCCACAGCAGGCAGGGAGCTCACGGGCAGCCAGGCTCTGCAACTCCCCATCCTGGGCGAACATGACTGCTTGCATCCAGGATTTGAGCTTTTATTACAAGAGGGTGGAATGCAGAGCCGTAGACAGCTTCTAGGAGGTGGGATTTCACCTTCGCTCCCCACCTGAGTGTCCCCACGGCGGATTTCCAACCAATATCAGCAAAGTCAAGGTTTT
>VZRU01020596.1:54551-65907 GCA_013398155.1 Pedionomus torquatus
AGGGTAAGCTCATCCTTCCTTGCGGTTGGTGACGGTGTGGGTGGCAACCGCGTCTGGCCACGTCTGCCAGCGCGTTACACACCGCATGGCTCCTGTCATCGAAAACAGACTGCGCCTGAGGAATTTGGTGGAAGTAGCAGAGATGAAGAAGCAGGATTTCACTTGGGTTGGCAGCGGAGCCAGCATCCCCCCATGGGTTTCATTCAAGCAGGCTCAGATGGGCTGCTCACATCTGAGCAGGGATGAGAGCCTGAATTGCCCGAATCCCAGGATCCTGCCGTATCCCATGCCATCCTCCCTCCCCACAGCACACAGGCCTCCTCCAGCCCACCAGCTCCCTCCCAAAACCAGCTCTGAACCTGCTTGTGAAAGGTCCTTCCACCAGAAGGACCCCATCACCAAGCCAGCTCCACTCAGTCCATGAGCCAGCACGAAGGTGGAACTCAGTTCCTTGAGACATCAGAAAAGGCTGGACTCGAGCCACAGCATTGAGCTCAGGCACCAAGTTACCTCCAAATTTGGGGCACTGGGAGGAAAAGGCTCCATTCGACCCTGAAACCAGCAGCTGAGACAAGCTGGGAGCTGCAGTTTGACCAAAGGAATTCCTCCCACCAGCAGCTGCTGAGCCCTGTTCAAAGCCCTCAAGCCAAAGGCTTGGCCGAGAGCCTGGAGGACGAGCTCGTCTCTCACTGGATATGTATTTGTTTTCATCTGGATTTACATGATGAGATCAAAGCAGCTGCGCTGAGGTTAGACAGGATTTACCAAGGGCAGAGCTCCTGGGCGTTTGGTTGTGTAGTTTTGCCCCCCATCTCCTCTGTGCCTGGGGGGTTTCTGTGCTCTTTGAAGGATGAGCGGGACGGATTTGCCATAGCCCACTGCAACCTGCGTGCACCCAGTGCTCAGTGCCACCCACCTCCTGGCACTAAACCCACCTCCAGACAGCAACCTCCAGTAGAATGTGCCAAATAGAGCTCCCAGAGCACATCTCTGCACAGGGGATGGGCAGACTTGAACAACTGCAAGCCCACCTTATGGGAGACAAGCAGGGGACCTGGGGAACTGTTTGCAGACACTCCAAGTCCTCCTTCCAGGCTAGAGAAGGGACCAAATTTGCTTTCATGGGAAGCAAAGATGTTGGTATACTTTCAGCAGTGTTGACACAGTCCTGTCCCACCGCAGGGTGGTGAAGGGCTGCTTTTGGAGGACGGAGCCAGACTCTTCTCAGGGGTTCCCAGGGACAGGACGAGGGGCAACGGGCACAAGCTGGAAGTTCCATTGGAATCTGAGGAGGAACTTCTTTGGGGTGAGGGTGTCAGAGCCCTGGCAGAGGCTGCCCAGGGAGGGTGTGGAGTCCCCTTCTCTGGAGACCTTCAAGCCCCTCCTGGATGCAGCCCTGAGGGATGTGCTCTGGGCAACCCTGCTTTAGCAGAGGAGTTGGATGGGATGATCTCGAGAGGTCCCTTCCAACTCTGACAATTCCCGGATTCCATGACCCTCCACTTAAATACTTAACGCAGGAGGCAACACTGTAGGGAACTCATGGGATCCAAAGCCACGTTCTCCAAAGAGGATCCCTATGTGGCAGCACCACTTGAAGCCACGATTCACGCTTGGTGCTCCGTCACCAACAGTGGGTGACACCCTCCCACAACGGCTGCGGTTACACCGGGTCCACCGGAGCAACCTCCTCGGCACTGAAATTATTAGGGCTGAAATTTGGGGGAGGCGGTTTAAAGAACAGATGGTCGTGCTTTAGTATCGCAACACACTGCCAGTTAATTAATGCTAGCTGTAATTAAACTTTACACAAATTAGCTGTCAGCTATGCTAAAGGGAATCATTTCTCTCAAATGCCACCTTGAATCGCTGAGTTGTGAGACTTTTCTACAACGTAATTAAAAGCAGGAGGCTGGCATGGAAGGGGGTGGGTGGCAGGGGAGGGAATAGCCGGGAGATGAAAGCTGCAGGCTGGGAAGCAGCTGGAGATCCCCACCCTGCACGAGTAACTCCTCTCCTTTGGTCTGGGGGACCCCAGGGGCTCTGCTTGGCTTTTATCCCTTCCAGCCTACAACAGAGGTTCCTCTCAATGAGCCAAAGTTTTAGTCTGGGGATGTATTTTTGGCTCTTGGAAGGAAAAAAATTGATTTCAAGAGGCCCAAGAAGAGCTGGTAGGATCTCAGTGGGACAAGGAGAAAGTTGGGTCAGGAGTTATGGAGATGAAGCCCTCCTATTTAGAAAAGCAGAAAGCAAGATGAGCTTGCAGGGAGAAGGCTAGTTTTGACAAGTCTTCTGCTTAGAAGAAGGAAGTCTGTCAAAACAGCCATGTTGACATTTTCCAACAAGTTGCATTTTATTCTGAGTGATGCTTTGGAAATTTTAGCTCATTCCTCGCTTTGCATATTTGCCAGGGCTCCCTGAGCTCTGAGATGACTAACACAAGAGCACCACGACCAAGGAGGTGAGCACTCATTTGGGCTTGGGGTGAACCTGGGAATATTAAGGCTGGTTTATCCCCAGCTCAACACAAGTTTTGGCTGGAAATCAAATTAGGGAAACAAACAACAATTATCTTAGTGTCAAATATATTGATGGCGACTGGCAGAGGTTTCAAAACAAGCCCCTGTTTGCACACAGACCACATTGTAGGGTACCTGAGGATGGAGACAGGCACCTCCAGAAGAAGCTCCAAGGTCTGGACAGGCAGGAGGTGAGGCTGGAGACAAGACAGTAGGGAGGTCATCAAAGAAGCAGGATTTGAACCTCATCCTGGAGTTAAATATCATGCCTGGGTGAGTGGGTGGGGGTCCAAGGTGAAGCTGCCTGGAAATTGAAGCCAATTGGTGCACTCAGAATTCATTAATTCAAATCATAGCCTTAAAGAAGAGCCCAGTAACCCCAGTTAGACTTAATGACTTCATCCCTTGGGGTTATTTCCCCACTTTCTGGTCCTGTGAGTCACCTGCAACCCTGTCCAGGTGCTGTGGATGGTGCATCACCACCCCAGCCCCACAAGGGACCAAGGTGACGTGCCCCAAAGTCAACTGAGGGGCTCTGCATGTCCCCTGGGGACCCATCTCGGGCAGCCCGAGGCGTTACTGATGCTCACATCTCATGCAGTCATGGGTAATTGATATGCCCAGATGTTTTCCACTCTGCGATACCAAGGAAAGCAAAAATCTCCGTGGTTCCTGCCAGACTGACATGTGGAAAATTCCTTTCCCATCCCCAATCTGTTAATCAGATCAAGCACTTTGGGGAGACTTGGCGGGCGAGCCGGTCTCAGGAAGGACTCCCCCCACCCACTGCCCATCCAGCATCCTGCCTCCCACCCTGCTGCCCTTCAGAGCACAGCTGGCCAGATGTGCGCCCGAGAAACCATTTCTCCTCGCCTCCTGCAGACGACTGGCTGGGGCTCGGGATAAGTTATGGCCCTGGCCTTGCCGCAGAGCTCCAAGTGTTACGAACATCTTGAGGGCAGAGCGGGATGGCCTTCCCTCCGAGGGCAGGAGCGGGGGGGATTTATGAATTAAGGTCAGAAAGGGCCACCGTGACTCTCTTCCCTGCTCCTCCCAAATGCATACGCTGCAGCTATTTTTCTCCTCCGGCAGCTGAAATAAAGCCTCTGGTTTGTAGCAACACCAAATCTCATTTTGGAGGCTCTAAGCAACAGTAAATCCCTGGTCCCTTGCTCTCCGTCAGCCCTCACTACCCTGCAGCATGTCCTCCTCCAAGGTTGCCTTCGGCTTCCAGCAATTAGGGCTTCTCCAGCGCTTTCTTGACAGGCAGCAGGCTCTGTTTCCAGCCTGATACACACAGAGGAGTTCAGTTCCTCTGCACCAGCGCTCTCGCACCTCTCCTTGGGGACCCCGAGCC
Source organism: Pedionomus torquatus (assembly GCA_013398155.1). NCBI lineage: Eukaryota > Metazoa > Chordata > Aves > Charadriiformes > Pedionomidae > Pedionomus > Pedionomus torquatus. Next base: position 58,428 of record VZRU01020596.1, read on the forward strand.
TCCCACCCCGCCGCTCGCCTCCCACCACCATCAAAGCCCCCATCAGGCTGGCCGGCAGCGAGCAGGGCTGGCCCCAAGGGCCGGGCAGAAGAGCTCAACCATATTTCCCTGCACACTCAAGAGCACTTCTCAGCTTTTTCTTCTTTTTCTTTTTGTTTCTTTTTCTTTTATTTCTTTTTTTCTTTTTTTTTAAGCTCAATCAAGGATCACATCAACTCTTCTTTTCCCCGCAGCTCTGCGCTGGGAGCTCATGATGAGGGAGTTAGACACCCATGACCCCTAAATCCTTTTCTGAGTCACTGCTGCTGCAAGCTCTGCTCTCCCATCCTGGAGACAAACAATCCGGCTCCTTTGTTCCCACCTAAGCTACAGCGGCCTCATACAAAGCACCGAAGTCATCGGTATTTTACACTTCGGGAGTTCTTTATTTTTTTTTTTTACTCCCAAGGCGGCACAAACCAGTCACAGTGTGGCAGCACCTGGAGTCCCCAGCACAGACCAAAGGGTTTGGAGCTGTGTATCGCTGGGGTCTGCGCATTACGAAGGTAGGGATGAAAAGGCTGAAGATGGGCGTTGATGTGAGCCCAGGCCAAAAGATTTGCCCTTTCTGGATTTCTTGAGTTCACTCACTGGCAGCAAGAGGGATCACCCAACCCACAGAGCGGGAACGTCCCCAAGTCTTTTCTCAACCAAAAGAGACCCACAGTTTTCATAGGAGGCTTTTCTGCCCCCAATCCTTCCTCCAGGGGAGCCCTTGGCTGCCTTGTTCCCAGTCCAGGACCAGTTCAGCCCATTGCAAACCTCACAGGAACTGTTTTGAGGGCCTACACGAGGCTGGGACACGCAGAGCTCTGCGTGCAACATCGCGTTTGGCCGTAGAGCTCCCCTGGATTCAGGGAATGGCTGCCTGGATCCCGTCCCACCATCAGGGCTGTCTCCTTCCTCCAGGCACCATCCCTGGAGGGATTCAAGAGAGAAGTTGACTTGGTGCTCAAGGATATGGCTTAGTGTTGGGTGGTGTGGGGTGGGGTTTATGGTTGTTGGGGTTTTTGTGTGGGTAATTTGGGGTGGTTTTTTGTGTTTTTTTTGTGTTTGGGTTTTGTTGTTTTTTTCCCATTGGTTGGACTAGATGATCTTAAAAGGTCCCTTCCAACCTAGGTGATTCTGTGATTCTGTGAAAACCCACGTGTGGATCTCCCCTGCCCAGGTACGAGGCGTCAGCCGTCACCGAGCATCACGAGACACGGGGATACGGCCCCAGACAACTTGTAGATGTTGCAAATCATGTTGACAGCCTTGACAGGGAACAACCAGAGGACAACGCCTGCAGGGAGACCCCACTGGAGCTACAGGCATTAGCTGCCCTGAAGTTGTTCAATAAATTCCTGGATTTAAAGCCAGGAGAGATCGTTCCATCATCCTGGCTGACCTTGTCCATTGCAGTTCCCCACTGTGTGCGGGGAATCACGGAGATGGGGGGTTTTGGAGCCCTCCCTGGTGGTGCTGTGGATGGGAACCCACCGCTCCACTCTGCCACCCGCCCACCCAAAATGCATCTCCCCGCCTGAGTCAGCTCCTGTCTCATGCGTCTCTCACTAAATCAAAGGCCCCTCATTCTCCCCGAAGGTACCGCTGTGTTGTAATCTCAGCAGGGAGCTCTTCACATCGCTCACTGTCAGGGTTTTTCTCCTCATGGTCCCCTCGACGCGTGCCAGCCCCAGCTCCGAGGATGAGCCTGGTTCTGCGTGGGCGCAGGGGGATCTCACCCCACCGAATGACCCATCTAGGAGGCAAAAACCGAGCACGTCACCCCAGACGTCACTAGGGTGAGCGAGAGAGATGGACATCCTGGGAGAGATGTGACTGTACTGATTTCCAGCAGGCAGGTTTCAGCCCCACAAAATCTTGCGATCACACAAGCCACAGGCGAAGGGACAGACTGAGGGACAGACCCTGGGACAGACATGGGTCTGGTCCAGCTCACTGAGGATCTGCCACTGACAGTTTAGGAGGAGAATCCGGCCACTGCCATCGCTTGAAGGGACTGATGGATTCGTCTTTCAGATGAATAATTGGGGGCAACTGAACACCCTCTCCAAAGTGAAGGGGATGTTCAGGTCCCAGTAGCTGCATGGTCCAACTGGGGATCCTGCCCGGGCACAGGACCAGCCTGCATTCCAGCTTTGCCGTGGCAATCCTGGAGGAATTTAGCAAAAAGAACAGAGTTGCTTTGCGCCTTTAGCGGGAGGATGGAAAAGCAGAGACGGGCTGCTCAGGAGCCAGCACAAAAAGAGGATAAGCCCTTACAAAGTCCAACCCTGGGGGGGCTGTTGCCACACTGAGCCTGGGTTTTGCTGTCCCAAAAAGCTCCTCTGTGTTTCCCAACATGTGGCAGCAGACACCATGTGGGACACACGGACAGAAGGCTGTCCGTCTGCGAGGTCTCCCACCACCCAGTGCTGAGGATGGAGACACTGGTCCCGTCCCCAGCTCCGCTGCTGACACCCAGTGCAGGATCTGCTCTTGGGTACCGCTCCTCCTTGCTCCTCAGCTTCCCCATCCTTAAATCAGGGACAATAAATACTCTCTCCGAGCTGCGTTATTCATGCGTTAATTTTATCGATGGGCAATACAGGACATCAGGCAGGATGAGGACCCTGGCAAATGAAGCAAAACACAGAGCAGGAGCTCAAGGCAAGTAGAAATCTGCCCATCTGCAGCTCTGGAGTTCAAGAAATGTCTCCTTAAACCAGGCTGCAATTTCATGAATCTCTGCTCTGCACTATTTGCTTTTGCTTTATATTGTGCTCGGAGGGCTCTGGATGACAAGGACACTATTATTATTATATACTCCTGCGTGTGCGTGCCCGTGCGCTGGCTCAGGTGTCTGTCGCGAGGAATAAATTACAGAGAGACGGCGAAAGGAAACGTTGCGTTTCATTAAAGCCCCGCTTTTCATTTGCACTGGGAGTTTCTCCGGTTAGAAGTCAAACTGCACACCCGCCACTTGCTAATTGCACTTTTCAGAATCAAAGGCTTTAGCCAAAGGGATAAATATATAAAATTGTCGGGAAGGAAACATTTTTCTTCTTGAATTCCAAGCGAAAACTGAACTAAGACGGACTTCTTTTGAGAATAAAAGCAGCAGAAACACATATCTGATCTCTGTGGCCAAAGGCAGCTTGAAACAGAAGTAAAAGAGTCGCTTATCAGGCCAGGAGGGCTGTTCTAAGGGGCTGAAATTATTCTAGGAAAATCGTGTCTCTGTTTTCTTCTGCAATTGTCTCTTCTTTTTCTTTTTTTTAATCCTCTTTTCCAGGTAACTCACTTGCTGGGATATTCGTTCAATCTCCACTTTTTTCCTTACTTCTTAGACCGTCTTGCCAAAGGGACCGGCAAAGAGCATCGATGAGACAAACCACCGGCGTTCTGGCATCCTGATTTCTGGATTCCCCCTCCACCTCGGCCACTCACCCCCTCTATTTCCACTTATTTCCCTTTTTTTGTCCTTTTCCAGCCAAACCATGGCCATTCCTCATACCTTGGGCCCCGGGACAGGGAGATGGAGGAGGGAGTCACGCGTTGTTAACCCCCACTTTTAATCCACTGCCAGTGATTTATTAGGAGCAACGAGGCATGAGGAGGATGAGGGAAGGATCAGGGACCGTCTTTGCACCGTCCCAGCTCAGGGCTGGCCAATAAACCATTTTCAAGGGAAGGGGGTGGTGGGGAAGGGAAGGGGGGGCAGTACTTATTGGGTGAAAAAGTAGAGGACAGGGGGTTTTACTTATTTCATGCCTTGGTTCTTAAGGACTATAAAATGTCTCCATTTCAGACGGGGCCGCTTGAAAGCACGACGTCTGCAACATGCCAGGACGACTCAGCCTCGAACGGCGGGGCCAGATCCTGCTCTTGGGGGCAGTTTTTGACACCGGGGTGGATGATTTTTGGGCAAGAGCTTCATCTGCCTCTGCATAGCAGAAGCGAACTCCATGCATTTTCACCTGGTTTCTGCTTCAGTTCTCATCATCTGGTTTTATTTTTGCCCTAGGAAGCAAGTTAGTTCACTGATTAAAAAAAAAAAAAGGGGAAAAAATTATGTGATTACAAAATAAATAAATAACAAGAATAAAAAAAAACCCTGAACCCTACTGGAAATTCTGCATCTTTTTGCAAAAGCAACTGTGAAATTTATGGAACGACAGCTAAATTGAATGAGATTAGGAAGAAAAGGGCCTGTCTATTTATGTGAAGAGTTTTCAGAGTTATCATAATTAATTATAACAAACATTTTGCAATACACATTAAATCTCAGGCTTGGAGGCTGAGGCTGGTTCCCAACACTCCGGTTGGGGATGATGGGCTGAGCTGCCAGGGGCATCCTTGCCGTATCCTCGCTGGCAGTACCGCAGCGGTGGTGTAATGTGGAGCAGAGTCTGACCCAGCTCCTCCACCTGAGCACTGGAACGGGGAAAGAAATGCAGTAAAAATCCCTCGTGTTGCTTAAAAACCTATCAGGCAGGGTTTGTTTAAGGAAACCAGACCTGGTCTGTGCATCCAGCCGGTTCCCTTGGACCAGCTGGGCTCCTTGTGGCAGGATCTGACCCACGTGTGCACAGGGAAATGCATCATCCAGGAGGGAGGTAAAACCAGGGCAGGGGCAGAAACGCCTTGCACAGATTTGGGGGCTTCCAGGAGTTAATGGTGGGCTCAGCTTTGCCTCAATAGCCCCTTCCTCGTGGCCAGCACTGGGTCACCAACAGAGGAAGGACATTGACCATGTTGAAGTGAGTCCAGAGGATACCACAGAAATGCTGGGAGGGCTGGAGCCCCTCTGCTATGAAGATAGGGTGAGAGAGTTGGGGGGGTTCAACCTGGAGAAGAGAAGGCTCCAGGGAGACCTTAGAGCCCCTTCCAGTCCTCAAAGGGGCTCCAGGAAAGCTGGTGAGGGATTCTTGATGAGGGAGGGGAGCCATAGGATGAGAGAAAACAGTTTGACACCAAAAGAGGGGAGATGGAGCTGAGATCTGGTGAAGAACTTTGCTTTGAGGGTGGTGAGACCTGGCCCAGGTTGCCCCGAGAAGCTGTGGCTGCCCCATCCCTGGAGGGGTTCAAGGCCAGGCTGGATGGGGCTTGGAGCAACCTGGTGTGGTGGGAGGTGTCCCTGCCCAGGGCAGGGGGGTTGGAACTGGGGTGATCTTTGAGGTCCCTTCCAACCCAAACCATTCTATGATACCCTCAGGTCACCCACAGGGGCACTGACGACTCCAGCATCACTCGCTAGGATTTAAATAGGGACTGGTGTCTGTGGATCCAGATCCAGTCCCACCTGCAGCTCTTGGCTCTGCGTAAATGTTAACTCCCAACATGTAGCAGCCCATAGAAGAGCCTCCCACTCTCCCTCCTGAGCGCCCAGATTGGAAATGGGTTGGGGAAGGATGTCAGGAGAGATCCACAGGCAGGAAAAAGCAGGGAAAACAGCGTGATGGGAATGCCTGAGGATTCATGCAAGAAAAGAGGCTCCTTGGAGCTGAATGATCCCAACCCAGAATAAGGTTTGACTCTCTTTCCCTCTGTGGTTTTGGGGCTAAGGTAGGAGTTTTACAGAGTCCCTGAGTGTCTCCTCAAACCGGAGACGTCTGTTATTATTACACTTGCACTCTGATGCCCAGCCCCTGCCCCAGGTTGCAGGTACCCACCGGGTACAACTGAGACAGATGGAAGGGCAGACACTGCGACACCCTGGTCACCCCACAGCACTCTGTCACCCCGTGGGAGATGTGGTCCCTGGGCACAGCATCCCTCCGCCAGCAGCATCCTGTGGCCGTGGCCCGGCTCCAAATGGTCCCACCACTGATTTGTGGCTGCCTGCCGGCCTCGACCCATGGTGCCAGGAGCTAAATCACTACAAGATTTTGTGCTTTCAGCAAAACAGAGAAAGGAAAGGGAGGTGGAATAATAATAAAAATAATAATAATAAAAAAATCCCCCTGCCCCTCAGCAAGGTAATAAACCACTGTGGATCTGTGTCTGCTGCCGGCTGCTGCACCCGGGGGGGATGCAAAGAGCACCCAGTGATGCTGAGAGCAGGGTGAGACACCCCCCCTCGGCAGTGTGACCCCACCACCAGCAGACTCAGCATCAGGAGAGCTGAAAAGGTGCCTGGGTTCCAGGAAAAGGCTCAACAAGAAGGTTGAGCTGTCCCCTGTCATTTTATAGCCCAGCGTGAAGTGGTTCGGGTTTGGCTTCCGATGCTGAAATAAATATTTTAATTAAACATGCATAAAAGGCTTGATGTTGTAATCCACAGAGTTTGTCCAAACAACGCACTTTGACCATTGGAGGAGAATAATTGCTTAGAGCCTGGAGGGAAACCACAAAATTCCAGCCACACGCACCAATAGTGACCACTGACAAAAGCACTCATCAAGTGTATCGCCATGTCCAGCTCCTTCTGTGAAACCCAGGGACAGAAGGACAAACTGGGGACAGACAGACAAGGGCCAGGATGGCTCAAGGTATTTTTTTTTGGGGGGGTGGCGGGGTGTTTTATCATTTCCAGCCTTTCCCTGCGCTGTGGCGGGGAAGCAGTGCCAGTAAAAGGAGCGGAGTTATTCCTCCTCCTCCAGCCTGCTGCTGGACCACGTCCTGGGTTTATAAATCTGAGGGGTTCAGATTCAAAAAGCTTGTTTGGAGGCAGGATCTGGATTTAAGCAAGGTTATGAGTTCAGCTGCCAGGCAAGGGTGCCAAGGTGGGACCCACAAGACCACCAGAAAAAAAGGAAAAAGGCAAGAAACACAGAGTTAGATTCTTCCCCAGACCAGGAATTACCCCAATATTTAAGGAAAAGATAAAAAAAACCCCACCAAGTTATGCCAACGTAACTCCACTGAACATTTTTACTTAATCTACTACCATGATTGAGCCAGATGGATAAAATTAAACCTACTGGGGAAGAGCCACACGTGCTTTTCTTCATTTGCAACCAATATATCAACTCAGCCTTCCTGCATGGATTATGAAACACAAACCTTCCTGCTTTCACAGCCCAGAAATAAAGAAATAATAGCATAGAATTAATATCGATATTGGGAAAAATCGGGTTTCCTCTCATTTAAAGAAGGAAATCTTTATACAACAGAAAAGCTGGCAGGTCCATCACAGTGCTGCTGGCTGAAAAAATAAAAAAAAATATAAAAAATAATAATAATAATAATAAAATCATTAGACAGGACCCAGGAACCATGAGACTGATGCAAACTCATTACATTTTCCAAAAAGGGCGATCAAATCGCACCCTTTGGTATCAAAGGGTCCCGCACTGCCACGCTGGGGGTCAGAGCGGCAGCAAGAGGGTCGGGGGGGCTTATTGGGGGATCAGTCCAAGGCTTGGGCTTCTGTCTGAAAAAGCTGCGGGTTCATGTCGTCGCTTCAAATGCTGGCTTAAATATGTATATTTTTTGGGGTGTGCTCATATAT
>VZRU01020597.1:0-10682 GCA_013398155.1 Pedionomus torquatus
AAAAAAAAAAAGATAAATAAAATCAAATCATCTGCCCTGGAAATGAAAACATGAATAGTTTTCAATTAAATTCAAAATTACTGGTTCAGAATCACCAATTTTTGCAGACGTGTACTCTGTGAGCGTGGTATGTGTTCCCCCCATATAAAGTAAACCCAAAACAAATTTACACAGTATTGAAATTTGTAATTAATAAGCAGCATCTCTTCATACACTGTTACAGATCTTTTTTAGTGGGGTTCAAGAGGCGTTGCTACTGAAACAGCAAAATTTAAGTAAAAAACCCAAAACTGTTAAGGAGGATTAAAACGGAATGGCTATATTGTGAGTAGCATGATGAAATCGATGGGAAGGCAGACAGAGGAGGAACAGTTTAATAGCCTGGAAGACAAAGGGATTATCAAAAGCTGCTACTATTTCATAATGTAAAAAATAAAGACACTCTTCCCCAGACTTTTTAGCTACATTATCAGCTTTGCTAATTGCAACACTTACCTGAAGCAACAACAGTGCTTGCCCATAAGGTATTTTCTATGCTTAAACTTTCATGAACTGCTGGATCACTGTCTTCCTGTTAAAAATATGAACAGCTACTGAGTAAATCAACACCACAAACAGTCATAGTTAAGAACAACACCAAACCATCTGCATGAGAATAACCTGCACGGGATGTCTGCGTCCTTGTACCAGTCGCTGTATAATACATCCATTCTCCATACTTTTTTGTCTCTATGCAAACACAAAAGTAACTTCCCAAAAAGTTCATACTACTTCGACCCCAATTCTATTCAAAGAAGTAGTCAAGAGTGTTTTCAGAGGCACAAATTCTTTTCCTCAGCTATGTCAGACTGCAGAACAGTTTGCTGTACCAAGCAGCTATGAGTTACGAACACCAGCCACCAAAAATTGACACCCTACTCTTTATGACAATTTAAATCATCTATAATTCACAAAATAAGTTATGGCCATCAACATTTGCAAACCAAGTGACATCACATCAACTTCAGGAAAGAATATTTAGACTTTTAAAAAGAAAGGTACTATTGTGTCATCTTACCACATACTTACAAAACACGTATCCAATGGGGAAATACTTTGAATAGGAAATCGCTTCTGTGATTATTTAAAACTTTCATTTTTTTCCTCCCCTCTCTCCTCCCAAGCCATAATGGTCCACAGATTGTAAACAGACTTAATCTCTCATAATCAATTTGGAGCATGTACAGATTTGTTACTCATTAGCAGCTGCGAAATGTGCTGTTTACAACTAAAGGGAACTTTAGGAGGTGGGATAATCAAGTGCATTTGATTGAATTACGGATTGTGTTAAACATTTTGCAGGAAAAGGGGGGACCACTGATTTACCAAAGCACACAGGAAATTCTACATAACGTCAATAATCAAAACCTGTGCCCATTTTTCACTTCTATTATGAAACAGCCACCAAGCACAGGATGAGCTGCTCAGAAATGTCTGTTCCTGAATATGGAAAGTCTCAAACTAAACAGATACATTTTCACACATATTTCAAAAGATCCCTATATAGCAAGGAAACCACAGCTCAATTTCTAAGCACTCACTACTGTGCCTCAAAGAGCAAACCAAGCCAGAGTATGTCACTGGAGTCCCCAGCAGGCATATAATAGGATGACAGATACTAACAGAAAGCCGGCCACAAGGATCCTGTATTTCAGTCAAATATTGCAACCTCATAGAAACGAATGGGTCAGTGTTACACAACCGTCAACACAGCGGTGTGACAGACGGGAATACCATCACGTTATGAATCTAGTCTCATAAAATAGAAAAGATTTCGTATTTTGCCCTCAGAAATTCCATACCTGTGGTCCACAGTGGGACTTCAAAAAGCTCCCCCTAAGCACTGGGAAAAAAAAAATAATATTTCCCATCTACCATATACTGAAACTGCAATACTGCTGAGGTTGTCATTTTTGCATTATGCTGAATTCCATCACGACAAAAGAATTTGAATTTTGACAGGTCCTTTGTATTTTAAACAGCCATTAGCGTAGAACTAATGCATAGAATTAGAGATACAGAAAAGCTGTAGAATTGAAAGAAATGTTTGCTGCTTTACCTGCCCGTACCTTCAGTTTTATCTAAAGTTAAAATTATCAAGTAAGACTTTAGAGCAAAATAACCATAGGAGAAAAAAAAATCCTACAATTTAATAGCGAGACAATTCTGACGCTTAGTATATCCTTCAAAAAAGTGAACAGATAAATTCTATGTACACAAAGGAAGAGAACATCCCAACTGCACAAAGCACTGAGCTGATCAAAACCACTCGGAAAACAATTTTGGGGATTATTAAAAAAAATCTACCAAAACACAAACTTAATAGTCAAGAACAGGTTAAATGCTTAGAATTCTTAGGAGAGGAAAAAAAGGAAAAAAAAACACAAAAAAAAACAAAACAACAAAAAATCGTGCTTCTACAAAGAAATCCATGGTTTGCTCAAGTGTTAAGTATGTAGTTCTAAATCTCTCTCCTCCCCAACCCTTATTCCAAAGAGAAAATAAGAGCGAGCTGGTGCATGTTCAAAAAGGGCATCAAGGGTAGTCAATGTAGCTTCCATACTTATGGCCAAATAAACCTCTAATGAGGAACATGATGGACACATACGGAATGGGCACCTAGGAAGGGAAGACGGATACTGTTGTTTTTTACCAAAGAAGAAAGAAATCCTAAATAAGGCCAGCAAAATTAAAGCAACAGGGAATTGCTCTTCATAAAATTATGCAATTAACCTGGACAAATCCTTCTTATCTGAACGCTGAAATTTTACATACATTGAAGGGGGCAGTGTCTAAGTTCAAAGAAGGAAAACTCATTCCAGGTTACCTGCAGACACCAGCTCTGACTCAGGAAGTTCCCACTCCGCCAGTTGTTAAAAGAGACAGAAGAATCTTCTGAGGAGGCATCACTAACTCCTTACTCTAGTCTCATTCTCTTTCCCAGCAGTCTGCTTCTGGCTATTGTTATGAATAAGATAACAAGCCAGGAAAATGATTTTCTTCTGCTTTTGTGTAGTCTTCAGTTAGCTGATTTTAAGACAGTGAGTGACGAAATGCTTCCATACTACAAGAAGGAATGGAAAGCCCTGCAGTGATTGTGAGGAGCTTGCGACACAGCCAGGAAAAATAGCCACTTGTCCAATGTCTACCTGTCACAAAATTTAGTGAACCGCCTCCTTTTAGGTCATTCAGAATAGGAACTCTTCTAATGAGCTATGTCTCTTCCACTCATGCCATGCTCATCGACAGAATGCTTTGGCTGATCATTCAGCTCCTGCTTATTTCATTATGAGTCTTTCAGGTCTTTACACCCTCATCTAACATTTCCACTTTTCTACAGCTCATTCAATGTACCAAATACCACACCTTCCATACCTTAACAGATGACAGCCACCTTATTTGTCGTGTTACACAAATGAAAAACACAAAGTATATTTATGGGTTACGAGTTTGGGTGTTTCCACATTATTTTTATTTCTCCTGGAGAGATGGTACGGATAGATGAAGCAGGGAAGGGACAAGGTCTCAGACTCTCGTAGTACAGAGAAACGGTTCTGCAAGTTTTCTGGGGCTACTACAGCTAACAGAAAAATATACGTTTTGTGGTAAATGAAATCCATCACTCTAGTAAGCAAAGGCTTCTTTTGTCCAGCTGACAAAGTTACCACTTAACGTCCGCTGGGCTGAATTTCGTTTGGCAGCTGTAGGTTTAGTGCTCTTTAAATTCCGAATTAAGTTCATTACCAGAATAGCAGAGTTCAGTCCTGCTCTCAAGCTTCATATTCAGGCTCAGTTTTTGAAATCATGTGCAGTATTGATCTCAGAGATTTAAATTGCCTACAGTTGCTATTCTAAGAAATCAGTCTTTGCATGTGCAAAGAAAAAGGAACACAGGAGCAGTTAAATAAAAATTCAGCATCTCCTGCTCTTAATCCTGAACTCGTAATATAGCTGACCAAGGATCACAACAAATTTCAAGGAGCCATTTGAAAGGTTTCACGGGTACAGTCTATTAGAATTTTTTTCAGAAAATGACAGGGGCCTTTGAGACTCAATACCTAATCCTTGAATGAATCAGTGCACCACTTCCATTTGACCTTTTCTAGCCCTATCGCTACCTGACAGGATGGAGCACAACCAGCTTCTGTAGGAAAGCAGAAGAATACACGTTAGTTTAGTCACATCACTGAAAGAGATTCCTTCCCCACTTAATCCCATAGTTATCCCTATTACATTCCTTTTACTGGCATACGTATTTTGGACTGGGTCAGATTAGGTCCCACACACGTTAGCCCTGTCTGGGTGTCCATAGGGCTGTTACTCCCAGCACAAGGAAGGTGAGTAAAAAGAAGCTGCACAACATAATACCATTCCCTTCAGTGACCACACACAATTATGCCAAGACTGAAGTGAACAAAACCATTGCTTCAAAACAGATAATTCTCTAAAGCACACATGAAGTAAAAAAGAAGAGACTCAACATTCTCTCTTCTGAAATACAAGGCTTATCCAACAAAATGTCTGTACAATTAGCCTCAGGCCAGAGATTCTACTCATAAGTGAACAATTGATTTTCAATGCTCACACCTCAACGTGTGGTTTTTTTTCAAAGCATCAAGAGCTACATGCAACAGGTTTTGCAACAAGGTGGTTTCTTTAAGTTATCTGACAAGGTCCCATATTGGAAAAAATGGTATCAAACAGTTCTATTTGATAGAGGACCAAATTCTGTTTGGCCTCTCCAGAGGCCTAAAGCATCTCTCTTACGAGGAAAGGGTAAGGGACTTGGGTCTTTTCAGTCTGTAGAAGGCTGAGGGGAGATCTTATCGACACCTATAGGAACTAAAAGGGTGGGTGTCAAGAGGCTGGGGCCAGTCTCCAGTGGTGCCCAGGGACAGGACAAGAGGAATTGGGCACAAACTCGTACATAAGAAGTTCCATCCAAGCAGAAGAATCCATGATTCTGCACAGAAGGTGTAAAAGCAAATGGTAAATAATGCTGGTCACGCTACTGATGCAATGCTCTTTGGGCTCTACCTGGTAAAAGTTGAGTTAACGAGTATGGCTACCTTTTATTCTCTTTCTATAGACATGGTTTTTTCTTATGCTTTGTCAGAATTGATGAAATAGCTTCCTAATTTATCAAGCCCACATAGAAGCATCAGACAGAAGATAAACTCTAGTAGTTACATCCATGTAAACCTCTGTTCTGTGCATCGCTGTTTCTAAATAAGCTCACCCAAGACACAGATGATGCCCTGAGAACAAATAAAACATACATTTTCACAGAACGCTAATTTCACTCATTAATCATTTCTTGGTAGGATGTCCAGAAGAGGAGAGAGGAGGCAAAGAATTAACTTAGACCATTACCTAAGGGCCAGGTTTGATCTTTCCCACATGCCCACACCAAGACACACAGGTCCTTTTCATGCACTCCCTGCACACAACGCACCAAAACCCATAGACTACAACAGAAAATAACTTCAGGTGAAGCTGTCAGACATCAGTAAAGTACAGCAGAGCTTTAACTCCTCCTGGAGTGGTTATGCAGCTGTGCTGCAAGAGGTATCTTCTGTCAGCTATCAGGTTTGCTGTGGATGTATTTCTCACATAGAAGTACTTAAGAGAAGCTGCTCCCTCATAAAAACTCCAGAGCTGTGCACCTAAGTTTCTGTTTTGTTTTGGTTTATGGCCATGCACTTTTTGAAATTATCCAAGTTTGTCTTCTACATTGTTAGCAATCTGTCTTCATAACAGGGGAAAAAAAGCAAAGGAAAAAAAAATTTAAAAAAAAAAAAAAAAAAATCAATGTGCTATTACCCTGTCAACCTACCCTTGCAAGAATTCTTTGAGCATCAATGCTTAAGTAGGAAAAATGTATGCATTAGCATCACTAAGCACACTATTTATTTTTTTTTTTACTTTAACATAAAATAGAAATTACATGCAAAACTTGTTTTAGTGTAAGAAGCAAGGGCTCGTGGCAGAAATAGAAAGATAAATCAGTAAACAAGTGTCCTAAGACAACATCTTGCTATACTGGAGGTACGCAGGTAATAGAAGAATTAAAAAAAAAAAACAACAATTTCCAAAATTACCTACAATGTGAACCAAATCTGAGGGCACTGCCCTCAAATGCGTGCACACTACGGTTTCAACTGCCCCTACTTCTGAAGCAGTCGAGACACCACATATGTAAAACCTAAAAGCACCAGGGTTATTTACAGGTATCAGGGATGCTTGAATCATAGGGCTCTTATTACATGTACAAACAGAACCCCACAACAGGGAGCAACCGTTTAGTGATGATTTCCCAACGTGTCCATTACCAGTAGAGCAGAGTTGTTCAAAAGGCTCCAAGGAGTTCCATTTATATTAAGAAAAGTATACACTTATCCACCGGGACAGGATTAACATGAATTTTACAGCTGTTAATAGAAGTTTCATTTGGACAATTGGTCAATACAAGGTTTAAGTAAACATTGTTGCTTACAGCTTCGAAGGTGTGGGCAAATGACATTTACTTTGTAGGCAGCATGAACTATATAACTGGTATAAATTGGTCTTCTAGAGCCAGCAACTGCAGTATCTCATTCATCAGCGTACTTAGAATTGTGAACTGGAATTCCAATTACCAAACAAAATCTATTACTGATTTGAGTCACTCGGGTAAAAAAAAAAAAACCCTTCTCTCTACCTCCATAACAGTTAATTCGCTCAAATTATTTTAGAAACAAACCATCAAGAGGAATGAGTCTGCTAACACTTGAGTTTGGCTAATATAAACGAAACAATCACTGTATGCACTTATATAATACTACATACCTATAAAGCAACTTAAAAAATTGCTGTCTGTTATTACATCCTACTTTAAAATCTTAAGTTTAGCAGGCCACCTTTCAAAAACAACAGAAAAAGTCTTCAGAAATTACTCCATTGCTATTATGTTTGTTTTGTAACATCACTGTAGCTAGGAATATTATTGAATAAAGCCTCCATAATTGGCTTTTAGCCTTATTTTGCTTTTTGAGCTAATTGAACCTTGGAAATACCAGCTTTCCCTTCAACTGAAATTTTGTTAAACAAGGCACATTTTTATTGCCCATAAACTACCAGTTGCATTGTCTCAGGCTACTGAATATATTCAAGCTTGCCACTTTTTGACACGTATGAACAACACATTAGGTGGCTGGAGACAAAAAACATACACCACTATAAAATCATTTCACATAAAAAGATGACAGCAGTGCCAAAAAAGATCCAATTTTTTTTATTCTTTTTTTTTCAGCTATTCTTCGTGTATTAGCTTTCTGCAATATGGGTTTACCAGGGTATATGAAGTATTGCAATGGCAGGAATGTGAAAAAACAATACTGCTGTAAAGCTAAGGAAAAATCTGATATAACTTCGACACTAAGTATAGGTTCCCCTTACATTGAGATTTGGAAGAGAAGTAAGATTGTATTTAGACATACCACTTACCCGGGTGAAGGTACCCTCAAAACTGTGAATATCCAGCTGTGGCTTCTGGGCATAAACGTAAGCATTGATTGAAAAGAGATCCTGTAAAACAGATTGATGTACTCAATATTATTTAAACTTGAATTTAATCACACGCTCTGAAGAACATTTTAGTGGTAAAGATTCCAGTTTACGTCCAATGCAACCCCACCCCAAGTTAAGTCCATGAAATTTTTACTCAACTAAGAAACGTTCTGTTTTTTTCAGTACATCTTGCTATAAAGGAACCAGATCCAAGATGATATTCTAAATATGGTGGCAGTTCAAACACTAAACATTCACATTTATAACATGAGTTAAAAACGTTATTTTCTCTTAACAGTCCCATGTTAATGTATAATAGTATATTCTTAAAATATTTTCCATATTTGTTCTTTGAAAAACAGAGTGGGATTTGTTTTGTTTTTAGTAAAGCTGGAAACAAAATACTTTTCCAACAGGGACAAAGCACACTGAACACAAGAAACAAATTAAATTGATTCAACTTCTCTTAAATGATCAAGCACATCTGCAGTCTACTCATCAGAAAAATCCCATCAGCTTCAAGGAAGCTTAGATACATCAACCGGATCACTCAAATGCCTCAAGTCTGGGATGTGCTAAACTAGTCTGGTAAAATTGGGTTTCATCTACTTGGTACTCATGACAACAACCAACCCGTGAAGAGTCCTACCCTAAAACTAAGAAGAGCAAGAGACTTTTAGATAATACAGTAGCAGGCTCTATAAATAGACGGCAGTATGGTATAAACAGAGGAAGAAAAAAACCCAATGCTCCAAATATTGTTAGATCTTAAGAGCTGTCCCTAGAGGCCCAGGGAGGATCACCTTAAAATTCTAAACCAATTATTTCATCAGGTAATTGTTCTGAAACATCCACCTCTCACAGGAAGAATATTGCAGGCTAATTGTTAAAAACCTGGTCCATGGGACTTTCTTCTCATCGCAAAAGCAAAGTTTTTGGTCCTTTTTATAGATGGTCAGGAACAACAGCAGCCAAGAGATTTCATCATGAGCAGACCACTCACGCGTAGACCCACAAACCAATTTCTTCTCTCTCGAGGAGCAGATGCTTGATACCAAATCCTAGTCCATCTAAGAATCATAACCTATGACAAAATGCAAGAGCATCTCCCTTCTCACCAGATGTAGCGCCCAACTACTTGAGTTATCTTCATCCTCTACTACTGGATGAATCTTTCAAAAGGCTCATCAGGCAACCATCTCTGGGGAGAAATTACACAACTACAATCCCCTGTTCACGCTAACTAGAATGTGCTATCTTTAGAAGTGAAATTAATTTTACAGCCTCCTCCATGGATGTATAACCACACCTTGGCTCAAATATAGCTATTTGGAAAAGCATGACTTATTTTTTTTTAATAATTTTGAAGAAAAGATTACTGTATTTGAATATTACATAATTTGAAGATTACAAAAATTAAAGGCACATTTGTCTAACCATGCTAATGTCTTAAAATCGGACACACCTGTATCCCTTTTGTTTCTCCAATAAAATGGTTAAAGATTTCTGAATATCATGATTTTTTTCCCCACTCTTTCACTAAAATTAAATGTTCCATTGAAATGTTGGGTTTTTTAAAAAAAATCTATTGTATATTTATCAAACACGTTTCATCCTAGTTTAAAAATGTGTAGCTCTACAAATAACGAATTTGTACTTCTATTTATATTCTGCAGACAAGAAATCTCTCACTTCATACCTTTAAAAAAAACCCACAGATTTTTTTTTTTTATTTCATATGCTTTTTAAAAACATGACTCAATCTTAAAGATAATTTGTGAGAGTTAACGTTATCCTAAACGGTTGGCCATTTATTGTAGTCTTTCACACAAAGTTCATTCACTGCATCCTTGTTCTTCCAACCTACTTTCATCAGGTTCACGAGAAATAATTTATATGAAACTAATACACATGTGGTGTCCTATATCTTCATCATTCACTTCTTCCCAATCTGTTATCACCTACAATTTAGCTAATCCAGGCTATTATGTGCTTTATTATGCAAAGAAAAATAGTCTCTCTGGAGCGGGTAACACACCAGAAAACTAATACCACACACACACTCATATACACAATAAAAACTGCTAGTGAAACGCGTCAACCAAGAACTTCTGTCTTTTCAAAGAATGTCTTAATGCGAAGCAACGTTAGAATAAAAGGAAGCAGAAATATCCACCTTTTTAACTATATTTGCCTTCGTACAGTACCATATTTTCTTGGTTTCCAATCTTTTGTTTCCTTTTACTGTGACATTCTCCTTTGTTATATTTTAAAGGTAAAATTTTCTGCATTCCTTTGGTGTCCTACCTTTTTAATCTTTCAGTTCTCCTTTAGCATTTCTTATTTAACACCTAAACTTTCCCATTTTCCTTTTTCTTTTTTTTTTTTCTTTTCTTTTTTTTTTTTTTTTAATATCAACTCTGAAACAAACTCATTTATCTTTCTGAAAAAAATTAGATCTGAACATTCCCTTCCTTTTTGTGGCACAACTCTGGAATGCCACAAACTAGAACAGCCAGAACATTCCAAAAACGCCCGATCTTTCCTAAAACTAAAAAACATAAGAAAAAACTGTGCTCAGAGAACTCTGGGCTGGCAGTTTGCTTGCTTTTCTTTCATGAGTAATAGAAAAAAATTATATAAAAAATATTATATGTGCATCATATCTTTCTGAACTATATTTTCACTATTAAGGTAAAGAAAAGGGAAAAGGACTTTGTTTTTTCCTGTAGCCCAATGCGCCACACTCCAAATGGATAAAATTCTCAGGCCAATGAAATACACTTGCTCAAGTTTTGTAATATAACAGAAAAAAAAGAGAAAAATCAAAGAATGATACAAATACAGAGGAGATTATGCATGAACTGCATTCAGCAATAATGGTTGAAGAGCACCAAGTTGTTCCTTTGCCTAGTGCTGGTTTCCCAGTAGAAGCTGCGCATTTCTCCTCTCAGTGTCTTGAAGTCCCAACAGTGAATTTGACAAGGAGACATCAAAATTTGTACACAACATTACACGTAAATAGGACTTCTGCTTACTGAGCAAGAAAAGTCTACCTGGTTAGGTCATGTCATTACTTTCCCCTAAAAAAAAAA
>VZRU01020597.1:25878-45216 GCA_013398155.1 Pedionomus torquatus
GAGAAGAGACCAACACCTGCCTCTCTACACCCTCCTTTCACGGAGCTGTAGAGAGCGAAAAGGTTTCCCCCCCCTCAGCCTCCTTTTGTCCAGGCTGAACAACCCCAGCTTCCTCAGCCTCTTAAGACTTGCTCTCCAGATCCCTCATCAGCTTTGTTGCCTTTCTCTGGACCCACTCCAGCACCTCAATGTCTGTTTTGTGGAAAAGGGCCCAAAACTGGACACGGTACTCAAGATGGGGCCTCACCAGCGCCAAGTACAAAGGGACAATCACCTCCCGAGTCCTATTCCCCACGCTGTTCCTGATCCAGGCCAGGATGCTGGTGGCCTTCTTGGCCACCTGGGCACACTGCTGGCTCATGTTCAGCTCACAGTCAACCAACACCCCCAAGTCCTTTTCTGCCAGGCAGCTCCAGCCACTCTTCCCCAAGCCTGTAGGGCTGGAATATTATAAACTGCTTCTGTATGAGGAATTCTTGAACCTAACTTCTGCAACAGTAATTTCTTTCATCTTTTCTTTTCAAAGCCTTCAACAACATATCCACAGTCTAACAGTTATAAGTATGCCTGACTTGGCCCGCCTCTGAGATCCACTTTGATGATACCTTCAGCCTTTCTAAGCTGTTTCCCAAAACTGGGAGAATTGTTTGAGATTTCAAGATATTCAGGCTGCAACTCCAGTCAAGCCACCAAATGCCCCGAAATTCTAGGGGAAATGCATTATCACCAAGAGTGAGAAGTGGCAAATTTATGCCTAACACAATCCACAGCCTCTTTACAGATCAACTTATTCAACTTTCTAGTGGTTTGGGGTTTTTTTAAGTACAAAAAATAAGTAGTAAAATATTTCTTTGTTACTGCTTATTTTGCTGCAAATCTAATGAAGCACATGCATTGTGCTAGTCACCAAAGTCTGCACAGAAAATAAAAGAAAATAATTAGGGACTAAAATATATGATCATTACGACCTTTTCCTGTGTAATTTTACATCAATAATATAGAGAGCAATACTATTAGGAGCTTAATGCCTGCCGAGACCACCTCCTTCCACCACATAACACTCACACTATCTATTTTTAACAAGTAGCTGATCACAAAGAATCAGTATTACTCGGTGGCTTAATGTAGATACCAAAACATTTCTAGCCAGAGTTAAATCAAATGTTAAAAATGGAATAGGAACTGAAGTATAGAAACAGATTAAAGTAGTTTGGACAGATTGTTGGCAGCTACTCATGCCCTGAAGATAAAAGTTTATCTGGCCGTATGTGCAAAACTTAACTCTCCTCATTTATCATTCTCCAGAGCAATAGATTTTCAAAGCATTTTAGTTTCCAGACAGGTGAGTTTTATAATGCTTGTTTTCTAAACATAATAGAAAATTCCAGAATGTGTGACAAACACAACTCCTTCAGCCTTCTTTTTCTGTGGCAGTTGGTTTCATACAGAAATAAAAAAGTTACATCAGTTGCACAACTGAATTCCAAACTGACGTTATTTCCTCTAGATTGATTTTTCAAATATCTGAAGGTGCAGAACAAGCTGGACCCAGACAATTAAGTGTTTGTTGAACACTTATTCCTGGCTGCCCAGAATTAATATATACTACTCGCATCACCTTTATTATCTTTTTTTTTTACTCGAAGTCAGTCTGGGGTAAAACACATCTGTTCTAACTAATACTTGCATTTTCAGATCTACTAAACTAGATCTTTTAAACAAGTAAAACATACGTGGCCAGCCCAATGCTGTCTTTCTGTGGAGTCACTTAAGGAGTCATCATTTTCAAAACAAGTCTTAGTGAACTCTGAGAAGGCAGACCCTGGAGGAAACCTTTACCAGTTTACTTGGAGCTCCTTCCAACAGCAAATCAAGCTAAATGAATGATGACTGAGCCTGCCCTTGAACTGCGTAGCTTATACCAGTAAAACGGTTAAAAAATTTAAAATACATCACATCCGAGGCTAGAAATTATTTGTTACAAAGCCTCAAATGAAAAATTATTTTCCTGGCTTATTCCCATCTTTCGCTCATACTATTGTTGTCAAAGTAATTACAAGTAAAGAATCCTGAAAACTCTTAACTACAAATTTTAAACAAGTGAGATTGCTCTTTTTATGACAGTTTTGAAATATATAAACACGTTTGCAACTGAGGATTTACGTCTGAGTAAATACACCATTTTTAAGGAGTTTCATATGTGCAATTCAAGAAACTAATCTATGCAATAGGAGATATCCGGAGGGACCTACACAGGTGGAAGATGCAGGTGACAAGAGCCTCAAGGTTCAACAAGAAATGGTACAAAATCCTCCATCTGTATATATACACCAGTATACGCTGGGGGCCACCCAGGTGGAACGCAGCTTGGCAGAAGAGGACCTGGGGGTCCTGGCAGACACCGGGTTGAACATGAGCCAACAACATACCCTTACAGGAGAGAAAGCTACCAGTATCCCCATCCCCATCCCTGGAAGTATTTAAGGCCAGGCTTGATAGGGCTCTGAGCAACCTGGTCTAGTGGGAGGTGTCCCTGCCCATGGCAGGGAGGTTGGAACTGGATGATCTTCAAGGTCCTTTCCAACTCTAAGCATTCTATGAGCTGCGTTAGGCAAAGCGTTGCCAGCAGGTTGAGGGAGGTGATCCTTCCCCTCTGCTCAGCACTGGGGAGGCCAAACCTGCAGTCCTGTGTCGAGTTCTGGGCTCCCCAGTACAAAAGAGAAATGGGAATACTGGAGAAGACCCAGCCTAGGGCCACAAAGCTGCTGGACCCACGTATGAGCAGTCTGAGAAAAATAGGACTGCTCAGCTTGGAGAAGACAAGGCTCAGGAAGGATCCTACTACTGTCATCCTACTACTGGATCCTACTACTGAGGGTGCAAAGACTGAGCAAAGAATCTTTTCAGTTACAGAACCAGAGGCAACGGGCACAAACTGAAACGAAGGAGATTCCCTCTGAAAGTCAGGAAACAGGAATTATTAAACCGTAAGGATAACTGAGTGCTGGCCCAGCTTGCCCAGAGATTGTGTGAAACTTTCCTCCTTGAAGATATTCTGAAGCTGTCAGGACACAGACCTGGGCAACCAGTCCCAGGTGGCCCTGCTCGAGCAGAGGTTTTAGACTGGATAATATCTGGAGATCCCCTTTAACCTCAACGATTCTGAGATACCATCTGAAGGACATAGTTAAGACCAGAACAGTGTAACACAGGCCTAAAAAATACCATATGTAACGACAGTACAACTGGCACTACCTTGCACGGAATTACAGGATTTTCATAATCAAAGGATCGTGAGAATTTGTAAATGACTTCCCATTTCCCTGTTGCTTCCATTGGTCAGCTGTAGTGGTAGAAGTACCCAGTATTTTTGGAATGTCCACACCAGTCAATGACTATATACTAGATATAAGGACATACAAGAACAAAATTGTTTTACTGTGATGATTTGTGCCTGACAGCAGACTTGTCACCAGTGGAATTGGTCAGCTAGTGGGAGCTGCCCTCTCTAGAGTATTGCCTCTAATAATACAGAAGAAAAACAAAATAATCTTTTACCAATTTGGTAGCTGCTGAGAAGTCTACAGCAGGTGATGTGTTAAAATGCATTTGTGGACCTTATTTTGCTAGACTTCTACATTCACTATTTCCACAAACTTTTACAAGTTTGCTAGAGTAGGAATATCTTACTGCAGTACTCTGTCTCTTGAGAAAACCACTTTTTTATTTTTTTCCCCAGAAGCAGTGGCTGCTATTCTGCATAGAATCACATGCAAAAGACATCTAGAAGGCTCCAATACCATAGGTCAGGAAAGTTGAAGCAGACCAGTATAAAGCACTTCCACTTTACCCTTTGGGAGTTCAGTTTCTACCAGAAAAGGCTGAAGAGAAAACCCAGCTCTACTTTTCACACCACCACAAAGCATTATCAGTGAGAAGGGGGACCCCAGAAACAAAGAGAAGGGCTTAACTATGATTAATTAATTCTTATCCTCCAAAAAAGCCACTAACATAAAACAATATCGTAACAGTGCCATGGTTAGTCTGTTTTACGCCTAAACAGTTAGCAGTAGTACAGAACACAGACAATTCTTCATAGCCCTAGAGTCTATGGAGCATGTCCCAAGCCCAAAAGGAAGTTATCCCTTGGCTCTTCCAGCTGCAGAGACCTCGGAAATCAGGCTACTTGGGTTATTTACCATGTACAATACCATTCTGCCTTGCTGTATTTCTCCCAGTAACTTTCAACTCGTGGTCAACTTCAACCAAGAATGGCAGATCAAAGATCTCCAGGATATGAAATTCCCTGATTTTTTTTTGTGAAAAAATGAGGAAGGAAGAGCCACGTGGAAAAAAAAACAGCTGTTTAGCTCCAGCGGTCATCCGTTCTAGGACTCAGCAAAAATTGATAGCAAAAAATCAACACGTGCTGAGCAGAGAACCAGCCACTGCACGTGCCAGCTTTTGCCCCAAGAATTATAAGAATTTGATGTTACTAGAGGTGGGTAAATGAAAAGCTTGAAGGAAAAAAAAGTAAAGCTGTATCCATTCTTTTTTGATGCTGTAGCTACCCTATCAAAATGTGTTCCTCTTAGAACTTCACATTTGAAAGTTAGTATCTCTGAAATATTTGTTCTCTGTTAAGTCTTACAAAGAGATGTGCCAGCTGCTTATGAAGGACCAGTTCCAGTTCAATACTGGAACACCTTCGTGACTTAGCAAAGGAGGACCCAACCCGGAGCAGAAGCTGGGCACTGAACTAAGGCACAACCAAGGGACCAACACGTGGCACAACTAAGGAGGAGAACAAGGATTTTAGCTTAGAGAAGGAAAGAATTCTCTTTGAAATTTTTCTTCTGTCATTTAGAAACATAATGATAATACTTTAGAAACATAATGATAATACTCCTGCAACGCTGAACTCATTCACACCTGCCTCACTTGGCAGTTCCTGCGGGACATTATAAAGTGATGTCCAGAATGCCCTGTCTAGCTTTTGATCTATGACTGATATGGTATATAGACAAATAAAACAAAGGGAGCATGCCAAGCAATTAAAAAAAAAAACAAAAAGAAAGAACTGAAAACTACATTAAAAGCCTCTTAGGATCTAACCTAATTTCAATAAGGGAGTTTTCCATTGGTGTAACACAGATCTTTCCTATATTTGCATAACAGCTTTCCACTAAGGAAGTCGGTTGGGTTTTGGTATGATGCCTACTTACAATCCAAATGAAAATAACATTTAAACCATCTTTTGCAGCCAGCTCAGCATGAACATTTCCTTTAATCTGGTGGAAGGCTGGTAAGTGGGACAAATCATCCAAATTGCTTGTCATTTCTGCCATAAGTAATGAGCAAAAACAAGATTCAGCCTTAAGTATCCCCCACCCCTTTTTAAAAATACATATAAGCTCAAAATATTATTGCAGAGGTTTTTTGCTCTTAATTTCTTTTTCCTTTTTTCTTTTTTTTTTAATATATTTTTGAAGCCCACAAAGATCTTGTGGAAGCCTCTGTTATATTGGCAGCCTGACAGCAGCAAAGAATTCACATTAAAGAATGATTTCCACCTGCTTCATTCCCCTGGGAAGTAACCCTAACTCTAAACTCAAGCCATCTAGCTGCCTCCGTTCACGAAAGAGAGGAATACCAATGCTACAGACTGTCAAACATGAATACAAAGCAAAGACCCACCTACATTAAGTCTTCAGACTAGCTTTTCTAGAAGTCAGATTAAAAAACCCACAGGAGTCTTAGAAGTTAGATACATGTACACAATTAGCATCAAGTCATTATGTCAGATTATACATTAAAAGACAATGTATCTGATAAAGCTTTTTGGTTTTTTTTTAAAGCCACCTATTAAGAATTCAGTTTTATCTATCTTGATTCCCTAAAATTCACCTTCTGCTATGCAGAATATATGTAGAGTATCCTAAAAGTATATATAGTATATGCAGAGTATCCTAAAAATATGTGCAGAGTCCCCAAAAGTATATGAAGAGTATATGCAGAGCATCCTAAAAACACTCAAGATTCCTAGAAGTGTATTTGAGGGGTGTGTAGAAAGCAGAAGGGGAGTAAACCAAGTATTTGCCACTGTCTCATTTCCTTCATGGTATCACAGTCACATGAAAAAAAAACCCACAGAATAGTTTTAGGTTGAACTTTGTAAACTACCCACTTACAGCTCAAACTGCTTCTTTTTGACCGAAGATAATAGGTTATTGCAGCGCTGCAGACTACATTAATACACAGTGTAAGCATCAAAATTGGAAAAAACAGTACTTTGCCCCAAAAGCAGCTTATAAGTGGGCTGGATTTGAAGATAAATTCAACTGCTTTGCTTTACTCTTTATGGATTTACAGCACCAAGCCATAGTTAAACTCTTTTATTGCACAGAAGATAAAATAAAATTACATATAGAACATAAAGCCCTGCAAAACAAATTAGTTTTTGCAAAGTACTTAAAGTGTCAATTATAAATTAAACCAGAAATCAGTCAAAACTGCAACATTCAGGAAGAAACAATTACACATGTAAGTGCTCGCTCTTCAGTCAAAAAACTATTACTACCATATGCTTGAAGTTCAGGGGATTGGGGTTTTTGCGGGTGGTTTTTTTTGCAACACTAATATAGCTAGTTAACCTTGCAGGTGTATAGAAAGTGTGTTTCCAATGTTAAAAATCACATTCTGTACGGAGTAAAAAAAAAAATAAATAAAAATAGTTATATGCTAATGCTGGGAAGATTTTGCTCAATTTGCTCTTTACTCACCTTTCAGGATAACGAACATTTACCCAGCAGGTGCACAACTCGTTAAAAGCACTCACCAGCACTTTTTCATATCCATTATGGCAAGTTTATTGCTTCCACACAATAAACTTTTAAAATAAGTAGATTTTCTACGTAGCAAATTGATGAAATGAAATTTTTAGTGATGACATTCTAAGAAAGCTGACTGAAGTAGACTTAAAAGACTGAACACTGAAGCAGACATGATGAATTTTACTTTGAGGATATTTTTCTTCAGGCATTTCTGATGCAGACATTCACTCTGTCCCACTCCATCTACATCTTGACTAAGAGATAGTTTAACTTATATTAACTGTGGTCCTTCAAGATTTACTATTTATATATATTCCGCTCGAGACACAGAGGTACCCCCTGCAAATGCATTTCTGGCCTGTCTGTTGTTCTTCAACTAATAGCACTAGAGGGAAAGGAGACTACTCAGTGTCTTATAAACTCATGAACAGAATCCAACTGTTTAAGAATTAACAGGGAGGAAAACACATTTATAGAGCAGATATGCAAAATACATCATTTAAGAACTCGTTTTGTTGCAAGCTCGGTAACTGTCTCATCTTGTTCTTATTCATTTATTCTAGCAGTGACAACAAAACTGCTGCAACGATCCTAATTAAGGACAGTGATCTAGTTCTTGCCAGAGAAAGAGCTCTTGATACTCCTCCAACAGCCAGCGCTATATATTGAGATCCCTCCACATTACTGCTGCACCAACACTACTTAAAGAAATTACAACCGATACATACCCCTGCTAGAGTGGAAAACGACTGCTTCCGAAGGCATAGACGTGTAACACCTAATCCAACACGCCTAGTAAAGGCTAGAAAAATTTCACATCAGCACACATCAACTTCCTACCACTTACACAATGCATTCAAGTGGCCTAATTTAAAGTAAATCTTCTCCAGGTGCAGAAGTCCTCCTACTCTCAACTTTTCTAGGAGCTGTGTGACTTCAGCTGAAACAATTTTCGAATCAGTACGGAAACATGACCTTGCAAGCAGCCCCCCAAAAAACCCACTATCAATCCCTTTTCTAATTATCCTGGATCTAAGAGATGTGAGTTTTCAGAAGCGTTATGCATTTTAAGAAAATGTGGTACTGTGTGGGAGGGAAGAAAAAGAAAAGCCCATGTACCCTGAACCAGAGGGTGGTTAACCAAGATGAAAATTATATCCAGAGTATGAGGAAACTTTGTCAGTCCAGAACAGTTATAGGTGATCTAGTGCATCTAACCAGCATTTGAAAGTCATTAGCAAGCCACAGTAACTATACAGTAATTTATTCCTTTAGCAAATATAGGCTGCAGAGCGCTACTAGAGCCATATCACAAGTATTTTTTTCTTCTCTTGCAAATGATCTCTGCAAATTTAGCCCTTCATCTGATATAGATGATATAACTCCAGAGCCACAGTGAAATACCAAGTGCCACTAACACGGGGTTTACCAATATCACAGCTATCAGCTCTGTGAAATGTTGTGCTGTCTGGCAAACCTCAGACAGTTCTTCAGGATCTGAAGAGAAATGGTAATATAAAGGAGAGAAACTCATTTGAGTTATATGGGGGGCATCCAGTAGTAATTCCTAAATTTAATCAAAACGGCTATAACTTATAACCTATAACCCTATAACTTACAGGTTATATATATATATATAACCCTATAACTTATAGGGTTACTATGTAGGACATATTTGTTTCACCAAGATTAAGAGTACTCCCCTATCACCATGTGAAGAAAAACAGAGCTAATGAGACACATCCTTCTTTCTCTCTCAAGAAAATTGTTGGGTTTTTTTTTTTTTGACTGACCAAAAAGGTGGCATTATTTAAGTAAAAAATAAATTCTGTTATTTCACTTTTTTAAAATCATTTAATTATTTTTTTTTAAATACATTTTAATCACATATTAGTAGGTTCGGATTTCGGTTCTTTTCAATTTAGTAACTGAATTACAATCAGATAACATTTAAATGTGTTGCAAGATAATGACTGGTCATAAATAATCTAAAAATATTGTTATACTCAAGTCATATTAAAGAAGTACAGTCTTTTAAAGTATAGTCTTAATATTTGCTTTAACTAAAATTTTGCTATAACAATTCATAAAACCCATTTATTTAGAGGAACACATCTATTACGGTCTCACATTCATGGTAAGGTTTCTCCTGGTTTACAGCCCAAGCACACTGCATTTCTCACATATGGACCTTCTCCCATTAACCTGATGAAGGTAGGTCTCCTACCATCGATCGATTTGACCGCTTCAAATTTACCACAATGCACAATCTTAAGATTCTACAGCAACCACAACCTTATCACGTAACAAATCTGAATTATCAAAACATACCTGTTTTTTCCGATGTTCTGAGAAACACCATGTCAGATGGGATTCGTTGATTCTGAGGAGAGAGGGGGAAACAAAGGGTATAGTTTTTGTAAGTAGGGAAAAAAGCAAATTCCAATCAAATGTCCAGTAAGATCTATCACCAAAAGGTCACACTTGGATTGAAACTCAATTAAAATAGGATTTCTCACAGTACTTTACATTCAGCATTTGCAATTCAGAAATCAATATTTTCGAAAAATTATACAATAAGCAAACAACAGCTAATCCTTTCAAGATGTTCTTTATAAGTGAAATCATAAATACCCGAAGAACCACAGCAGATTTACATTTTCTGGAGTGAAAACAGTAGCTCAAGAATATAAATATCTAATTGAAATATGTTAAAAATAACTTCACTGAGCAACAGTGACACAGCATATATAATGGAAAAAACAGTGAGGTTTTAAACATCTGTCTTGGAACTCAAGTTGCAAACATTATGTGTACCGAGTATTCTCTCTCCCAACACACAAACATACACAGAAGAAACAGCAAGTCAGGGAACAGCATTTTCTATTTCACATATCTATAAACCTCTCCTCTACAAAGACAGAAATTAATAGAATTTCCTCCTTGGTATCTAAGGCATAGAGCCATATGCACGGGCAGATGTAGCTGCACACCTGCTCTGCCACTATCCTTTCAAGCACAGAACTATCTGTATCAAATCACTTTTCGGGTTTTTTTTTGTTTTTTGGGGTTTTTTTTTGACCAATCTAAGATTTCATAGATTACACAAAACGAACAACACCACCCTCCCACAAGTGCTATCTGCTACAAGATTACCCAAATCCTTAGCTCTCCAACCACTTGTTCACAGGGCATCTGGAGAAGAGACGATTGAGCGATCTCATCGATGCTTCTAAATACCTAAAGGGTGGCTGTCAAGAGGATGGAGTCAGGCTCTTCTCAGTGGTGCCTGGCGAGAGGACAAGGGGCAACGGACACAAGCTGGAACACAGGAAGTTCCACCTGAACATGAAGAGAAACTTCTTCACTTTGAGGGTGGCAGAGCACTGGAACAGGCTGCCCAGAGAGGTGGTGGAGCCTCTTTCTCTGGAGATACTCAAAACCCACCCAGACGCGTTCCTGTGCAACCTGCTGTAGGTGAACCTGCTTTGGCAGAGGCTTGGACTAGATGATCTCCAAAGGTCTCTTCCAACCCCTATCGTTTTGTGATTCTGCAATCTATCAGCATCAGTTACACATTGCCAACATAGGGCTTAAGAATGAAAAACTGGAGAAAGTAAGACCAACCAACATGACAAAAATTGAAAGAGATACAGGCCTGGAAAGGAAAAAAGCAACAGACTATGCTTACAGGGACCAAAGCGAAGAATGGACAGAACAACGAGAAAAGATACTCTACGGAATTGCAGTTTCTTCCATCACAACTTATATCCAGTATACCACTATTTGATATGAAGCTAAATGCAAAGATTAATTTGCATTTTATTTACAGATTACCTTTAACCAATTAAGAAATCTCAGTGGATTATTAGCAGTGGCTTCACTAGTTTTATTCTAAAAATTTTTCCTTAATACTCATTCCTGATTACTTGTTAAAAGGATATCACACAAATATTTTTCACACAGAAAAATATGAATATTTGAGAATAAATTCCAGTTATACATAGCTGATGCTTCCTTGAAAGCCAGCACACACCTATGGCTCATCTTTTAGTTTTTAAGAGGCTCAGGTGTCTCGTTGAGTGGAAAAAAATAAACATGGCTGACAAAGCCCACCACGTGGCATACATGAACCCCATAGATTCCAACCTTAAAAACCTGACTGAATTTACTCAACATAAAAAGTTAAGAAGCACGTTTAGTAAAGGCATTTCCAAACTACATCATTATTATCTATTTCCCACTTGAGCTCAACATTTATGGACACAGCACTTAGGAACAGAAAGAAAACCAGCATCCTCAAACTGGTTTGATTTGAAATCAGGTACACAGTTCCTCATTTTTAACCCTCCACATTTTACTTTTTTGGAGGCAGCACTTCCCCTTCATCACTGCATGTCAGAAGCACGTACAGTCATAGCAGCTTCCAATAAAACAGCTCAAAATACAACTGTCAAGATAAAGTGTGCTTTGTATGACACAGTCTGGGAGAGTTTCAAACTACTATGCCTAACAACTAAAATCAGTTCAGAGTGAAAAAATTACATTGGCTTGTTCATCATGGAGAATAAATGTGTATTTACACCAGACAACATCACTGAAGAAGCTGATGTTTCTTCCCATAAATAATACTGTACTCTAACAACTGCCTTAGCTCTTGAGAAGCCTCTCTCAAGAGCATCTCTCAGCAATGCTATTTCTCACCACAAAACATCCTGCATACTGTAAGGCAAAGTTTTCCATTACTCCAATGAAACCTTCCCAAAATCAGCCACAACAGCGTCACTGGAATAGCGCGATCTGAATAGGTCTCTCAGGGTCAACTGCCAGATTCTACATGATATGATGAAAACTCCCTAAATCTCTGGGTGGCAGGTATCTCTTTTGTCACTCCCTGTAACATACTCTCAAGGACACCAGTTCAGAAGTGGGACTGGAAGCCACTGCAACCGAATCCTCTGCTGATGGGAAGTTCGATATAGAGGGGTCATGAAGGGCTACAGAGATGGTACCATCTCAAGCAAACAAGATGCTTGGAAAGCAAGCAAGCTTAGAAACACCGTAAAATAAATGTGTGTTCTGGATTACCTAAAAATCCTATGTGGTTAACAAAAAACCCTCCTCATAACTTAAAATTATGTATTTTCATGCATGGATACCTCCTAATTTGCAGCAATTTCTGTTTATTTGTAAAAGCACAAAGAGTGCTTTTTCTCGTGTGCTTGCCTGTATGTCAGCAGTATTCACCTTGAAAAGGCTGCTCACCTGCATCTAGTACAGCACTTTCTGGAATCTTCCCTTATAACAGAAAATAATTAATCATGCAGTGAAATTTATTATCCATCATGAGCCTAGATTCAATCAGGAATATCTCATTCAGGCTTGGGAAAAATTGCAGCAAAACCATTAACCTTTATAGATATTATCATGCACCTATTAGAGGAAAAAAAAAAAAAAAGAAAGGAAAAGGCAAAATGCAACTTCAAAATTAAACAAATCTTTCCTTAAATGACAATAACAATTAAACAGATATCCAGTCTTCATATAGATTAGCTATACATTTTTGCAGCTTCCCTGCCAGCTCTGACACAAATCCATTACACGAGTTTCAGGTTACTGGCTTCATGCCTATAAACTTCCAGTTACTTGTAAATAAGCTAAAACACTTCACCAGCCAAAATTTTGCAAAAGTAACAGCCAAACAATCTAATATTGAATGAAAAGTTCTAATAATCCAAATGAAGTATCAATTTTTTTACAAATCATTACCAACTACCACAGAGCACATTCTGTAAATGAAACATTCACCTGGTACTTGCTATCTGAGATTCGAATCCTTATGCCTGACAAAATTGGGCAGAATCACAGAGTATCTCCATTTGGAAGGGTCCCATAAGGGTCATCGAGTCCAACGCCCTGTACCTTGCAGGACG
This sequence comes from Pedionomus torquatus, assembly GCA_013398155.1. Classification (NCBI taxonomy): domain Eukaryota; kingdom Metazoa; phylum Chordata; class Aves; order Charadriiformes; family Pedionomidae; genus Pedionomus; species Pedionomus torquatus. The sequence continues at coordinate 38,645 of VZRU01020597.1, forward strand.
ACCCAAAACCAATCATTAGACTAATAGCATTGTCCAGACACGACCTGAACTCTGATGGGCTTGGTGCTGTGACCGCTTCCCTGAGGAGCTTGTTCCAGCGAGTGACCATCCTCTCAGTGAAGAGCCTTCTCCGGATGTCCAGCGTGAACTTGCCCTGATGCAGCTTCATTCTGTTCCTCCCTGCTGCTGCCTCCCTTGAGGAAGCTGCAAGGCTGTAATCAAATTAGGGCAGCTTCACATTCCAACAAGAAAAAAAAAAATGTATCTTGATATGATGCCTTTTTAATGTGTTCTCTCTGTTTTTCTTTACTGTAAAATAAAGTAAGCTCTTCTGCAACAACCTATCTGAACATATCCTTCCATGTAGGGAAGGCTAGAGACTGTCTTCGCTTTACTTTCTTCCTCAGGGGAAAAAAACAACAAAACAGGACAAGGGGTAATGGTTTTAAACTGGAAGAGGGGAGATTTAGATTGGATATTAAGAAGAAATTATTTCCTGTGAGGGTGGTGAGGCACTGGAACAGGTTGCCCAGAGAAGTTGTGGCTGCCCCATCCCTGGAGGTGTTCAAGGCCAGGCTGGATGGGGCTTTGAGCAACCTGGTGTGGTGGGAGGTGTCCCTGCCCATGGCAGGGGGGTTGGAACTCAAATGATCTTTAAGGTGCCTTCCAACTCTAACCATTCTATGATTCTATGAAAAAACAAAAGGTAAAACCAAACCCACAACAGCATTAAGGATCGACATCTTGTTTTTTGTCAGGTTTTCCATATTTTAGAAGTGGGCAGAATGGTACTGAAAGGAGGTGGTTGCCCAGGGAGGTGGTTGAGGCACCATCCCTGGAGGTATTCAAGAGAGAAGTTGACTTGGTGCTCAAGGATATGGCTTAGTGTTGGGTGGTGCAGTGTGTTGTTTATGCTTGTTGGGTTTTTTGTGGTTTTTTGTGTTGTTTTTTTTTTTTTCCCCCATTGGTTGGACTAGATGATCTTAAAAGGTCCCTTCCAACCTAGGTCATTCTGTGATTCTGTGAAAGAGTATTAGATACCAAAAAAAGCACTGTCACTATTACTGCTGACACTGGAGAGTAAAGATCCCCCCTGCAAAGACGTACCTCACCACTACGGAAGAGTTGACTACAGAGAAACAGATGGCAAGTATGTTACAGAAATCTTTAACATCTCATTATGGAGAAAATTAGGTTCTGTTGTACACTGTCACAGACAAACAGCAGCAATATGTCAATCATGTTAGCCCTCCCATGCCATATTTATCAAGTGGAACAAGTTAAAATGACAACACATACAACTTCAAGCGCTCAGAAACCCATGAAGAAACTATGTAGTCTCAATTACCATGGAGATGAAGCTGGAAACGTTTGTTGATATATACTGAAATTTGATTAGTCAAGTCATGAAAACGACTTGAACTCATTGTTTTGCTTAAGCCTGAGCAGAATTAGAGCCCTAGGAAAGAAGGGCTTCTGCTTCTCTCTGTGTTTGTCTGTGCTGTAGACTTGCAGATGTATTCCCTGAGATCTAATTACGGCAAGACAATGGTCAGCACGAGGTAAATGCTTCCCCAGCTTCTAGAACCCCACGGCTGACTCCATGCCATCCGGGAATACTAGCCAGACTGGAAAACAAGAAATCCCACAGAGACACCTAGGCTTCCCTGCAACACAGGTGACAAGAAAACCACCATTTCTAATAGCTTGCAAATTACTTTTTCCATTTTTCTCAGGTTGTTCTCATAAAAGTGTTATTACGTGGCTCCCTGATCAGTCTTCCAGTTCTCCTACAACTACCCATTTTTTACCCAAAGTTTGCATTTACTGCCCTTTCTTCTTCATTCACGTAACGAACCGTGTACTTTTCTCCTCGGCTAAAATATTCCCGCTTGCTTCCCAGTCATAAACCAAGAGGCACTCCCCCGTTGTCCTCTTCTATCCACACGCCAGCATTAACTGCAGTCCTTACAAATACCAGATTAATTTCACTTGATACCCAAGATTAAGAAAAACCAACCGTGTCCCTGTACAGTTCCAAGAAAAGCTCTCAAAGTTTTAAGAGAAAGCGCTACTGTCCTGCGTGTTTTACTTAATAACATTTAATAATAGCACGTGATAAGTGTTCTAAATGTGTTATTAATACCTAATAATAATATACTACTACTAATAATAATATAATACCTAAATGTGTTGAGTTTTATGACCTCTTCACAGCTCCAAAGTGTACTCCAAACTGTCGGTAGGATACAGCGTCTAAATAATAATACCTGAAGGCATCAACTTATCCCTTCAATTCTCATTTAGGAACACTAGGCACATCTCTGCTCCCACTGCAAATTAAAAATGAATCTTAACACCAGGAGGGCATCTAGGAAGAAGCATGTTTGTTTGAGGCAGGTGACTGTTTTTCAAAGCACATACACAAGCATCTTTAGGGTATTTTTTAAAAAAAAAAAGGCAATATTTTCTTCTCGTCAGGCCTCTTCTCCTCCTTGTATTAGTGCATTACAAAATTTTCAGTTGAAACAACAGATATATTACTTAGAATCAAACGGTTTTAAGCACATTGCAGTTACTTAGAGCTGCTTTGAAATTAATCAGGCCTATTAAAAAAAAAAAGGGACAATAATCAGAGGATATTCAAGGTTTAAATATAGAAAAGCCTTTCACGTAAGTTGTTAGTATTTGTGATGCAGTCACTAGTTAACATATGGATCTTCAGCTCAAATGAGTCATTAATTTCACTGCAGAAATGCTGTTGATGCATCTTCCAGTCAAATACAATGTTAACTTGTTCCTTTGCCATTAGAGTGAGCAATTGAACATTTCACTCCCGACTGGTTCTTTGGCTGAAGAGTCATACCCTGAAATTGAGAACTGCTTGCTCCAACAAAATACGCTTCTCAATAGAACCAGAAAACATTTAATTTCATTAGTCTGAAGACACCTCAAGCCAGTCCAAAAGGAGAAAAAAGAAAAAAAAAAAAAAGCTCTGCTGGAGCAGGAGGGAGCTTGAAGCTGAAATACAACATTCAAACAATTATATGTATCTTGCTGAAATACCCAAGTAAAATCTTCATCAAAAAGAACCCTATTTATTATTTCCCTAAATCCTTAAACATTGGCTTTCTTCATTAGAAACTTCAGGTACTCACAACGTATGATCTGCAAGCTACTGCAAATAATGCTGAAATAGATGCTAATGACCTACCTCATACAAGACAGATTGATCCCCAAAGTGGTTCCCATTTTCCAAATTCTCGCATAATTTAACAGACTGACGGATCTCCCTAAATTTCAGGGGAGGCAGATTACCAATTAGCTGCTAGAGTCTTCCCTACGCCCCGTAACAATTCCAGGTTTAGAGATTAAGAAGGCCCTCAAAAGTTCCCTAATAAAAACCAAAGCAAATATGGCAGTCTCCTTGATCTGGAATTGGTGCAAATGAGCAGCTGCAAGTTGGGTCCACTCACCCAGCAGATAGCAAGGCAAAGTCAAAGCAGACGTAAAAGCTAGACATTAGCACTAATCTCGTCTATGCTAGAGTATGCTGCTCAGATAGGTCCCAAAAAATATCAGGTACAGACAACAGACAAAAGAAAGGAGGGGGGAAAAAGGCAAGAAATAGCACAAACTACATGAAAATAGATGTGTTCTCAGCTGAGAGCAGCAAAACAAATGAGACTGGGCTGTATTGTTCTTTCTTTGAACTATAGGAGGTACGGAAAGCAAGGAAACAGAATTCTGTTTTCCAAAACAAACAGAAGAGGGGTTTTAATAAACCTATATGCCTGAATAAAGAAAACAATCACTATCCACTAACAATCTATGAACGCTCCAAATTCTCCAAGAAACAGGAGAGGGGTTAACAAATAAGAAAGCACAAAATGTGTCGGGAGGGTGTATTTGCTGAAGGATATAATATTTCACTCCACTAAATAGGAGTAAAACTACCAAGAAGTTTGTAAAAGCCTAGTCACTGACTACGTTCCACTAAGGATTACTCTGCCAAGCTGCAACGTGCCATAGAGCACTTGAAACAAAGCTGTAGATACAGGCTTCAACTTGAGGTGCCTCATTCCAGCATCTCCATGGATTAGCTCCCGCTCTCTCGAATACAAAGTGTGATGGGAGTCACTTGCTGGCACCCAGAAAGTGAGTCACCTTTTCAGAACGAACTCAAGTAAAAATAGTTTCCTCTGACATGAAAATTTAGTTGACTTTAAAGGTCATGGCAATTTCTTAGTACCCCAGAAAGCCAACTAAAATAAGCAACACTGTCTTTATTATAATACTGACATAGAGGGGGGAAAAAAAGGTCACAGTTCTCATCATGTGCAATCCAACTGGCAAGCTTTTTCTCCTTCTTTAAAAANGGCTTCAGACGTAGAAAAAACCCACTGATTTGAGCATCAGAAGGAAGGTACTAGTAATCAGACAGCTCAGAACATTCACCACAGCACAAGCCAGAGAATTTAATTCAGTAATTGTATTCCCTTCATTAGATAAATTTAAGGAGAGATCAGTTCATAATAGATAAATCATACATTCAATTAGGCTTACAATTAATCCAAAAGTATACTTCCTTCAAGATTCTCAAATAAGACTTCACTAAAACACTAGTTAGTACTTCACAGATAAATACCTCGATATATTTCTCTTCAGAAGATAACTAGCACATCAATAATCTTTAGTCTCTAAAATATATTTTAAAAGTATCAACCTTTTCCACTATGATGAGGTCTCCAACTTGTATGTCTGAACTCTTAACTTGCACTTTACCTTAAAAAAAAAAAGAAAAGAAGAGATGTAATCAACTTAGGCAGTCATTAATAAAGAGGCACAAGAATATAAATCCCAGAATGCAAGTTATACTTGAAGACATTATTGTCTGGTTAGAATTTATACAAAACAGATCTTCGATGAACGCATTAATAAACAGATGTCACCTGTTTAAATAAATACAAGTCTAGTTTTGCAACCAGCTACCTATTGTAGAAGTATTATAGGAAAAAAAGTAGGTATGGAAGATTCTCAAGTCCAATCTATAGTATTGGTAACAGAGTTGTGAAATCAGAAAAAGGAATCTTTCATGTCTCCTACTAGACAGAACTTCTATTTCCAACTAGTCCAGAGGCGTGAGGCTGACCATCACGGAGCATTCTTACACAGGAGTTGTTAGTCACAGCCCTGTTACTAACAGGTAGCTTTGCTTGGCTGCTGTCGCTACCAATGGAACGGGCGATGTCTGACACTTGCTGGCAATTCAGAGTGGAAAACGGGTAAATCTCTTTAAAGTTAGAATAAATGCCAGAAGAGCTCATTTTAGAAAAGTAAAATATCAATTTCATTCTCTAGAGCTGCCCATTCAGTAACTGTTGCTGTGAACAACTCATTCAAAAAATACATACAGCACACATACCAATTTAATTTCTGTATGTTCTATAAGGTATGAATATTTATAAGATTGTTGAGTGTTAACATTCTTATTTAACGGACTAAAATCTGAGACAGAGAGGTTAAGCTACTGCCCAAAACGAGTCATTGTTGATCTCATTAGAATCGAGGAGTTCTAGTCCCAGGTCCTTGCTGCAATTCCAGAAAGAGTCGATTCCCTGAGCTAAAAACAACCAAAAAGCCAAGAAAACCTTGCGCACGAACAAGTAATGATATATGGATATCCTCTTCCAAGATATGCCAGTTGATAAACTCAGGATATAAACACATACATATTTACATGGCTTGATGAGCTGAAACACACACCCATCCGAAATATCTTTTTTCCATCAGAAACACTATCACGATTCCAAGCAGCAGGTATCAGAGGACAAGTATGTCAGGTAAGGTGCTAGGGTTCTAAATAGAAATCAGACTGAAAAAATTAGGGCTGAAGACCCACAAAAGCACAGGATGAGCAGCAATGGGTTTGGAGTTTAATCAAAAGTATTCTGAACAGTAGATTTGTCAATGGACATTCCATCATCTCTCCAAGTTATAAATTCCTAAGGTGTTATAAAACAACAACTAAGCTTGGTTCCAAATCCAGGAGACATCCTCATCATAACTCTTAATGAAGACAAATCAGGTAATTAACCTGAAAAAATTCCTTCTACTTCTATATGCATTTAGTCAAAGGGAGTAAGACTAATGTTGTTAGCAATTTATTTAAAGTACTCGCTCTTTAAAATTGCATTTCATGCAAAAGTAGCAGCTCTTTATGCTTAAATCAGTCAATAATGTATTCCTATAGCTAACTTTTAATATATTGACCATAACTTTAACACTTCTAAAATGTGCAATACCAAAGAACAACCTGAGCAGGGTTTTTTTGCCCTGTCTGCAAAGTCATTTCTGAAAGCCAGTCTTCATTATTAAGAATGTTCTTTTTCATCAGTTCATTTTCTCAGCTGCCAAAAACACCTTCCCCCAAATATAAAATTAATTACATCTTCAATCTGACTCCTAGCTCTGCCATAACATATTTGTGAGTCTGAAAATCACAGAATCACAGAATCACAGAATCACCTAGGTTGGAAGGGACCTTTTAAGATCATCTAGTCCAACCAATG
>VZRU01020597.1:45456-67597 GCA_013398155.1 Pedionomus torquatus
CAACTTGAAGCCATGAATAATCTAAAGTAACTAATATTAAAACTCAACCGCTAAAAGAACACCCCGATACCAAACCGACATCTTCAGTCTGCTTAACTGCATAAGACTCTGAATTCTCTTTATAAATTTTCAAGCTTTGACTAGAAGTGAATAGCATCGACTGGAAAAACATCATCATGTTAACTTTGCTTTCTAGGTCTGTTCGCTTTACCAAAAGGATAGCATTTCCTATTTTGTTTTAAACTTCCCCCCCCCCCCCAAACAATTTTCCTCATTTTATCAGTATGACAAAGTCAATCAACTGATTATAGCAATAACAGACACAAAAATAATGCCAGCTATGTTAAGTCTCAGATCTACACCACCTAAGGAGTCAAGTAAGACCAAAATCCTTCAGGGATACTAATCAAATGCCAATATCAACAACTTTGTCTGCCTAAACAAAAATTTTCCATAGTAATTTTCTAACAGCATCTACGGCACAGATCAAGAGACGCCAAGTCTCAGAGGACAAGAAAAGGTAGAACATTCATTTGCAACGTGGCGTAGGGCAGGCAAAAAGCAGTGACTCTCGGTGCCAAGCGCACCAACAAGGAGCCCACACCACACCTTTGCTTCCACTCAGACTAGCGATCCAAGGAATTTCCCAACGTGAACTGAAAAGTTTCCTTATCAGGCTGTTTTCTAGGGTGGCTGAGTATAACAGTATTCCATTACAAACTTGATGGCAAAACGTGGCATTAATTCAAGCAGCAGCTTAAAATTTTGAAAAGTCGACAAATAACACTTTCCTTTAGAGTAGCAAGAATGAGAATCATTAGACACCATTTCAAAGAACATTAAAATAATGCAATACTACATCTTAGTGAAGATGCATTTAGAGGAAAAAAGAAGACACTGAATGTTATTCACTGCATAAATTATTTTTGCAAACTATTTTTTCACTAAAAACATCTCCGTAGCAAAACACTCTTCGCCATCTGTGTAATTACCAATAAAAAGTCCAAAGCTGTCAGAAGTGGCTGCGCATCCAGACTTTATAGTCCACCAAGGCGCAAGGCTTTCGCCTAAAGCAACATATAGAATTATGCAGAACTGGAACACTGAAATGTGTCTGTAGTAATTCATTATACTCCCAAGATAAAGCCTTTTGAAAGGAACTGCAATGATTTGAAAAACTACTAAATATCGGGTACGCGCTAACAAGTATTTCACATAAAAGTTTAAGAAATGAAGTAAACAAAAAGTGGGTGTATGCCATATCAGAAATTGATTTCTTTTCATTTAGAAGTGTTTCTACTACCTGATTGCAACCCACTACTTGAAAGAACAGTAACTTCTGCGAGTAGCATCATCAAATTCTTTTTAATTTGCTATTAACACATTACCCATAGTACGCTGAGTACTCTCTGAAGTCCTGCTTCTAGAGTTGGTGACACAGCTTCTCTCTAACCCATAAATATAAAACTTGAGTGAAAGGAGTCGAGTATATAGACTATAGTATATATAGACCATATGAAAGTGTTAAGTGGCATCTATCAGCCCGAGCTCGCAGCATGATGAGCATATACTTAATCTAAGAGGAGCTGGGGATAAGGGGGATGGGGTGGCGAGCAGTGGGGAAAAGCTTAAAATCTACAGCCAGTCCAAGGTGAGGATGCTGATCTTTCCACGCGAGGCCCGTCCTTAGGTCCTTCTTTCAAACTCCATCTTACACAATGCACTGAGGTTAGTCTTTAAATCACCAATGCAAAACTCCAAAGAGAAACTTCCCAGCTCCTCTCCCTCGTGAACTTTCTCCCCTTGGGCGAAGTGGAAAGCCTTCATTCTTTCCCATCGAATTCCCAGAGGCTTAAAAATCCTGGTAGAAACACCCCCCTTGTCATTTTTGCTCTTGCAGCCTCTTTGAAATTCTTCCTTACATGAAAATTTCACGTTCTGTTTCTGCTGTTGCCCTACTGCTTCCCTAATCAGCTAGATTAAATTCATACAATTCTTTAAAAAATAATAATAAAAAAATCCACCCAAAAAACACCCTCCCCCCAACTTATCCATTCCAAATTCCCTAAACACTAGGAATGAACTTGGCAGTAGGTCTGAAATACTGCAAGCAAGAAAGCCCTAATGTTGTGCCTCTAGATTCAGAAATAACATGGTTTTTTTTTAATGCAGTTTGTTTTTTAACAAGCAGGATGACCTGCTCTTGAAGAGCTGAAATTCTAATGTTATAAGAGGTTTCGATACGGATCTCAAGTGTCTGCAGAAGAATAATATTACAATAATCAAGACATTCTGACACACACCTTATTTGAAAGCTGCAGGTAACAGATTTATATGATTGAAAACCGCCTGCCTCTTGACAGAGAATATTTTGCAATTAAAAAAAAAAAAAAAGAAAAAGGAAAAAAAAAAAAAGGTCAACCGATACATAAACTCATAAGGTGGCATTTTGGGAACAGAGCAGCTCCCAGTGTGTAACCAGAAGTTCAAAAGTAAAAATAAATAAATAAATGAATTCAGGTCAACGCTGCTTTCTGAGACAAATGTCTCAATTCTCCAGTTTTAAAGGAAATATACCAGCATGCACACTTTGTTCTCCTCTTATGTATAATAGTTACTGATATTTTCTCATTTCACACAGTTTTGGCATACATTTTCAACTTCACTACGTTCTTAAACACCCTTTAAGGATACAGCAAAGGCATAAATCTGGATGGAATTTGAAGCCTGGTGGGAATTACTTATTAATCTCCTCTCTCCTGACATTTTTTTTCCCCCTTTTCTTTTGCTTTGCAGGTTGCAAAGTGAGAGAGTTCTGCAACACTTCTGAAAATCATTTTAAACATCCTAAGATGCTGTGACAGATAGATGACGCTTCCACGACTCACAGTTGAGACTACTATAGTTAGTTGTTTCCTTCTTGAACTTGTTCTTCAAAACTTCAGTAATGCTACATAGGTGAACCTAAATAGGGGAGGCTACCAACTTCCCAAGAATGGGAAGGGAAAAAGAATTAAAACTGCTTTACGATGTTGTTGTCCAATTGACTTTTGGCAGCTTAATGAAAGAGATAATACCCTGCCTATGAATGTGAGGTGACTCTTCTGCAGAACAGAAGAGTTTTCTCATGGGCACTTCACTTGCCTGGTCATACCCAAGCGGACAAGACAATAAGCTGTGCCAGAACCGCAATGGTCCCTTAGGAAAGAAAAAGAGAAATCCTCCCAAACCTGTATGCACGGGTCTAAATTATTTTTCCACTGTGGTTTCTACTTTCTAAAAGGCAACTGCTCTGAAGCAGAAAAAGGCAATTAAATCGGAAGGATCTTCAACAGCAACACAATTTCAATTCTTCAGAATACTTTTTGTCCAATTTTAACTTGCACACTGACTGAAAACTGTCTATTAAGGATTTGCAGACTTCGATATGAAAAAAAAACAAAGCAGATTTTGCAACAAAACACCTCAATAAAAAGACTAAGCAGAACACATCATACACCAAACTACTTAAGAGATTCAGTATTGTTATCTAGGAAAGTATAGAGGGGAAAAGATGCACATGAAAGACATGGAGAAGGGTAAACTTAACTGACTTGTTCACAAAAAAAAAAATAATTCAATACCTTTACTGATTCGCAAGCTTCATCATTTGCCACAAAGAGCTGAAAAAGCAGAAGCATTCAAACGTCTTCACCTTCTTGGCAACAGCAAAGTTACACACAGCAAACCCACCAGGAGATGACTGAGCTTTGCCACGTTACATGACAAATAGAGACTGGACATCCCTTGGATCAGAACTCTGTTGATGCCCAAGTACAATTAAGTAACACTTAACCAATGTCCCATTCTCCCTTATTTCCTGCTCAGAGCAGCTCATTACTATATAAAAAAAAAAGCTAAGACTTGCTGATTAGAACAAATACTTATTCAACGTCTTGAACAACTAAAAAAATAAAATATTCTAATTCTTCAAGAGTTATTAACGTGAATCCATCATCTTGAAAAAGCTGGTACATTCACATGGTTTACCTTTTTAGGGGTTCCTGACACTAATAATGACTCCACAGAAAGTCAGCACTGCTAGGTAAAATCGGGAATTCTTTGACTAATCTATTGCAATGCTGTATGAAAAGATTTTAACTGACAAATCAGACTACCCACACTATTTTTATACAAGTAATTAATCATAATTGAAACCCCAGTAGCTTCTCTTGCTACAAACATGTGCTTCCCTATAGTAAACAGACAATTTTACAAAACTAGAAGTCATTAAATTCTGGTGTTGATCTTTTATAAATGGTACAATTAAACAAAGGGCAACACTGAACCTTGCTAACTTTAAATTTTCCTACTGTCTTATTTGAGCAAAGGCAACATGCTTAACCTCTCTGTGTCAGTTTCTCCATCTTTGAGATGGGAAGATAACCTTTCACAAAGAAAAGGCTGTAAAACCTACACAAGTCAAAATCAGTAGAGAAAAAAAATCCGCAAGACGCTAGAGCAGTATAAAGTGCAGTTCCACTCTGAAAAGTGACTCTTCAACAGTGGCATCGATTTTCAGTCTTTTAATTAAATCAGTATCAAGTTTGTTCATTCACAAGTAACAAAGCCTTCTTTCTCCACACCATTAGTCTGTAGGTTGGTATATTAAGCCTACCTGAATTTTTCCACTTGAAGATTACCGCCAATATTAAAATATTAGGTAGGTCATATTGAAAGTTATTTATAAAAATTATTTGCAGAAGTATAGTACCCAATTTTATTGATTTGTACAGATAAATACCTAAATCCTTCTCAAAACCTGTAAAACTCTTGGCCTAATTTTATCATGGTGCCTCAAAATGATACCTTTCAGTTTCATAATGTTGTCTTAGGAAAGAACCCAATATTATGAATAAGGTACAATTTATCATCTATTCATTCTTTTACATATGTGTTTGTGGCAACTTTTAGTACAGCTTAATCTTGAGTGGGGATTACAGTTCTGTTTGCATTCTTAAAACTGGCCACAACTCAAAATACTGTTAGCTCATCTATCACACTGTTGTCAACACAGGATCCAGAGTTCATTGTAAGCAAAGATCTTGAATCTTTACTTCTACAGAGCATCATGGTCTTGAACAAAACTCCAGAAAAACTCTAAACACAGAACATTAAGCAAATATGAAATCATGACAGCACTGACCCCAAAACCTGAAAGTCGAAGTAGTTTCGAAAAGGACATTTTTGAACAAGTCACTGCTCTTGCCCTGCCAGTTCCTGATACGACTGCTGGGCTCTACTTCTATACTACTGTATAATATTTTTAAATCTCTGTTACATTATCTAGAGAACACCTGGGCCCAGGTGACCAAATGTAATTGTAATTTGACAACTCCGTTATTTCTGGGAGAAGCTACGAAATAAAGAGTTTCTCAGATACACATAATCTCATGAAATATTTGAAAAATTTGGGCTGGGAAAGAGGAAAATCAAGATTAGCAAACTTCTACTTAAATGCCTAGCAATTTACCAGAAACTTCAATATTAATTCTAGAAAAGTGAAAAAAAGAAGTACTAAACTTAGCTCTTAAAACAGCCAATGTCAAGCTTGACATTTAGGCCACACTGGTAATTAGAAAACTGTACATGTTCTTCCAGAACTAAGAATTTCAGAACACTAATACTATTGCTGAATAGGGTAGGATTGTACTATCTGTTTCAGGAGTGGGTGTTCAGTGCCCTAGCAAAAAGATCTACAAAAAAGTGAATAAACAAACTAGCAGGTTAAGTTACAACTTAGAATGAAAAGCTGTTAAGGGTCTATTTCTTTACAGATTGTATGGAAGACTGTAAAGATCTGGAAGCCAGCAATGCAACCACTTGTGTTAAATGCATGATACCTAACCCATTTCCAAATTTCCACAGTGGTACATCTAAATGTTGATGAAGCTATTTCAGACTGACGAGGAAGGGAAGAATGACAGGCAAATATTTCCTACATTTGTTCCCTTCTGTATGAAAACTCCAGGAAAAAAAAAAACAACACAAGTCTCCATACAGAAAGGATGCAGTACAAATTCCTCTCATCTGGTAGGTTATGTCATCACCAACGAGACAGTTGCCTGTTTATTTACCTTCCAATTAGTTTAAAAAATGGGGTAAGATTTCAGACAGAACACACTTGTGCGACATTACCAGCTTTTAATCCATGTTTTTTTTCTGGACAGAATATTACTCAGAGCTACTTCAAGAATTTATTTTCTAGTTAAGACTCCCAGATCTGGTGAAGTTACTCTTCCCACTGACTTTGAGAAGATATTCCTTCTAGTATCTGAAGGCAGCCTACAGGAGAGCTGGAGAGGGACTCTTTGTCAGGAAGTATAGTGATAGGACAAGGGGTAATGGGTTTAAATTGGAAGAGGGGAGATTTAGATTGGATATTAGGAAGAAATTCTTTACTGTGAGGGTGGTGAGGCACTGGAAGAGGTTGCCCAGAGAAGCTGTGGCTGCCCCATCCCTGGAGGTGTTGAAGGCCAGGCTGGATGGGGTTTTCAGCAACCCGGTCTGGTGGGAGGCATCCCTGCCCATGGCAGGGGGGTTAGAAATTGATGATCTTTAAGGTCCCTTCCAACCCTAACGATTGTATGACTTGCCAAAACATATAAAAAGTGCAGTGAAATGTATGTTGGGAATTAGTGAAAAACTTTACACTTGGCACAATATATGCCACATACTCTTAACTGCTTGAGATGCAACCTCATGCTCCTGTTAAGGAGCTTGCTTCCTAGTTCTAGGAAGCTTCCCACTTGCTAGAACTTTTATACGAAGGAAAAATCCTATACAGACTTCCCAGGATATTGCAGCAAAATAGCTTTCAGGAGTAATACCAAGGTCATGTTGCTTTATAAGGTTATTCATTACAGTTTGACTTGATAATAGGTTATTCATTATTTTATAGCACTTTACTATGTGGTACTCTGTTCTGAATCTAAACATAAAACGTGCTAAGAAACATAAAAGTGGAGCACACAGGTTCTTTTTCTCTTATGTCCATGTTTAAACTTAACAATATCCTACCAAATTTAATCGTCACTTTACAGCTGAAGTGCTTCATTTCCTTTAAATCTTTGTGAATTAAAGGTTCCAAGTCCAAAAGAAGTCATAGGTGTGACTTCTCCTTTTATTAATTTCTGGAAAGAAAACTTGGTGTTCCCACTGCACGATCATATAGATTTCAAATTATATGCAGAAACTGAAATCAATATACTGAAGCTGACTCACAATACATCTTCCTTTTCTTAAGCACAAGTATATCCACCAAGTTTGAAAGGCTCTAGTAAATTTTAATTAGATCGTATTTCTTAGTTACTGATCCCTTATTTCTTACATACACTTGATACAGAGCTGACAGTGTTGCTGAGTTACTGTCCAGTATCAATTTCAGGGGAGAACTGCACTTTGGAGTAATAGCACTAAACAGCAGAACGCTTTAAAAATATATACCATTATATACATACACCTTTCCTTTACAAACAACAAAAGATTTACAACACTTCTTAAAGAGATCAAGTTTAACAGTCATATTTATCTGAGAGAAATCGAGCCCCTTTAGGTCAGCATCAGCTTCATTCTGAATAGTACAGCTTCAGACTATTATTTCTTTGAACTGAAAAGCTGTGAATATATATGTCAAAATGTATATGTATGTATATGTATGTTAAAAGATGAACTCTTTTAAGGATTTATATAAAAGGGTTTGCTAACCTCGTACTGTCAGCTTGCTATATAACTGTGAGTTCATTTCCTTGTCTCTCTTGTAACGTCGAAATTCATCAACAGCTTCCCGTGCCACCGTGACCGTCAAAACAAATCCCTGTTAAAGATATAATTAGGCAATTCAGAATTGTAAAACTGCTAGAACAGAGATACACAAGTACAAACACTAGACAGAGTAGGAACATGTGTTCTGAATATTTATTTTTTTCCCCTCATTTGGGTTTTGGTGTTTTCTTCAATCTGTTAAAAAAGTATCTTGGTTTAGTCCAAGAAAAAGAAAACCATACTTGCACGTTGTAAAAAATATAATTGCGTGTAATTTAGATGTAATTTGGAATTTTTAAAAAATAAAATGTTCTAGGTGAGCTAAAGACAGGCTTTCTAGATCAATAAGTGTTATTTCCCCATTTTCCACAAATTTTAGGCTTTTCCAAAAATCGCTAAGAAGTTTCCAATTCTGAGTTCACTGCCTTTTTCCTAACAGGCAGAAACAAAATGGTAAACAGATGGCCAGTTTAATTTTGCCACCTTAAATGTAGTTATTTACCAATATGTCACAAACGTTGTCAGTGAAAAAGGGGGATTGTTCTGGAAGATGCTTTGGCTGCTCCTGTCACAGGGTAGAGCCACCGCAGCTTCTGCTGGAGGCACAGAGTGCACCAACTCAGATGGCCCGTGGCCACAAAACACGATAAGCTAAACCCAATACAAAACAGTTCAAGGACAAGCATATAAGAGTTCCATCCCTGCCTTTCTACACCTCCTCAGATACAGTCTTCTGGCTTCTTAAGCGCCCAAGCTTTATCCATCAGCGAAAGGCAAATAAAATTTTCAACATCAAAGGGATGTTGTTGATTACGACGAGTAAGACGGCTAAAAAAATACAAACATTCACAAATCCTCCAACAGATAAGGTCCTAGATTATCTGTCTACCTTCAGATGCCCACCAATACTTCCCTTCTATAAAAGGAAATCTATAGCATTAGACTTCTTTTCTTGCAGAAGCCCAAGAGTTTGTCAACCTTCCCCTACTCTCCCAGGAAAAAGAAAGGAGTGAAGGTGTAGAGTTTTCCTACACAAGTCTTGACTAAAATTCTCCACTCCAATAATAAGGGCTGTTTCACAGTTCCAGCCCAAAATTCCAAGGCCCACTCCGTTGTGACCTTATAGTTAAGCACTTGTTCAGATTTATATTGGCTACAACAATTATAATAGAAATTCATAGAACAAAAATTTTGCAAAATGCAATTTTCACTCCTCAGGCATAACTGAATGAGCAGGAAGGCTTCCCCCTTTTGTGGTGGCAAATTTTGGCAGTAGAGATATTTTACCAGCATAAAAAAGGCACTCCTGAAGCACCTTCAAATATATTTGCCACTTCCACGTATCTTATTAACTCGATAGTAATCAAAGCACAGAATGCAAGAATTTCCCCTAGTAGTCACCGTACCTCGCCACACGGCTCAGTAAAGCTGATCGTGACTACGAGGAGCCATTTCAGAAAGACATTGCCTTTTTATCCCCATTTCCTCCAAGGAATCTGATACTCTTGCAAAGGGGAGCTGAACTTGTGAAACCAATCTCACAAAAAACCTCCTGTCATCTGCCTTGAACTGTAAGGAGTTAAATACCTGTAGCACACTGCTTACAATCAAACCTGCATTTGCTTTCCATCCTTCATATGTTGGACTGGAAATGAGAAGTTTGCTACTCTGCGAAGGGCAACAAACCAGTAAGATACAGTCTTGTTTGAAGAATTCCAGCGCTCGATCTAAGCGTGTCATTTGTTTGTTGTGAAAACTGGTGAAGTAAAAAACTAAAGACAAAAAACCAAAGCACCCAAAACCAAACTGACTCACACCCACGCACCGCCAAAATAAAAACCCAGAAAACTTTCAGCACACAGTCCACTTCTATTTGGTTGGTTTTAAGCATCAGGTTGGACGACCTCCCTTTACTTTAAGTAACAGATAGAAAATACAAGCCAAATCACAGCCACCCCTCTGAAAACTCATCAGTAGTCACCCACCCTTTAAAGAAAACCAAACATCTGTTAAGCAACTGAAACAGCCCGATGGATCCTACTTAAGTGTTTTAATATTTTCATCATAGTTGCTGAGCCTTACTCAACATCCAATTAGTTGCACTTGCAGCCCAGAAACCCAATCCCATCCTGGGCTGCATCAAAAGATGTGTTGCCAGCAGACCCAGAGAGCGGATTCTGCCACTTTACTCTGCTCTGGTGAGACCCCATCTGGAGTCCTGTGTGCAGGGCTGGAGCCCTCAGTATAGGAAGGATGTGGACCTGTTAGAGAGGGTCCAGAGGAGGGCCACGAAGATGATCAAAGGGCTGGAGCACCTCTGCTACGAAGAAAGGCTGAGGGAACTGGGGCTGTTCAGCCTGGAGAAGAAGAGGCTCCGGGGAGACCTAATCGCAGCCTTTCAGTACCTAAAGGGGGCTACAGGAAGGCTGGGGAGGGGCTGTTCACAAAGGCTGCTGCGATAGGACGAGGGGCAATGGACTTAAGTTGGAGAAGGGTAGATTTAAGTTGAATATTAGAAAAAAATTCTTTACACTGAGGGTGGTTGAGCACTGGAACAGGTTGCCCAGGGAGGTGGTTGAGGCCCCTTCCCTGGAGATATTCAAGGCGAGGCTTGATGAAGCCCTGGGCAACCTGGTCTAGTTGGGGGTGTCCCTGCGACTGCGGGGAGGTGGGACTAGATGACCTTTGGAGGTCCCTTCTGGCGTGGAGGATTCTATGATTCTTCTACCTGGATGTTAATCATTAGTATAAAAGCTATCCAAGTAGAAAGGAGTGAGTTAAGCAAGAAAGGGTACCACTAGCACTGAGATGATGTATTTTCAAGCTGTACATGAAAACTGGGAAACATCATTCAAAATATCCTTGAGTAAGACAAACACGTCAATGCAGGTGTTTGCAAAATACAGTATTTTCTCCCTTCCTTGGGCAGGAATGAGATGGGCTGAGTTGCTAAGTGTTTTGTTGTTCTTTTCTTTCTTACTACCCAGCTATAGCAGATAGAGCTGTACACAGCCCTTCGCTGTGAAGAGATCAACTTCCAGACAAGGCTGACTTCTGTCTTTTTTTACTGGGTCAGCAACAAAGACCTTGGTAAATTATCCATTTCATATCCCACCATTGAACAAGCTTTCTGTCTTGGAAGTGGTTTTTTGTTGCAGCAGAAGCCAAAAGCTGTCTGGGAACGGGAGGTATGAGGAACCTTCAGGACAGCCTCTTCACTTATCAATACTTAAAAGGACACATGTTGCAACAATTAAAACAATGAAATCAATCCAGAATATTTACTCTATTGACTTGTTAAGAACGACCTTTACTCAACCAGTCAGCACGTCACCCTTCCTCCTGGAATACCACTGAGAATAAACACTACCGAAAAATACAGTATTTTTAAAAATAAATTTAGAAAATAAAGCATTTATTCTTTCTTCCTTGCTTTTAAACTCATTTTGGAGAGGCCAGGAGGAAGACAAAAGAGAAGGTAATGATCTGGTTACAAACAAGAAGAGAATTCCTCATCATGGGAATACAGCTGGCAGACTACCAAAAGGGCCTCCACTGCAGAGAATACAATTTTCAAGCCTTAGGAAACCTGAGTCAGAAGCAACCGGTTTGAACAGTTTCCCAAGAAAATACTGCAGAGGGCTCAATAGTAAAATAGACATCTTGAAAGGACAGCACGACTGGCAAGGCAAGCAATTAGGGACATGACGTTTAATGAATAACTCATTTTCAAGACACTCTTTCCTCTTCCTTTATCCAGGGCTTCAAATATTTTGTCTCAATTTTTGTGAAAAAAAAAAAAGAACAGGATTAAAACCAAAAACAGAAGGAATGCAAAAAAAAAAAAAAATTATGCTTTCAAATTCTGACCTAGCCTGGAAACAAAATAGTTATAGAATAGCAAATAACAACAAACTGGTAAGAAATTTTACACCCAAATTACCTATGTTACCAAATCAAGTTCTCCACTTGACTGAAGGCTTTGACTTGAAGGCTTGGTTTTGTGGTGGTGGTTTTTTGGGTTTTCTTTTAAGTCTCCCAAGTGACCAGCAGCAGAAAGAAGCACTAGACACTAAAGACTAGATGGTTCACAAAAACGACCTCCACCCTGTGGGGCAGAAGTGGGGGAGGCAGGTGGAGAGCACCTTCTGGAGTATCTGCTGTAAAATACTGTCATTTCAAATGAGCATTTTAATTCTGTTACATACTTACATCACTGTAGCTTACCAGATGCAAATTTAAGAAACGTATGTGTACATGAACCTTCCATCTGAAATTAAAAAAAAACAACAAATAAAGCTTTGAGATAACAGTATTTTTTCCACTTACCAGAGGAGCCCAGTATGTGTACAGGTAGCCTATTTTCAGTGCTGGTACAAACTGTGAGCAGGACACGACGAGAAAATAGAGATTCAGGAAAAACTTGAACTGTTCATATAAAACCTAAAATAAAGCACAGAAAACAGATAAATGACTTAAAAATTGTACCCGTAACATACATAAAATTCACTTTTTTTGTGATAGCAGATATAAAGCCATTACATGGCCTGCTATTATAGTATGCCACTCATCAATCTTTGCAAATATTAAATACATACCAAGATCACAGTGCAAAGATTTACTTTGAAATTTTAACAGTAAACAGAATTCAGATATTGGAGAAGCATCTTTCAATAATTTTATATCCACGATTGTCATCCTTTAGGTTTACAAGTTAAAACAGTTATTTAAAATGCTGGGGTTCTTATAGAAAGAATTTTAAAAAACCAAAATACATTTGTGAATATCTGAACTTTCATTTCTTATATTAAGTTTTCATTTTGAACCGCTGAAACTTTTCTTCCTAAAAATACAGCAATAAAAGTACATCTTAGTTTTCCCTTAAATACCAAAACTTAGTTTTATCTGTCTCACAATGTCCATCTTAAAAATTTTTACATCCTGGCCTTAGATAATAATAATTAACAGCAGTTGTTGACATTGAAAAAACAGAGGCCACTTACAAAAATATTATCCTAGTCTTTTTCATTTGAACCTTACAGCATTGCAAAACTGAATCAGCTATGCCATCCTGGCCTGCATCACTGTGAGAACACCCTAAGACCTCAGCCATCTCTGCAGTACATATAGAAAATAGTATATGTGAGCTCATTACTTCGTTCTCCGTGTGCCCTCAGCACACTCTCTCCTCAACACAACGGCTGAAGCTTCTCTTGTTGCAGGGGTGAAAGATCTACCACCCGTCTGCCTTCTATCTGAAGTCCTTTGGCTCTCAAAGGGACAAAGGCTCCCGTCAAGTCAGATGCACACCTTCCAAATTACTATTTCTCACTCCTTAAAATAATGAAACTACTCACTGCTCAAGGAGAAACGTTCAGGAAGACAAAACCATGGCTAACAGAGAAGATCCAGTGAGGAAGGGTAAGCAACACTGCTCTCTTTCCAAATGGCTCTCATGTGGAAAATTTAAGCTACAAAAAATTTCTAACAGAGTAACACAGGCTTTTGAGGTAATTTAAAAGAAATGCTCAGCAATGAATTTCCCAAAGGATTATTCTGCAATAAACACTGGTACATAAGGTATGTTTCTTAATACATCAAAGGTTTGGTCTAAGCTACAAGATAATTGTCCAAATTTTAAGTGAAGACACAGTAATCTCATCACAGAGAACACTGTGCCATATTCCAAAGGAATGGCAAATGCAGAGGTTCCTTTGGTAATTAAAAGTGTTGCTTCTGCAAGTGCACGTTCTAAAAATTGCTTTAGTTATAACTGCAATAAATAAATAATAAATGAATAATAAATTAATAATAAATTAATGATAAATTAATAATAAATATTATTAATTTCATAGAATTTTGAACCTTCAAAGACTTCATGTATTTTTTTAGTAGGCCAGGATAGCACAGCACCTCCAGCAGGATCATCAGAAGTGGCAGAACTTGGAACCCCGAGACACAAGAAATGGATAATCAGTTGTTTCAAAACAGATCAAAAAGCCACATTTGAAGAGCATCCCAATCTTTTACAATTCAGTTAACATTACAATGACTTCTGCACAAAAATCCGTTACTGGACAGCTATTTCTTGCTCTTATCAGTCCAACATTATTACTCAATTGTGTTAAAACCTATGCCCTAGGGAAAAATATTCAGGGAAGTTCATTTCAAAGTGTCTTTCTGGCAGACACAATAAAATAGCAGTACCCCAAAATTACCAGTTTCTTGCAAGAGCGCTACATCACTGTTCAGCTAAAGCCTACCTAAACAGCCTCAAATCAGAAGATTTTTTTCAAAAGCATGGAATTCTATTCCACTATTTACCAACAAAACTGCAAAGCCAAAAAAGGTGAAATTCGAAGTTGCAGGGAAAGTTGAAGCATTCTTCCAAAAGAAAACCAATTTGTGTTGAACCTGTACCCTATGTTAATACCCACGCAGTTTATACACCCACTTCTAGCAGGATGTTTAAGTGTTTGAAACACTTGACTTGCTATATCAGGCAAAAGAAAAGTCCATAGAATACTTTGGGAGGAGCAGATCTGCAAGAGCACACACCCACCAGGAGAAGATGGGAGTTAAAACACACCTTCCAACAAGTCTTTTGAATCCTGGCAGACCACTGATAGACTAATACAAAGCTAAACACTTCAGTCTAGTTAAGCAAATTGAAAAGTCTCCCATAGTCCCAGATTAAAAAAAAAAATAGACTACTGCTTTGAATTCAGAAGTATCTTAAAAACCTGCCCATCACAGAAGATACTCTTTATGGAAATTTACACAAAAATTCTTCAGCAGCTGTACCAAGATGCATCTGAAATAATAAATGGAAACTGAATAAACTGGTGCAAAGGCAGAACCCGTAATTATTTTACAGAAATGGTAGGAAATTGGACAATACCTTGGAAATGCTACAGTTCTTCTAGCCAGTAAGTAGAATTCTCTTAATCTGAACATTATTTCCAGTTTACATTTTGATATTAAAAAAAATCACTGAATGTTACCCATTGCCAGCCACAACCTTGAAAAAGACACAACTCTAAACAGAAGACAAAACTTCACATGATGAAAGTGTCAGCCTGGGTAAATCATTGGAGCCAATATTTACAATTTACTCATATGGGTTCCAAAGCCATGAATGTAACTATGCTCCCTACAAACTACTTTTACTAGAACAGTGTAGAAACCAGATTGCTGTGCAGAATTTCAATCAATGGCAAGTGCTAATTTAGGACTAAAATTAAAATTAAGAAACATTTTACTTTCACCAACTACTAGGCTTTGTGTTTTCAATCTCACTTCATTTTGAAGTGCCTACTGAGTTTCCAAATTCTAGCACTAAAATAAAAATCTGCTTCTGCCTATACTGTAAAACACAAGACTTTTAGAAGACCAAAAAAGAGCAGACATTCTCTCTCTCAACAGGTAATTGCAAGCTATGGCTGATCCCTATAGGAAACATGAATCTAGTTTAGGATTTGTAATCCACACGGCAGATTTCTAGTCACAATAATCAATGGCTTACTATATACTTAATGAATTTTGTGACCTTTCGGAAAGCATAGTGGCTTAACCAGTTTCAGTGTATTTAATAATTTAAACTTTGGAAGAAAACATTTACTTCGTTCAATAGAGCTTAGAATATTTTATCCGCCTGTGATAAGTGACATTTTATTTTTTTGACAGGAGATCAGTCTTAATTACAAAGCCATTAATTTTTTGTTTTTTTAATAAAGAAATGTATTAGAAAGCACTTGCCAGTCATTGGACCAAAGAGGCCAGAAGAACAGAATCAATACGCTTATAAACCAGCGTGATCACTTAAATAAAAGATTTAAGACAAAGCATGGCTGTATTCAAATGCAGAAGACATTCAGTTTTTGCCACAGAGCACAGGACTCTTGGATGGTATTAGTAAAAGCAGGAGCAGAAGCGTATTAGTAAAATTCATAGCACAGCAGCATACACTTTTAGGCTTTAACTACTGAAGCTACACAAGTTACCTTCTCTACTACTCCATTTCATTAGAACAATGATTGATTTTAAAGTATGAACTTGACAAAACTGTAACATCTCTTTTGTCTTCATACAAACTGTGAATGTTATAAGAAAAATTAAAAAAAAAGGACACAATATGACAATATGGCAGGGGGGTTGGAACACGATGATCTTCAAGGTCCTTTCCAACTCTAACCATTCTATGATTCTATGGCTTCTTGGAATAAAAAGTGAAAAAAACCTTTCACTCCCCAACAAAAGTATCATCTGAAGAATTGCAGAAAGACATCAAAATTTTTATAACTGCTATAAGAATTCCAACTTTAGTAAACTAGGCCTTACTGGTCTTGTAAACTGGAGAGGTAGGCTGGTTTTGTGATTTAAGGAGTTGCCTGTTTCAGTACACATTATTTATTATGCTTTCAATGGCAACGTGTATGACAAAATATCTACAGGAGCCCACTGCAATTTTCAACTATTTAGTTCTCAATTCAAGTCGGTGCTTTGTAGTATTTTCATAACTGACTGTGTAGAAGTGCTTCTGCTTTAAAAACAGGATTACAAATTTCCAGTGGTGACTGGAAATGCACAGGGAAACTCATCTCAAATTTCTAAAGCTTCTCTGAATTCCAACTACTCAGTCATACACACTGCACCTTTTTAGTAAATATCCCTTTGAAAACAAACCAATTTAGGAAAAAAAAAGTAGCCTTACTCTCAAACTGTCAATTTTAACTGAAGGCATCAAGATAAACACAAAGAGAAGAATCTTGGCAAATAAAACTTTTTGCAGAATCTACAAAACATATAGTTAGCCTGACATTAAAAAAAAAAAAAAGTTTAGTAGCCTTACCCCGGGTATAAAGGTAAAGACGTTGTATTTTTGATTTTTTATGGCATTTTTGGGGTATTTTTCTTCACACTTTTCAGGACATCCAAGCCACACTGTGCGAGCCTTCAGCTCTTTCTTTCTTCGGCAAATGTTTATGAGCCAATCAGAACAGCTGAAAAGAAAAAACCAATTGTTTAATTTAAAACTAAAAAATTACTATGCATAATTACTGTTTCCAAACCTGGAATCCTAAAGGTAAATACCTAAGAAACACAGGCTTAATGCTTTTTTTTGACACATATAACTAAGCAAGCACTACGCTGACTTGTAATAATTTTTGGAGCAATTACACCACATTGGACTCATTCAGACAGATATAAACGCCTGCACGTTCTTTACAGGAAATCCTAATAAACTAATGACAAGTTGCACTACACATTGCCCTGACACGGGTTCAAAACAACTCTTGCACAATGACTTGCAACGGCAAACTTCAGTTCACAGGAGGAAGGAAGAGCATCCTTGCCTACACAGCTTACATATCTACTGAAGAGGGTTTAAACCACGAGCAATGAGACAGATGAGAGGAGCTCACAGACACCTTTAAACAACTACAATTTGGACAAGGACACAGGGATGGGATCACATGGTAGGAAGGCCAAAAGGCTGAAAAATGGAATCAGGGAATTGTCAGAGTTGGGAGGGACCTCTAGAGATCATCCAGTCCAACTCCCCTGCTAAAGCAGGATTGCCCAGAGCACAGCACTCAGGACTGCATCCAGGTGGGGCTTGAAGGTCTCCAGAGAAGGGGACTCCACACCCTCCCTGGGCAGCCTCTGCCAGGGCTCTGACACCCTCACCAGATAGAAGCTTTTTCTCATTTTTGAATGGAACTTCCTGCATTCCAGTTTGTGCCCATTGCCCCTCATCCTATTACTGGGAACCACTGAAAAGAGTCCAGCTCCATCCTCCTTCAACCTATCCTTTAGATACTTGGAAGCATTGATAAGGTCTCCCCTCAGCCTTCTCTTCTCCAGGCTCAAGAGTCCCAGCTNCAGGACTGCATTGGTCCTCTTGGCCACAAGGGCACATTGCTGGCTTGTGGATCGTTTACTACCTACCAGGACCCTCAGATCCTTCTCCTCGGGAATGATGCCACTGAGGCTCAGCGGACTATTTAATAACACCACCAAAACAAGAAACAAGCATGGATGTGACAACTCATGAAACGCAATCACCTTAAGACTTGCTAGTACTATCCATGGGGGCAGATTAACGCAAACAAGTACAAATGGTTAGGAAAGAACTGGTAGTGTAGAAAAAAAAAAAGCTGATTTGCCATCTACCGTATATCCTGCTGGGGATTTGGGCACCCTGACCTACTGAAAGATGACCCTGCCCATGGCCAGGAAGCTTGGACCAGATGATCTTTAAAGGTCCTTTCCAACCCAAATCACTCATAGAATCACAGAATTGTCCAGGCCAGAAGGAACCTCCAAAGGTTATCCAGTTTAGACCAGGTTGCCCAGGGTTGCATCAAGACTCACCTTGAATATCTCCAGGGAAGGGGCCTTAACCACCTCCCTGGGCAACCTGTTCCAGTGTTCCACCACCCTTAGAGTAAAGAACTTGTTTCTAATATCCAATCTAAATCTGCTCTTCTCCAACTCAAAGCCCTATCACTGCGGGCCTTTGTAAACAGCCCCTCCCCAGCCTTCCTCTAGGTCCCCTTCAGGTACCAGAAGGCTGCTATTAGGTCTCCCCGGAGCCTCCTCTTCTCCAGGCTGAACAACCCCAGCTCCCTCAACCTGTCCTCGTAGCAGAGGTGCTCCAGCCCCCTGACCACTTTTGTGGCCCTCCTCTGGACCCGCTCCATCAGGTCCATTTCTTTCCTACATTGAGAGCTCCAGACCTGCACATAGAACTCCATGTACTCCACTTTATGATTTTATGTCTCTAATAAAACTTAGCTCCCAAGATATTTCTTGCAAGGAAAGTAAAGAAACTGACAGAGTTGCAAGAAATCATACTTGCAGAGTAGCTTGTTATAAAACAAAAATAATTTCAGTGAAATCTTGCAGAGCTTTATCTAGAACTTACTGGGTAATTGAATATCGAATATTTCATTTTTCACACAACAAAAAAAGCTAGGAGTACATGCAAAGAAGAGATTAGAATTCAAAACTGTCTTGACAGATTGGAAAAGCTATCTGGAAAAAAAAAGAAAAAAAACAGAACACAGTTAAACAGACAAAAGCGTAACATAACGCATTTACCCAGAAACAATCAACTGTGCAAATAGGGAATTAGAAAAGCATTAGGAGATGGCAGCTCAGAAGACAAGGACTCAGCTACTGCATGAGAACGATATGCACGTGCAAACATAGGTGTGTGTACGGTCAGCCTGGACAAGCATACTGCTACCAAGTCATGTACGCATTCCTTCTTCTCAGTCCAGTGCCAGCAAGATCTCAGACGGCATTATAATATCATTTTGAATACCGAAATTCAGACAGGTCTATTGGGAAAATAAAGACCACACACAAGAGCAACCAAACAACTACAGGTCTAGAAAGCAGGCCAGGGCTGTCTACCGGATACATCGAAATTAAGAGTTGTTCAGAGAAGGCTGTGAGCAGACCTAATATGGTTTCAGACATGTAAGAAACAGCTGCAAAGAGCAAAGGGACAATTATTAGAATCATAGAATGGTTAGAGTTGGAAAGGACCTTAAAGATCATCCAGTTCCAACCCCCCTGCCATGGGCAGGGACACCTCCCACCAGACCAGCTTGCTCAAAGCCTGGCCTTAAACACCTCCAGGGTTGGGGCAGCCACAATTTCTTTGGGCAACCTGTTCCAGTGCCTCACCACCCTCACAGGAAAGAACTTTTTCCTAATATCCAATCTAAATCTTCTAGTTTAAAACCACTACCCCTTGCCCTATCACTACGCTTCCTGACAAAGGGTCCCTCTCCTGCTCTCCTGTAGCTCCCTTCAGATCCTGGAAGGCTGCTCTAAGGTCTCCCTGGAGCCTCCTCTTCTCCAGGCTGAACAGCCCCAGCTCCCTCAGCCTGTCCTCATAGGAGAGGTGCTCCAGCCCTCTGATCATCTTCATGGCCCTCCACTTGACCCGTTCCAACAGTCCTATGTCCTTATGACCTATTCTCTAGGTCCTCCATGATTAAGTAATGATGGACTTCAACTGTGGGAAATAAATAAGGGGGAGGAGGAAGCGGGGAGCAGTGTGCACACAGAACAGACCTTGAGTACATGCTTCTACCAAGTAGGATGGAGAGAAACAGTTAAGGAGGCTGGAATGGCTACCACTGCAGGTCTTTGAAGATCTGGCTAGATAAGTCATGAATAGCCCGTGTCATTCATCCTGTGCACCCAAGGAATCAACTGGATGACCCTCTTAAGGTCCTTTCCAACTCTGATTTTCCAGAATTACAGAATCACAGTACACACAAATACGCAAGGAAGGAAGATTGATAGCTAGCTTATATAATCACAGTCCAACTTAAAGTGGTCTTGTCTCTAGCCTACAGTATCCCAGGCCTTTTACAAGCTAATTTTGCCAAAGAACAAACGGAATTCCAAGTTGCAGGCTCTTTTTAAAGAACACTAAGTTATGCAATGGTAATATCATTCAAAGCAACATTTACTTTGCTCTGGAAATGCCACTATACTAATACCCACAAGCTGGGTTTTAAACACTTAAATTCTAAATGCTGGATTGTTCAGATTTCCTCCCTGAAGCTTTCAGTATGGCATGGACATTAATTTGGTTTGATCCTACATAAATGCATAGGATTATATAAGCCCATTCAGCAACTTTTCCCCATCACATTTAAACAGTGACAAAGAATTCTTCTGTTGTAAAAAAATAAATAAATCTGTTAATTCAAGATATAAAATTCAGTCCTGTTACTTAGTAACTTACCAGTCAGAAAAGAATCAAGTTACCTTGACAATTTCTTAAATTTGTCTTTAAAACAAAACGAAGAGCAGTCTGTTCTGCAGCAGGTCTCCACGATGAGTTTAACGGCTGTGAACCCATCCTGCTGCTGCTGAAGGGGCTTTAGCACCCTTCTCCCATAAGAAAGGTGTGGATTCTTGCCCTTTCCCTTCTGCTGACACAAACTACTCATGCAACCACACGGGTAAACTGGACTCACAAACCGATCCGGCTGGAAATTAACAGAATAAAAAGGGGGACTATTTTCTGTTAGATCCACCCCTGATCTTTAACGTCTAAGAAACCGTATAGGAAAAAGATAAGAAAATAAAAGTTGAAACATCGCAGGCTGCTGGCTTACAGAAGAAAGTGGAAGTATTCCACTCTGCGTCAGCTTGGATTTACAGTTGGACAAAACTGCTCATGGAACTAAAGCTGTAAATGTATTAAATTTGCAGGTCAGGGGGGTTGTCAGAGAGGACAATACAAACAGAAGAGAAAGCTTGGCTCTATACTAGAAGTGTCAAGCCAGATCTGTAGCAAAAAAGTTCCAAGGCAAATAGGTGTTTGTGTTTTTTTTTTTTTTCTGGGGAAAGCGAACAAGCATGACAGCTTCTGTCTAAAAGCCCACAGCCTGAAAATTCCTGACAGCCTTTGAACCTAGCATTGCTTAAATCAGTTTTTGAATTCAAACTGTAAACAGGCTGAACATTTGACTAGGCACAGTTGCTTTTGTGGAATAATTTCCTCAGACTCTGAGGGTTTTTCTATTGCCAAAATTAAATATTTGAATAAAGCAACTGAATTATACTGCCTCCCCTGCCATGGAGCTTCCCCTTCTTTTTTCCATTACAGATCAACATAGAAGCTGAAACAGATGCCATAATGACCATTATTCTAGCAAATGCCAAGAAGTACAGACCTAAGAATGACGTCTGACTGGGAAAGAACTCTGATGCCTTTGATAAAAGGGATCTGACTGACACAGAGCTAACAACACTCAAGTTCTCAGATGCAAGAAAATCTCAGATGATTGAAATATTGCAGGTTATGCCCAAATAATTACTGCAATGGTTCAGATGAATTATACCACTTTAAAAGTAAAAATCAGGTTTCAGATTCTCCCTTCTACATTCTCAGTAGTAATCACTGTTACATCACTGGAAGAGTAAGAGGTGGACATGCTGGCCTCAGAAATCCTCATCAATTTACATTAATTCAGATGTTTAAGACAATGAAGTCTAGCCAATATTTTTGAAACTCAAACTAATCAACACCCAACATATACTTAATTTTTTCTCAAATTAATATTTGCCAATACAGAAACAGTTTTTGTGCAAGGGTATGGATCCTTTAATGGGCTTCTTGTACCCACTGCATTTGTATGAAACAAACATCAGGAGATAAATCAGAATAATGTTCTCCAACTTAAAATCACGTTAGGCGCAGCATGATGGAGACACAGTTTAGATTTTCCCAAAATCTTTACTGTAAAACCATTCTACCTTATGCTGTGGATTCAGCAATTAAAAAAAAAAAAAAAAAAAA
>VZRU01020597.1:67634-89992 GCA_013398155.1 Pedionomus torquatus
ACAAGAAGGAAAAAAAAAGTAAAAAAGTCACATTCTTGCTTATTGATTTAAGAACTTATTTCAAATGCCCTTGCCTAGAAAATTCAACACATGCACAGAAGGTTTTTTTCCTTAAGCTAGGTGTAACCTACGTTGCCTATATCAACAGAACAGATTGTATATATGAAGAAATGAACTAATTGATAAAATAACTTTAAGGTATATCTATTAAATGGCTTTTTCTAACCTGCTTCATAACGTACTTTTTTTTTTTATTTGAAGGAACAATAACCAAAGTCTTTGTATTAGTAACTGTTGCCATATTAAAAGAATCACCACAAAATGGAGTAATTGTTAAATGAGAATCCTTAACTTTTTCATAAACAGAACGCATCTCTCCAAGTCAAAAGCTAAAGTAAAAGTCTCAACTGACTCTGCAGTTCCAGTAATAAAGGCTTTTTTTATTTTCTATTTTCATTACTTTTATCCTACAAGCTTAACTGCCAGTATCTTTCACAAAACAGCATTTTCATGAGAAAGGAAAGATAATATAAAAGCTCCGTATTGTCTGCAAGGGTCAGCTTTTCCTTATTAGGTTTTAAGTAGCAGAAACTAGTTCTGCAAAGAAAAACATACTGTAATTATTGTACTCAACAGGTAGCTTCAGTAATCAGGGCAAAAGCAACACAGTGGTCATGTCATTCTTAAAAGATCAGCATTTTCCCATGCTTCTGCATAACAAATGCATTGCAGATTAATTGAAAGCGTACAGGCCATCTCAGAGCCCAAATTAATCCGAGCATTTGATATCCCCTTCACTTCATATGGAAATGCCATTCAATGGCACCATTTTCATAGGGACAAAGTGTTTTTTGATAACAAGTGGAATGTAAATCTCATGAGAAAGAAATCAATCCAGCCCAAAGAACTCCAGAGTATTGATCTATGTGCATTATAATTTCACAAGCTTGAAGAGAATTTGTAAGTTAAAGGGGAAATGATTACAGCCACAAAACAGCTTCTATATCACAAAGTTTTCTTTTAACTGTGCTATGAAAGCAAGAAATAAGCAGTTTCTGAAGTTAAAAGTTATATTGATTGAATAAAGTCTTCAGTTTGTTCAAAATCAAAGACATTTGATTTAATTATGATTTTTTTTTCTTGCAAAAGTAAAAAAAAAATATGTTTAAGGAGCTGCAGATTTGCAAATAAACTTCACGCCATTCAGTTCCAATCAACAAGTCTACTGTCTGAACAAAAATTAAAAGCTGAATAAGGATTTTGGCAAAAATCAGTTTTAAGGTACAGCGAACTTTGTCAAACATGCTATATTTGCTCCTGCCAAAAAGGTAAAACTTTTTCAACTAAGCAATAACAGTTTGTGACGTAGTGACAAAAAAAAAACAACCTACAGAATAGAAAATTCTAAAGCTGCAAAGTAAGAGATGGAAAACTTCCTCTCACAGCAATGAGATTAATCCTAACAATGCAAGACAGACAGACACACACACACCCCCAAACTAGTGGGTATGGGTGGGTGGGTGTTTGTTTACAAGTGATTTTTGAACAGAAACATAAGGCTTTCACTTCACTGAGAACCCAAAAAAGAAATCAGGGGCCCCCTGAGCTCAACTCCACACAAATGCCTGTCTTATTTTTTTTTGTGTGTTCATTTTTCTGTCACACCTCTGAAAAAATTTATCTTAAAGCACAAACAGAAATCCTTGATGTGGAAGCTGAGATTTCCACCTCACCCAGTCTCACGTACGAGATGCCCATTTCCACAGAAAGAGGGTGAAATTTTATATTCTGTTCAACTGAACAGGTTTCAGACTGCCGTGCCGTGTTTAAATCTCACACAACATTTACAAGAATGCAGTTTTGACTTCTGGAAATAAATCTCTGTTGTTTTAATGACAGATAATCCACCATCAAAGCATGTGAAAATTGTTTTCCTACATGTCCATTTCAAGTGTGAAGGCATCAACACCCAATTCTTCGCCAAATTTATATTTAACATTACATAAAACCAGCATAACTTACTCTACTACAGTGTAAGTAATAACTGCACGTATGACAACGATGCTTTCAATCATCCTAGGCAACGTGATGATCTTCTCTATGATCCTAGACAACTTTGCGAACTGCAAAAGGGCATTTCAAAAACTCTAGTATTCTGTGGGCCACAAGAGAAATTAATTAAATTTTATTCTAACAAGGAACCATTAAAAATAATATTTTAACACCGACCTGCACATCCCTGACTTTTATCAATAAGGAAGCCTCAACTGTGCTCTCAGCTCAGAAAAAAATTCCCTATTTACATACTCACTCAGAAGTGATCGCCCAGGCTGAGGATTTTATCCAGCCTGACTGGACCAGTAGTTAAGATACCACGTGATTCACCTTCCTTCCAGCTAATTCTCCCCATATCACGTAAGCAGATGTCTGCAGTTTTCTTGTGGGACTATCTTCTGCCTGCTAATGTCCTACTGAAATTTCAAGTTACTGCTAGGATCTGGACTTTTTTTTTTTTTCTAAACAGAGATTTTATTTTTTCCATGAAAGAAGAAAGTTATCCGCAATGATGTTCCATTATAGAAAACACTAATATGATTGAAATGCCTCTAGGTATAAAACCAACACTGAATAGACTCTTTGTTGTATCCAAATTGCAGTTGAGGAAATCAACAAAGCAGAAATCATTCTCCTCTCCAAAGTTTCTTTCCTGGTGAAGACGTTTCTTTTACACACCTACATAATTAGTAAAATATGGATAAGATGTAGCAAAATATAGAATCCATAATACAATTTCCTTGCTCTTTTAATTCTCAAAAATTCCATAAAAATACAGCTCGTGTTTAATTAATAAGTTCTAACAAGTTTGAAAGTTTCTAGGCTTGAGCTCCACTTAAAACTGAGACCTACCTGTCAATTTTAAAAAGCACACAAGAAATGGAGATTTTGCAGTCCTCAGCATTAATAATACTTTATTGTGGCAGTCCCCTAAGACTGTTAATTAGTTCCAGCATAAACTCATCTTTCAATTTCCTGCCTCTATCCAAACACTGTAATTTCTCTGTCAGGGCAACTACAGGGTGCAGTCTTAACTGGTCTACCTGTTTTCATGAAGCTCACAGAAATTTTTGTGCAAGGGTATGGATCCTGATTGTAATCACTGTAACAAATACTCATTAATACTTTAAGAGTGGAACTCACCTAAAGTATACAGTTGAGATACCTTTCAAACTGTAAGATACGTCCACAAGATTAGCAGTCTCTAAAGATTTTTAAAAGTTTTCTTAAAAAACTACAATGATAGTCCTGTAACAGAAATATTGCTTCCAAAAATCA
Organism: Pedionomus torquatus; assembly: GCA_013398155.1. NCBI lineage: Eukaryota > Metazoa > Chordata > Aves > Charadriiformes > Pedionomidae > Pedionomus > Pedionomus torquatus. The sequence goes on from VZRU01020597.1 coordinate 70,968, forward strand.
TTTACATATAAAAACGCTACTTCTGTAAACTTTGCTATCATCCTTCTTTCCTGCTACTTCCCAAACACTTATTCCATAGACCAAAATGGAATGGGTATCAATGAGTTTTTGCTAAATCATTATAGAAAAAAATAAGTTGACACAGACCATGTTTTTTGGCAAACAGTAAAGCTGTATAACAAAATTATTTTAAAACTAATGGTGCACAAATACAGCTTTGCTTCATTGAAACAGCAGCATCAGACCTCTTGGAATTTATTAAGTACCATTAAATCACCTGTGAAGACTAATCTAAATCAATTCTGAAATCAGCTGCAATAAAAACATCCATCACTTAAGTTTACTTACTTCACATGATTCTCAAATTTCATCATTCAAAATGAAAAAATCCCATGATTCCTAATCATCCTAATAGCAACTTTTGTACTTAGAAGTGCATTAACAATTCATTAGAAAGTTACTATTCCAAGGTAAGCAAATTTTTGTAGCATGAGAATTTTCTAAATAAGAACCAAGTCACAGAAGCTAGTTCCAGCTCTCGTTCACTGCCACCAGTTGCACTTATTTTTTAACCTTTAAAGTTGACGTGTTAACAAATCATTAGCTAATGAATTTGCTTTTTTTCTTTTCAGCAACATCAATAATATTTATATATTGTTAGCCTAAACCTCTAATGCCCTCAAAAGTAAAAGAAAGCTTTAACTCCTTTAACCCTGATGGAGTCTTGAGTGGAAGTGAGGACCAGCCTTCTATGATGTATTACGGACCTCAGACTAGTACAAGTTTAGTCCATGATCTCTCTTAAAAAGCTACCCTTTCCTCACAAGTCAGCAAAGCAGACAGAAGTACACGGCAGCAGCTTTTAAGAACTTATTTTTAATGGCTGGTAATGTTCTAGTAGGGAAAATGCAGGCAAAGCCACCAAAAGATGCAGGACAAGCAAATTATTGTGTTCCCATACTCCACCCATGTCACCCACTACACACTTATTATTTACTGAATTAATTTAACAGTTTAATAAGAAGTACTGATATGGAACAAACCTAGTGCAAAGGAACTTCCAGCCACCACAGATAAACCATTCTAAGCCTCTTCTTCTTTGAGAAACTCTGGCTCTTGGTAGAGTATGGTAATCACTCTCATCGTTTTCAAAGCCTTCTTCTGACATCATTAATGGCATTTCATCCAAATGAGAGGACTCATCTTCCACTTGGTACCTGGCAAAATTAAATAAAAACATTAAATAAATAGCTAGCACATCCCTTTTTATTACCAGGTATCTCCTGAAGTAACAAGTTAAATTTTGCCACATTAAATTTTATTAGAAAGATATTTTCATCTAAACATCTCATTCACTTTTGCTAACACATCAATGAGAAATTCTAATTCGAGTTAAAAATGTGTCATAAAGCAAAAAGGCCTGTAACCATTCTAGGTAAATTGTTGAGTTTTTTCTATAATTTGTACATAGAGCTGCAGCTTCATACATCTCAGAGAATTCTTTACAAGATTTTGTTAAGCAGAATTTACTTTGCAAACTGTATAGCAGGTGCAAATGGCTGAGTTTTCATGGAAGTACAGACCTGGACCTTCTTCAACTTGCTTTCCTGATGTCTATTCCCGCATGCACAGGCCGCCAAGTTGCACTGTCTACACAACTCATCAGTACCTTAGTTTTAATTACGAAAACCTTTTAGTTTCACAAAAAATTCACAAAAATTCAAAAATTTCACAAAAATTCGCAAAAAATCGCAAAAATCCACAAAAAATCCACAAAAAATCCACAAAAAATCCACAAAAAATCCACAAAAAATCCACAAAAATCCACAAAAATCCACAAAAATACACAAAAATACACAAAATTCACAAAAANTCACAAAAAAATCACAAAAAAATCACAAAAAAATCACAAAAAAATCACAAATCACAAAAATTTCACAAAAAATTCACAAAAAATCACAAAAAAACCCACCAAAAAATCACAAAAATTTCACAAAAATCCACAAAAAATTCACAAAAAATTCACAAAAATTCACAAAAAAATCACAAAAAAATCACAAATCACAAAAATTTCACAAAAAATTCACAAAAAATCACAAAAAAACCCACCAAAAAATCACAAAAATTTCACAAAAATTCACAAAAAATTCACAAAAAATAATTCACAAAAAAACATTCAATAAGTCAAAACAGATTCACTTGTGGGACCGAGGGGAGCAACACTAAGCTAACAATGGCCCTTTCCTTTCCAGAAACCATTCTCCAAACTTACATTTCTGGAATGCTTTCTACAGCAAGACAAAACACTGGAATATAAGAAAATTCCCCTAAGCACATGGAAATTGAGTGACATTTTTGGTACATTCTTACAGTCATCTTCCCAATGGCATAAAAGTAACTGCACTGTTACTTATGTTTCCTTCCACAGACTATTAAGAGTACTACTAAGGATATCAATTAGAAGAAAAATTTAAAAGGAATTAAACATTATAGTTAAGCAAAGATCATCTGTTTGTATGCAGTAACACATAATAACCCTAATCAATAAAAATGCATGAAACAGAGGAACAACAAAATGGTCAGAAAAGCTGGTTGTACAAATACCCATAATAATATATAATATAATAATAATGTAATATAATAGTATCAAATGACATAGAAGTAAAAACTCTACATATATAAACAAATTACTTGATGCTATTGGTAATGGTAGTTAAGCAGTCCTTAAATAGGAACAGCTGATGAAAAGAAAAAAAATATCTGACAAAATAAATCAAAGGATACTCTGCATATGTATTTTTTTAATTTTCTAAATACTTTACAGTTCAAGAGACCACTAATCTAGTCCACATGTCATTTATCTACTTTGAAATTATTCTTGCTCCGGCAGAAGTAAGGAATAATACCTAGAGCTCAGGGGTGGGAGTAGGGGGGAAAACCAACCAACAACATACACGACAAGAAAAAGGACCGAGTCACAAAAATAGATGAGCATTCGGCACAGAATTAGTAAGCTTGACTTTTATGAAGCTGTGTTGTACAGTCATCTCTTACAACGTGTATCCTGGGACCATCCCGTTTTCCCCACAGCAACCTCAAAACAATCTATATAAAAATAGTAATTAGCAAAACCAAAAATCCATTTCCTTTATGTGAGGGAGCAGCTGGAGTACGTGAAGATCTGCCTGAGGATGGATGAAGAACCAACTGTGAATTTCTGGGTTAGGATTAAAGAGAAGACTGGTAAAGACAACATTATAGTGAGTGGCTGCTAGAGACCACCTGAACAGGAAAAACAAGCAGACGGGGCTTTTTATGGACACATTTGCAGGCCATGGCATTCACAGGGGATTTCCACCACCCTGATACCTGCTGGAAGGACAACCCAACAGGATATAAGCAGTCCTGCAGTGCTTTGGCTCCTCTTATCACTTGGAAGATGAAGTTGTGGCAACCAGGAGCAGTGTTCTGCTGGATCTCGTACTCACCAAGCAAACAAGGAGGGGCTCACTGGGGATGTGATGGTCAAACACAACCTTGACCTTGAGATGGTGAAGTTCACGTTCCTGAGAGCAAACTCACAATCTTGGACTTCATGAGAACAGATCTGGTGTTTTCAAGAAACGCTCAAAAGAGTTCCATGAGATATGCCACAGAGCAAAAAGGCCCCCCCAAAAAGCTGGATAGTATTCAGGGATCAGCCCCTCCAAGTTCAAGAGATTTCCATTCCAAGGAATAAGAAGTCAGGCAAAAGGACCAGGAGGACTTGACTGGATGAACAAGGAGCTCCTGTCCAAACTCTGACACAGGAAAGAAGCACTCAGAGGACAGAAGTAAGAACAGGTAAGCTGGGAGGAATACAAAAACATTGTCCAAGCATCCAGGGACAAAGCCAGCAAAACTACAGCCCAAATGGAATTGAATCTGACCGTGGACGTTGGAGACAAAAAGTCTGTAAGTAGACAAGTGACAAGAGGAAGACTAGGGAAAACGTGGGCTGAATGAGATAGAGAACCTGGTGACACAAGACTGAGGTACTGAATGCCTTCTTTGCCTCAGTCTTTACTAGCAGGACCAATTTTCAGGAGTCCCAGGTCTCAGAGATCAGGGGGAAGGGCTGGAGCAAGGAAGATGAGGATAAGGTCAGGGAATACTTAAATAAACTGGATATATATAAGCCCGTGGGCCCTGAGGGGATGCACTCACGGGTGCTGAGAAATCTGCCAGATGTCACTGCAAGGACACTTTTGATAATCTATGAACAATGACACCTGGAAGAAGGGACTGGAGGAAAGCAAATGCCACTCCTATATTCAAGAAGGATGACCCAGGTAAATACAGGCCTGTCAGTCTCACCACCATCCCTGGGAAAGGTCAAGGAGCAGCTCACGATGGAAACCATTTCTAGATACACAAAGGGCAAGTAAATAATCAGGAGTAGTCAGCACGGCTTTACCAAGGGGAAGTTATGCTTGACCAACTTGATAAATTTCTGTGATGAACTTGCCTAGTAGAAGAGGGAAGAGCAGTGCATAGCGTCTATTTGGACTTCACTACGGCTTTTGATACTACCTCCCATAAAATCCTAAAACAAGCTGCTGATGTAGGAGCTGGATGCAGTCACATGGACTGAAAACTGGCCAAACGGCCAAGCCAAAGGGCAGTCATCAGCAGTGCAAAGTCTAGTCGAAGGCCAGTAACTAGCAGTTTATCTCAAGGGTCCGTACTGGGTCCAGTCCTGTTTAACATCTGGATGACGGGGCAGAACACATCCTCAGCAAGTTTGCAGATGACAAAGCTGGAAGGAGTGTCTGATAGGCCACACAGATATGCTGCCATCCAGTGTAAACTTGACAGTCTGGAGAACCTCAAGATGCTCAGCAAGACAAAATGTGAAGTCCTGCACCTGGCAAGGAACAACCCCACACACCAGTATATGCTGGGGGCCACCCAGCTGGAAAGCAGCTTGGCAGAAAAGAACCTGGGGATCCTGGTAGACACCAGGTTGAACATAAGCTCAGTGACGTGCCCTTGCCACAAAGAAAGCTACTGCTTTTCTGGGCTGCATTAGGCAAAGTGTTGCCAGCAGGTTGAGGGAAGAGATACTCTTTGCTTGCACTGGTGAGGCCACATCTGGAGTCTTGTGTCCAGTTCTGGGCTCCTTGGTACAAAACAGGCATGGACATACTGGAGAAAGTCCATTGAAGGGTGATGAAGACAATTAAGGGACTGGAGCATCTCTCTCCTATGAGGAGAGGCTGATAGAGCTAGGACTGCTCAGCTTGGAGAAGACATGGCATGAGCAGAATCTCATTAATGTCTATACACAAAGGGAAGCTGCAGAGAAGACTGAGCCAGGCTCTCTTCAGTGGTGCCCAGTCACAGGACAAGAGATAATAGATAAACTGAGACACAGAAGGTGCCAGGTGAACATCAGAGAACACTTTTACTGTTAATATGACTGAGCATTGGCAAAGGTTGTGCAGGGAAGTTGTGGGATCTCCATCCTTGGAGATGTTTAGAAGTTGTCTGGACATGATCCTGAGCAACCAGCTCTAGGTGCTTGAGCAGGGAGCAGTTTGGCTGACATAGAACAGCACCCTGAAGAGTTTTCAGTCCAAAAATCTTGATAGACAAACCCAACATTTAAAAAAGAATGTAACATTGCAAACGCCAGGACTAAGCATGAAAAGCACCATCACTGGATCTGCATCTGCTCAACTTACTGTATATTTGATACATAAAATGGGAATAATTTCCTTTTCCCCTAGATTTTCTGTGTTGTGCCCTGTTCTACACAGGAATGTATTAAAGCATTTATTAACCTTTTTGGATGGCAGGAGAGGGAAGAAAGGGATTGTATTGTAATATTAGATTTCTACTGGAAAGGTATACCATATACTTTGCACTGTCTATGTCATAAACGGGTATCAATACAATTAAGAAGGAAGATCTAATAAGGAAGGAAAGAAAACTACCACCAAATCCCACTATTAACCAGTCCTTAACTAAACACTCCCTCTTTCAGTTGTCAGGTGATGATCTGATTTCCACACTTCCTTTGAATCACTTGGTACGGAACATCTTACTGGGTGCCCTGGTAGTCCACCCTCTGGGCCATGGCAAGGGGGCCAGAACAAGATGGTCTTTAAGGTCCCTTCCAACCCAAACCGTTCTGTGACTCTGTTCCCAATGTATTCAGACCGCATTAGGAAAAATAACTGGGAAAAATAAACACACATCCCTTGTATCCCCAGCTGGAAGGCAACTGAGTAATGGAACCTCAAGTTTGTTGGATGTTGTGAAGTAAAGTTTTCATCTGTTTCAAATGATGCAAAAGCACAACCACGCTGTAATACACACAACAGAATAGAGTCACAGAATGGTTAGAGCTGGAAGGAACCTTAAAGAACATCCAGTTCCAATCCCCCTGCCATAGGCAGGGACACCTCCCATTAGATCAGGTTGCTCCAAGCCCCATCCAGCTTGGCCTTGAACACTTACACGGATGGGGCATCCACAACTTCTTTGGGCAGCCTGTTCCAGTGTCTTGCCACCATCACAGTAAAAAATTTCTTTCTATCATCAAATCTAAATCTTTCCTCTTTCAGTTTAAAACCATTACCCGTCATCCTATTGCTCCACTCCCTCATAAAGAATCCCTCCCATCTCTCCCTGTAAGCCACCTTCAGGTATCAGACAGATGCTATAACGTGTCCCAGGAGCCTTCCCCCCAGCTCTCTCAGCCTGTCACCATAAGGAAGGTGCCCCAGCCCTCTAATCATCTTCTGGACTCGTTCCAACAGATCCATGTCCTTCTTATGTTGGGGACCCCAGAGCTGATACAGTACTCCAGGTAGGGTCTCAGCAGAGCAAAAGGGCAGAATCATCTCCCTCACCCTGCCGGCCACTCTTTTTCCTATACAGCCCAGGATGTCGTTGGCTTTCTGGGCTGCCAGTGCACACTGATGCCTTATGTTGAGCTTCTCATCCACCATCACTCCAAGTCCTTCTCCTCAGGGCTGCTCTCCAGCCATTCTCTATCTCACCTGTATTTGGATCTGCGATTGTCATAGTCCAGGTCCAGGACCCTGCACTTGGTCTGGTTGAACTTCATGAGGTTTGTGTGGGCCTACCTCTCAAGTCTGTCCAGGTCCCTCTGGATGGCAGCCCTTCCCTCCACCGCATCAACCTCCTCAAACAGCCTGGTGTCATCAGCAAAATTGTTGAAGGTGCACTCTATCCCACTGTCCATGTCTCCAGCAAACACATTAAACAGCAGTGGTCCCAGTACCAGCCCCTGAGGAACACCACTCGCTTCCACTTGGACATTGAGCTGTTGGCCACAACTCTTTCAATGTGGCCATCCAACCAGTTCCTTATCCACCAAGTGGTCCATCCATAAAATCCATGACTCTCCAACTTTGAGATCAGGATGTCATCTATGACAGCACCACAAGCTTTGCATAAGTCCAGGTAGATGATGACTGTTCTCGTCTTATCTACCAATGCTCTGGTAATACTGTAAAAGGCCATCAGACCTGTCAGGCATGACCTGCCCTTGGTGAAGCCATGTTGGCTGTCACCAATCACATCCTATTTTTCATGTGCCTCAGCAGAGGTTCCAGGAGGATCTGCTCTACGATCTTGCTGGCCACTGAGGCGAGACTGACTGGCCTGTAGTTCCCTGAGTCTTCCTTTTTACCCTTTCTGAAAATGGGGGTTATGTTTCCCCTTTTCCAGTCGGCAGGAACTTCACCAGATTGCCACAACTTCTCAAACACAATGGGAAATGGCTTAGCAGCTTATATTTAAAGTTTCAAACTACAAAACTGCATGAATTTGTTAGATGGCATAAGTTCCTCGGAAGTTAGTTTTGTAAAAAATAGGGCTTTCAGAATTATTACCAACAGTGCTCACTTATAAAAAGGAAAATAAAGTTTAAAACAAAGATGACAAATGATCTTCACCAACAATGTTTGCAAAAAGCTGCTATATTAAACTAAACATTAGGTGCAATCTGGCAATAGGCTTTCCATTCTCATTACTATCAATGGTCATTGAGAAAAAAAAATATACAAAAAAAGTCTCTTTATAAAACAGAGCAGTTATTACATGTTAACATGCATATCATACTAAATTATATGGATTACTCTCAGACTCGACCGATTTTAACACTAGACAATAAAACCACAACTTAGAAAAAAATTAGGACATACTTTATGCTAAGACTCCCAGTAAGACAGGCCAGTGTTTAAACAGGTTCAAAGTTTAATGCTTTTATAATCTCTCCTGGTTAAATTTGCAAATTACATTATCACAGTTTTAATACACAGCTTTGTGCTTTGCTTTTAGATACCCAAACAATTAATAGCATATTTGTAAGGCCATCCAGTGCAATCACAATCTGCTAGCTGCACTGGAGTACACAGCAAGATACCGCAAAGTAACAGATCCCCTTTACGGCTTTCTCTACAAAATTAACAAGTGTCTGACTCAGAAAATAATAACCTTTATGCACACGGGTAAGAGCAAACATGGTTTAAGTCTCTCTGGAAGCAACACACTAATGCAAGAGAATTACTGGAGAGAGACTCGGCTGCAAAACACATTCGCAGACATGCGTAATGTTCAAACTCCCGTAAATGTGATAATATTTGTAGAGTACCATGGATGTCATAATCATGATCTCTTTAAGGTTTTCAGCCATTATATTATAAACAAATACATTTTTCATAATCAGTACCTATGTTTGCACTTCTAAATATGGAGCTTCACCAAGTACTGAAGATAATGAGCATAAGCACTATCATGTTTAGTAACGCTGACTTAAAAATTCAGCCTCTGAACTGGCAAGCAATTTACTCTTTCAAAAGCAATTTTGCTATTGTGTTGGAAAATTGTACTTCAGTATTTAAAAACAATAAGATAATGAATAATGGATTTTTTCATAACTAGGATAAGGACAAAAATCTTTTTCTTTGTTACCTAGGATTTTTCTGCACTTAATTGCTTGAACTGCTGATTTTCCTTGAGTGACAAATCAATTAACTATAATCCTAGAAACTTTTATTAAAATAGGGAAGCACTGAATGCAACATGAATAAAGAAGCCAAAGTGAAGACATCAAAACTCTCAGCATGAGTGCTACTAAATCAGATTCAAAGACAACTACCTATACAAAAATATGGTTTCCTAAGGAAAAAGGAACATTAATATTAAACAACTTTCAGCTAAATCCGACTACCACTAGGAATATCATTTAACAGATTTAAGTGAGAGGAAACCACCTACAATAAATACTTTTAAGTGAAATTTCGATATAAACATCTGCTGTGAAAATGATGCCTCAAGTCACCTGTAGCTCCATCATTCCATTTTGATGGCTGCCTGCCAGAGTAGATGCAGCTGCAGAGTTCCATGGGTGCCTCAACTGGTAATGGAGCCCATTTTAATTCATTTAAATCTAATCTGGCTACTTACTTAGACCTGTAATTATTTCTGTATTTTCTGCCAGCTTTCCATTGTTCTCAAAGAGCAAGTTCAAGGGGGCGGCAAGAAGGTGCAAGGGGCAGGACAGTCACGACTGGATGTTTTTCTGATTTCGCTGACTTGACAAACGCAGAAGCAGTATCTATGATGGATTTTTCTATGTGCCCGCTTAAAAGACACAGGCGGGATAGAAGCAGCATCTCAGACACTGCATAAACAGCATTTCCTTGTCGCCTATCCCTCATACCATAATTCACAAGAAGGAAAAGCAAAGCTGATGTCTTAAAGCAGTATTTCTTAAATCAAAGGAACATGTGGCCACAAGTCTATACAGGAACCGGACACAGGAGATGGCTGCGGGATGCAGAGTAGCATGGAAGAGGCAGCAGTGGAAAAAGCTCCAGCTGAGTATCTAAGAAGTCACTGGAAGTTGAGCTACCACCACTTGCCACTATGACTGTGTCCCACGCCATCAAACAATGGCCGGGGGGGTTGGAACTCAATGATCTTCAAGGTTCCTTCCAACTCTAACCATTCTATGATATGAGTCTATGATTTGGCCCAGTGGCCGCTGCCACCCACAGGACTCCCTCTGCTTCTGGTCACGGGCAGAGGAAAGGCTGAGAGATTGTGCTGCTTACTCCATCTCAGCCACGTCCTGCTCTACCTCCAGTAATTCCTCCAAGGGCTGAGTCAGGGAAATACCTTCCCAGTCTCTGGATAAAGGAGGGTGACAAATTGTAGAGATGCAATAGGAGGAATGAGAATGATGAAGGAGGGGACAGGCATATTTATAGAAAGATCAGGAATTGTTTTTTGAAGGGACAAAGCACTAAACCACTGCTGTAGGCTGCCTGCATCACTGACTTAACAGGTCAAATCCTGTCCTGTGAGAAAGAAAAATATCCCAAGGAACTGTACAGCAGCAGGAAAAAGTTTATTAAGAAATGTACGGATCACTTTGCTAGAAGCTCCCTGAGAAAAATCAAATTACAAATACCCTTTTTTTTTTCCCCCCAAATATTCTTCTGCATTTTGAAACACTGAAGTTACTTTTCCCCCTCTAATTTCAAACACCTGCACGCTTCCCACAGCAGTGATTTCAGCTAAACAGCAGAGCAGCCATATTGTTCCTAGATTACAACAAAGTGGAAAATGGAAAAATCTTCTGCAGCTAATTAACCTCTTCCTCCAAAACACAAGGAAGCTATTTCAGGAGTTTTTAGAATTGATTAGAGCTTGCCACTCTTTGTCCCTGGTTAGCTTTAGTTGTGCCTTTAATGCAAAAAGCACCCATAATTGGTATTATTTGGGAAGTCTCAGAATTCAAGTGCTGGCCAAAAAAACCCACATAGACACAAACAAAATAATGCTATTACAAATTTATATGTATTAGCAGAGACAGGTTTGTCAGAGGTCTCTACATGGAGAGGGACACTAATGACAGTATTCCAACAGTTATAACAAAACAAGCAAACTAAAAACAACATCTGGACAGCTTTTAAGGAAGCTGAAGAAGCTCAACACTTCTATCTAGTTTCAATACTTAACTTTGCTTTTGTGACCTTGCCTAACAGGATCTTTAAAAACCTTCTACTACCCTCCCACAAACACATGGGAGGGTTTACCCACTGAAGAACAAAATATATTTCTACTGGATGCAGGCAAGCTTATTACTGTGGCCCTGAGATTAATATTATTTACTGCAATAAGACCAAACAAATCAAGTTGCCCCCAGCCGTCTACAAACTATGCAGAGTGATATTCTAGAAAAACACAAGACAGCATTTTTGATTGACTATTAAAATAAAATCAATAAATAACAGCTGGCATCTTTTGCCATGCAGAACTAGGAACTAAGGGCTAACCCTTCTATCTGTCAAGATAAAGTCCTAGAAGTAGGCTACATGGTTGTTACCAAAGCAGCTCCCTTTCACGTAGCTTATCAAAAATTGCTGAAGTCATGGATACTAAAACTACAGGTTCCACCAGACACTTAAATAAAGCAAGTGTTCTGAATGCTATTGGCCTTCTCTTTCTCCTAGCTCACGCTTTCTTACCAGAGCTATATGCAGATCTTCTGATCTTCAGATCTTATTTCATTTGTCTTCATGAAAAGGCACCCTTCCTTATTCCCCTTTGCTTACCTTACAAAGCGCTAAGCACATCCTAATGCAAGATCTTTTTCAACTCATGACAACATGAGTGAGCCTGTATTTAACAAAGAGGTACCAGAAATACCTAAATACACAGCAGGACCTGAGGAAACATCGTCCACATTCACCAGAACCCTAATTTTAATTAGTAGGGTCCGTCATTGATCACAACAACGGGACCATTTTATCACTGTGACTGGGTATTGTTATTGACGTTGTAGCCCAATCAACTGTTTGCTCTCCCTGTTCTTAGCAATCCAAATGCCTGCCCAAGCAACACAAACCACTGTATTTAGATACTACAGAAAGAAATCAGGAAGACATACAAATATACAGGGCAAAAATAATAGCTCAAACACAAACAACCTTAGAAATGCATTTACAAAGTTTATTCTACTGCATCTGCAGTCACAAGTGCTCACTGCAAAAGACAGCATTATTTGCAATAGCAATTTGAAGTTCTGAAACTTCTTTTTTTGCCTGATGATTAAAATCCTTCAGATTAGGATAATTACCTTAAGAATAATCACACTAAAGATTATGACTGTCTATAAAAACTACCTTGGTGCAAGACAGTAGTACTAGCGCAGAAAAACACAGAAGGACAACTTATTCCAAATACACAGTTCTAAGCGACGTCAAAGAACTGCAATTAGTTACTAAAAATCCCTGAAGAGTTTCCCATGTCATCAAAATTTATGTCTGCAGACTAAGTATTACGAACCACTCAAATATGACACCAAGGAAAGTGGCATACATAAAAATATTTTACAGTTGCTATTGTGAGCAGCTCTATATATAGAATCATAGAATGGTTAGAGTTGAAAAGGACTATGAAGATCATCGTGTTCCAACCCCCCTGCCATGGGCAGGGACACCTCCCACCAGACCATGTTGCTCAAAGCCCTATCAAGCCTGGCCTTAAATACTTCCAGGGATGGGGCATCCACAACCTCCCTGGGCAAACGGGTGTAATACCTGTGTCATTAAATCAAAGACTGATCTGAAAAGCAAGAGCCACAGAAACCAAAATAACAATAACTACACACACTCCGTAGAAGCTCTGAAAATATTAACACACGGCAAGGTCATTGACTACTTTGAGCTTTGCCACAGGCAAAAATCTCAGCATCTACACCTATCCTAAATGAGGTGCCGGTCCCAACAAGCAGTATTAACCTATGAATAAAGTCCTCAGTAAACAAATCAACACACAGTCCAGGAATTATGAATATGTATGCCAACATGTGAACACATTGAGAAGAAAGTTTAAGAAAAATTCACTGCTAGCTTCTTTTTCTTAAAACTAGTGGTACTGCCCTAACCTGAGTCTTGAAAACACAGACCCAACCACTGGGATAGAAACGCAACATCCCAAGTACGAGGATGCCACGCAAGCAAAGCTGTCAGAAAAATGAGAATTCAGAGATGGTATCTCATTTTTAGCCTAAATTGATCGGTGACGTGGTTCCAAACAACAACAGTGAATCTCCATCCAAAACCACAATTCAGGAAAGGCCAGTGATGAAGGACAGTATGTCCTGTAAGACGCTGAGGTCAATTTTTTATATGAAAAAAAAAAAAAAGGAAGTTCTGCTTTCCAAAAAGAGACAAACCCTTTGAATTGCAGGTGAAGCCTGTAAAAAACAAGGGAGCAAAAGTCCTAATAAAAATATAATAAAATAACACACAATATTGATCTAATTTGTAAGAATGGCGTAACAGTACGGACAATTCTTCAAACTGCAGTTCTGAGTGATTTCTTTGCCCTGCATTTGATCCTTTCCTCCTCATGCTAACACAAAAAATAGAGCTGTATTGGAATAAACACTTGAGTATCGCAGCGTAACATACAAGGCTGTATATTTCAATGCATTCTCATTTTCTACTTCAACATCTATATATTATATACATAAAACATCTATATACATAAAACACTTATCAGGGATACCACTTCTGGTTGTTCAGAGTCCATGACCTTTCTAGCAAGTATGGGATGAACCCGGAACGTCTGTAATTTTTGGTATTACAATAACAATCAGTGCAACTCGCTGAGTTGCAGAAAATTTCCATCCTACAGAGAACTGGGGTGGACTAATGTGTAACGGTGTGTCCGCTCAGTTGCCAGTTCTGCCTGCCTGTCACAGCCAGGGGAAAAAACAACAACCTACAGAAGGCAGGGGCTCTGGTTTAAATAAATCATAGGAATCAGGATGATTTTAAGAGATTTCTTTACCAGCAAGTGCAAGCGTGCCAGCACACATACAAGTAACGGGCAATGCCTACTCCTGCACACTGATGCTTCACTTTAAGGACTTTTGGTGTCCCGAGTAGTAGGATGAAGCATCAACAAGGCTATTTCTACAAAAGCGCGGCAGACTTTTGTACTAAACCATTTATCACTTCAGGTCAAACAACAGATGTTTGAAGGAGGTGTTGCTTTTGCAACAGCAATTTTACAACACAAAAGTTCCGAAGTAAATTCCGTTCGATCTTCAGAATGCTTTATCACAAAAGCTCCATTAGAAGTCAATTCGATATCAATATTGTCAAAATTTGAGATACATTTGTCATTTTCAAACTCATTTTCAGGATGAAATATGTAGAGCCATTCAATAAACAGGTGTGTGTGTGGGGGGGGGAAACAAATTAACATGAAACTGTAAAACTCTACCCAAGTATCATAACCACTTTTGTTCTAAATAGACAGAAGTACCCAGGGAAAGATATTCATAGGGACTAGCAACATTTTAGAAAAACTACATGAAATACCAATTATGACTACATAAACCCCACGCAATAGGTAAACTCAATTGATGCATATCAAGGCTTGTTTTTTTGAACAATTACAGACATTTTGCAAGGCTTTCCAGACCCACAGTTATAGCAAAAGAAATTATGAGCTTTCTGTAAGCAGCATTCTACAACAGACATTAGGTCCCATTAACTCTAATTGTAACGCAGCCTCAATAAATAACATTGAGTTACTTGGGGAAATTTTTATTATTAATTATTGTATTTAAAATATCAAGATCCTGGCGTATAATTTGCTACTGGAGTATGAAGAATAACACCTGAACTGTGAAAATTATACTGCAGTTCAGAACTAGAACACGTCCTTCTAACAACTGAAAGCAGGTATCAAATTATTTTAACAAACCTTGCTTCAGACGTCAGAAATTTAAAAAAAAAATTAATAATCACAGAGTTACTGTATATGCATCTAGTATTATCTGTTGATATTTTTATGTCTTTAATTTTTGGTGGAACACTGTGAAACACAGCCAAACACCTTAAGAAATGATAACCAGAAAGGCTATAATATTGCTGGGAACAGCTTTCATTTGAATGAAAAGCATTAGAACAATATTAATACATTAAATCATCTTACTTTCCCACGTAATATGAAAACTTGTTTGACATTCGTAAGTATCAGGAAAGCAGGTGAATTCTCAGTAAACTGAGTCCTGCAGACTTCCATTCCTATTTGCCATTTTCTATTATCCATACTTCACATGGAACAAACTATAATCCACCAGCTGTTAAGCACCAAGTACGCAGGGTTTACCTGGACAAAGGATACATCATTCAATTATTTTTTTTCCTTTCTTGGGTAATTTTCTTTTTTTGCTAATGACACAAGAACGAGCAATCAAAAATAACGGTACAGCCAGTTGCCTTAAAACAGAGTTGCTGGATCAGTGAGCAAATCAGAGACAAGCAACAGCAGTTGATCTGTTCCACGACTCACCCTACTGCAACCACCTCAGATACCTTGCGTGGTCATTGGTACGTACACTACTGTGACCCATACTATGAATAATCATGCAAAACAATTCCTTCCAGCGAGTTTTTTTCATGACATCATCTTTCTGAATACCTGGAGTGACGCTGAACTTACATAATACTGGCTACAGCCGGTAAGACCTGGTTTTGTGGTACCAGATCAGCACTGCCGATACCTCACACCTTAACCCTATCAGACCAAATCCTGCTGTCATCCTGTTTGTAAATGCAGGACACCTGAACAAACCAGATAATTGAGGGTTGATTCCTGTTTAGCTCCTCAGCAGCTTCAAAATTCCCCCGGGACTTCTTGTTTTCCTTGCATGGACCTCACATGACAACACATGACAAACTTCTTTCCTGCGTTTAGTAGTTGCCTACTCCACGACTGATGATGAGGAATACAAGTCTGACATATGAGAACAAGCACATGAAGTAAAACTTAAAATTTAAGGTAATCCTGGGTGTTCTCTGGTGCTCTTTTCCCTCTGCAATGTAAACAAAAAGCAGCAGCTATTTTTTTCTGTAGATAACAGATCCTTCATGCTGAAGGACAAAGTGCTGAAACAATCACCTCTTCCGTGCCCAAGCTTTCTGCTATTAAACTTGAATACATTATTCAAATTAAATAACATCAGTGGTTTTTTTAAGATTAACAACTTTTTATTTCAAGATGGATTTTGCTAGTTTCTAACAGCTGCACGCAAACAGGTCTCTGTCCATCTGAGGTAGGTAAAGATGGCAGAAGATATAAAACTTGAATTTCTACTGCAAAAGTAGTAAATTGCCCTTAAACACCAGAAATAAAAGCAGAACAGGATGCATGTATTATTGAACAATAGGTAACATTTAATACGTATTTTTAATTATTTTGTTTTAAAACAGGCCTTAACATATACAAAGTAAATATATAAAAATACATTAGTCTTGCCATGTTTACATAGGAAGTACATCCCAGGACACTTCATGGTTCTTAACTGGCAATAATTTAATACAGAAGGATACAGTTTAAGCTGTGTATCATCAAAGTTTCTTTAGGTGTGTGGGAAAAACATACTGCAGCTTTAGAACACCTGCTATCAGTCTGTCAACCTCAAATAGCCCAAAGCACATTAAGGACAAACACTGAATGGGAAAGTCTTTGTCTTCACTGCAAAGTAAACTACAGCAACACTGGCAGAGACTCCTACAGGCTGCTTAAGCTCAAGGAAAAGAAGTCAGCCTCCAAATTAGCTTCGAGGCCACTGAAAATCAGAAACTGACGAGTTGTATTAACTGGTGTTGCACAGCAGTAGGGCGATCAATTTCTGTTAAAAAAAAAAAGACTAGCACACTGAAGTTAAGGATCTGTGTATGAGACTTCCAAAAGACTGTAAATTCTGGCCCTCAAGAGTCTTTGACTTGCTGCGATTTATTTCTTCAGTGAAGAAACCACAGTACTGGATTAAATCAGAGATACAAACTCTATTACATTTTAATCAGTATTTGTTTCTAGACATCTTTGGAAGTGCGAGTTATACTCTATTAGGCAGAATCCACAAGTATATATGCCATGTGATAACTTCCTGCATATCAGAGACCTCAGTGACATCACTTCAACACTCTTAAAAGTATCTGCAACATCAGGACCTTTGCTGCAGTTTCCACAGGAATGCAAGGCTTCTTCAAAGTCTGTGCTGAAGATAAAGATTAGAAAAGCAGGATGAATCACTCATAAAGACACAGGAGCAATAGATCAATTAGAAGCTTAGAGTCATAAGACTTAAAAAGTTGTAGTTCAACTGTCTACACTGCCATATTTCCTCTGACTTTACACAAGACACCTGGTAGAATCTATACAAGTATTCCCATGCTTCTGTTACAGGCCCACAGGACCCCTTTAAAAGTACTCGAGACGTGGTCTCACAAATCCAGGGCATGATATTCTTGAAAGAGAATGACCAACCAACTCAACTCTCCTTAAGAAAAATATAAGGAGTTAAAATAAGCTGAAAGGCTGGTGTATATACTCCTGATTCTCAGAGCTCAAAGGAGCAATTTATTTAATCATAGACCCATCCAGGCTAGAAGGGACCTCCAAAGGTCATCTAGTCCAACCTCCCTGCAGTCACAGGGACACCCCCAACTAGACCAAGTTGCCCAGGGCCTCGTTTAGCCTCACCTTCAGTATCTCCAGGGAAGGGGCCTCAACCACCTCCCTGGCCAACCTGGTCCAGTGTTCCACTGCCCTTGGAGTACATAATTTTTTTCTAATATTCAACTTAAATCTACTCTTCTCCAACTTATGTCCATTGCCCCTCGTCCTATCACAGCAGGCCTTTGTGAACAGCCCCTCCCCAGCCTTCCTGTAGCCCCCCTTTCGGTACTGAAACGCTGTGATTAGGTCTCCCCGGAGCCTCCTCTTCAAGTGACCAAAACAAAGAAATGTGATAAATATGCCTGTCAATTTTAAAGATTACATCAACCTACATGTAATTGAACAACAATAATGAAAATCATAGGTAATAATTTGTATGGAGGATCAGTAAATTAAATACCTATCACCTGCACTTGAGAAACGCGTAGATTATAAAAGGCCATAACTCTGAAAGACGTAAACTGGAAGGAATTTAATTCACAACAAAATTGTGTATCTAAGCTGATTTATGAACTCAGCTCAACACATCTATAGCATTTTCCAAATCACCGGGTAACCTATAACAGAACCACCTGACACTTTTCATGGTCTGGACTAAGGTTTTGTTTTCCCTTTGCCTCATTTCCCTTTTTCCTCCAAAGCACAACACCTACTGAGAAGTTTAAAATCATTCCAGCAAGAGTTTCCCCTGCTTTAACTCTCCGAGGCATAGGTATGATGATGATAACACTGCCCCTACCTCAAATCAGAGGACAAGCCTACTACAAGCTGTCAGACATCCAATTAGCAAGATGGGAAAAACTACTGCTATGGCAGACTATCCTATAAGCTCATGAATGTTCGCAAAAAATATTTTTTATCTAGTTTACGAGTCAAGGCAACGCGATTTTAAGCCCAACCTACTTTGCAAAGTTTAAATTCTGTTAGTTATTCCGTGCTGACAAAGTAAATCCATTTGATTCAGGATGAAACGCAAACATCGACAAACAACAGCACCAACTATTCTACTTTTAGAAGGTCCATTTATTCCAGATCCTATGACCGCTCCCCTCCAGCCCTTGGGTACACAACCAGTGCTCTACAAAAAAAAAAAAAAAAAAAGGAAAAAAACATGCAAACAAACCAACCCTCAAAAGACTAACTATAATCATCTCTTCCGCTGTACCAGTGCTAATAGACATGGCAAAATTAGGGAGTTTTTCCTTGCTGGCAACAACAGCCCACCTAGAAATTAATCCGAATTAGTGGGAAGCAAGGAGACGTCCAAGCCTTGCCTGGAAACTTGATGCGACGGCAGACCTCCGAACCGGCTCCTTCAAACTGCTTAACCCCCCAGAAAGCCCGTTCTGAGAAATTCAGAGTAGTTTTTAACCCTTAAGGAGAAGGTTTTTCCGTGCCAACGCCCCGCAACCCCCTCACGGCCGCCCAACCCGGCCACCCGGCGTGGGCACCGG
>VZRU01020597.1:102879-120419 GCA_013398155.1 Pedionomus torquatus
GACCAAAATAAGCCTTGTTCTTTATAGATATATATACAAACACATTCAGCAAAGAGACATAGCCCCAAAGTGCCGGCCTCATCCTGCTGCTTACACAGATCTGGCAATCGGTGTTACCCAGTGTCCGGGTCCCAGGAGGCAGCAAATTTTATACTATTATTGTTTTTAGGGTTTCGTTACACTGCCAGCATTTGCTTGAATTCTTCTCATATCTTCCCTGCAAATGAACTTGTTTAAGAGTAATTTTTTTTTTTAAATCTTATTCAAAATAAAGCGCAGGTAACGTTCACAAGCCACCCTTCTTGTATCCCTGTGCACAATATCCAAAGACCGCTGCTGTGTACAGATTCCCAGTTCCCTGCATGGCCAGCACATACAGGGAAAGACCAGAAGGAAGAAGCTGGAAGAAAGGTTTGGCTCCTCTTGCCGACACAGTTCTGCCTCTCCAAATGGAAATACTACCTTAGTCCCCATCCGGAGCAAGGAAAATAGCGACAGTTCGAGGTACTAAGCTAGGCTGATCAAAAGCATACAGGCAAAATTGTTTTGACGGAAAACTGGATTTCAATTAAATCTGTATTTTGAAAAGTCTTTCCCATAGATGAAAGAGGAGATGCCTTTTTCTTGGGGCTTTGAGAAAAGTAGGGTAAAAATCAATCTGCGTTCAGCCACTTTATCAAAGTTTCTGACAAAGAGAAAAGAACCTGAGTGAGGCAATTCTAGGATCACTAAGATGTTTCTGAGATAGCACAGCTGTTCCTCTGTCCCACACTGAGTTTTTATTGCAAAGCCACAGTGTAATGTAGCAGATCTTTTAAATGACATTAAAAAAAATCCCCTTACTCTTCCAAAGAAAAATATGGATGCTCTAGATAAGATCAAATTCATTTTGTCACTTTCATCAATTAAGCTTCCAAAAGTAGGTGGAAAATAAGTTTATTTTCCTATGATGATGCTGAAATCCTCATTGGGTTTGCTTTTTTAATTGTGGTTGCATAGTTAAGCACACAGTCTTTGCAGTAACACAACCTTGTTTAAAGCATATGCCCTAAATATAGTTTTAAATTATAAAAACAAATAGTCCATCTCAGGCAAAAGAATGGATCGTGAAGGTTAAATGAAGTTCTCCTTGGTACAGGTATCATCATATATTTTGTGTAAGAAAAAGCGGATGAGACACTTTGGATCATCACATCTGCAGCGAAACACTAGTCTTGAAAAAATGTTCTGAGCTCAATAAGTACCTTTGCAGCGTATTAACTTCCACAGGTACTTTTCCCCTCTTCATTTTTGTAAAGGATATTAATTGATTTTAAGTTGCTGCTTAAATTTGTAAGGGATACATAGCTATGTCTTTTTATGAACACCCTCTTCAAACCCTAACATCTGCTGGGGCTTTGAAGCATCCCAATGCCATTATCAACTGTTATATTCAATCACCCACCGCATTATTTATCTCAGTCAGTGATTATTTATTTTTGCTTCAGAGAGTCTGTTCATATATGGATTAAATTTTAATATTAACAGTGTAAATGAATAGCTAAGAACAATAACATTTTCCTTTCTGTCATAACTCAAAAATATTTCCACAGGCATTCATTATTTTCAATAGTAAAAGGGATTGGCGTGTAGCTTTTTCAATGTTTCATGAAACCAGATAACATTTACTTATTCCAGATGTTGCCTGCTATTAAAAATCAGAAACAAAGCATCATTATGAGATTATTATTTCATTTCTGCAGCATCTTGCCCTAGATATTATGCTTGCCTCTCTCTGTTTCAAATAATGTAATTAGTTCTCTGATATGAAATCGTGAGGTAGGCTGAAACTATGGAACTATGGAACTATTTTTATTATTGCTACTATCATAATTTAATGCTAGCGCATGACTGAGAATCTGACTCAATATAAAGCCATATGCAAAAGGCAATAAGCTGCATACAAACGGGAGAAAACCTATTAACACTACAAAGCTTTTCGAGGTGTGCCTTCAGTTGTTGAACACATTCCTCGATGCTACAGCACATCTAGTCTTCTTTTTTCTTTTCATTTGTTTGCCACCTGGCCACTCCTCCGGGTATCCGGCGTGACAGATCCAACAGTTCTCAGAGCTGGAGAGCTTCAGCCTAGTGGAAGAGTGAGTTCGCACAGGATTTGGATTGCGTAGAGTGCAGGGCTCCTGTCACAACTGCCTCAGCTCTCCCAGGTAGTTCAGTTCATGGTACTGAGCGTTGTTCTCAAAGTTTTCCAGAAGTGGTAAACGAGGAATACCACGGGTTTACCTGCTGTGCATTCATCCTGGTGAGGAAGTGCCAGAACCTCTTTTGATACTTTTTCAGTTTCCTATGTTTTTCTCCCCATCTATTTTCCTTTGGTTGCAATAATTATGTATTACATCCACTGCTTTGAAAAAGAATTAGGAGAAAAGAAATTCCTTAATAACTGTGTAGTGTAATAAAAAGATCCTGCTCTTTACAAATCTGACACACTTGAAGTGAACTTCCACAGGTTAAGTTGGCTTTTGCTATTATTTTCAAACTAATGCAGTCTAAACCAGCGGCAGTTCCTTGATCTCTTCTCTTTGTAATCTGCTCTTCTGCCCAATTGCTCTTCCCATTAAGGACATTTTTCTAATAGCAACTCTAAATGTTTCCTCTCTTAGTTTCAGGCCATTGCTCCTTATTCTACCAGAAAGTATTTATATTCTGTGATCATTTCCCCCTTGAGTCTCTGTGTTTTCTAGGTTGTACAAATATCAGAAGCGACCACACTGCAGGGTGTCACTGCATGTGCTGCGGTACACCAGTCCTCTAGATGGTTAGTATCATGCAGGGTGTAACACATGCTCCAAGGCAAGCTCTATAGGTGTTCCTAGGCTTTTCAGGCTCATGCTTTCACTGAGTCCTCATAAATGCTTGCACTTTGAGGAGCAGGATTTTTTTATGTAAGACATTTTCCTCTCTTGCCCCCTCTGTGNAAAAAAAAATAATATTCCCTTCTAAAATTGCATGAAGAAAAAAAGAAAACCAAGCCAACTAAAAAACCCCTAAGCTTGACATTTCTCTGTTAGCCTAGTCGAGCCAGACAGAAATAACATCAATGTTTGACCTCCAAACCCAGTCTTAATGCAGCTCTATGTACTTTATGATGTCATTTAGCTACAATGAACACAAACTATTTTTTCTTTAAACTCCTGGCTTAGCTTGTGTTGGGCAGCTCTGTTAACTCCTCCACACCTCTTCATTCCATGCTAACCTTCACCTCTGATGCACCAGTTCCAGTCTCCCAGGTTATATGGATGGGATGCTTTCCTTTTCCTGCCCCAAATTCATTATTAAGTCTCAGGTATCCTTTCTGTCCTCAGTCTGAATCCCAAACTCCCCTACTCTCTCAAAGTCTACCCCGAGACCTGCCAGTTTAACCTTTCAGATACTTAACCCATTTTATTTCCTCTTTACCCTCCTAGTTTAGGCCTTGTTCTTACTCTCTCCTATTCCACTCGGACGTGGAATACTCTCCTCTGTACATGGGAAGCCTCAAAAGAGCAAGAGGGGATGTGCCTGATTTCACTTCTGGTACCACAGGAGCATACTAAAATCTTTGGCAAAATTTACCACTAGATTCCAAAAGACGTATTGGTATCTCCTTGCTTGGGAGTGAGTGGAAAGTTTTATTTGGGCTGTTAGTATCACAATCTTGCATGGAGAATTCCAGCTGTAGGTAGCTCAGCTTTAAATAGGCGATACTGTCATACTAACTTGTTCAGAAAGAAAACAGCAGCAATGGTAACCCATAAAGGTAAATATTTTAGTATGCTGTCTTCTGAAAGAGATTTATTTTTTTAAATTATTTGCCAGCTAACTTTCCCCTAGATCGTATGACTTAATTGCTTATCACTTTATGCATGAAGTTACATTCACTTCTGCTGAATCATGCTATTGTTCAATATGCCTGCACAGCGGTCTATCACATGTATTTTTATCCCGTAAGACATTTTCCTCTCTTGCCCCCTCTGTGGTCTTTGTATTTCTGGAGATGAGTGAGATCTCTTTTGCAGTTAGAAGTCTGATTTGAGGGGCATTGGACATGTTCAGACATCCATAATCATTGATTTTGTGCTTCGTCATTAAGGGAACATCCTTAACCT
Organism: Pedionomus torquatus; assembly: GCA_013398155.1. Taxonomy (NCBI): domain Eukaryota; kingdom Metazoa; phylum Chordata; class Aves; order Charadriiformes; family Pedionomidae; genus Pedionomus; species Pedionomus torquatus. The sequence goes on from VZRU01020597.1 coordinate 107,028, forward strand.
TTTGCAGATAAACTTTTTCCAACTCACTTCCTTGCCCCAAAAGCCACTGGGTGGCACATGGGTGGATAAAAAGCTTTGTCTTTCACCTGGGGAAGCAGACCTGGGCACCAATCTGGTACTCAGTTGAGTGACATCCCAGTTACTTAGGAACTACTCTTCTCTTTGCTTTTCTGGCCTGGATTAGACACAAGCATGTGTGTACATTTGCTATTTGCACATATTTATCACATGAGAGAAAAGAGGAGAAAGAAGGATAGAAAATCCACTGTATCAGACCACCCATATACTATTATACTATATAGTACCTGTATACATTCTGCACCATGCAATAGGCTAATGAGATGTATAGACCTCCAGATAAATGTGGCACACCCTGATCTGTGTGTAGATTATGTATGCATGTACCCTGTCCTTCTGCCTCTGAGCTGCCCTTTCCAACCCTCGCACTTACTTCAGCATCTTGCAGAAGGGTTATTAAGTTCCCATCTTCCTTCTTCCAGAGGCAGATCCCTCCCTCTTCAGCTCCACTTTCCAGGAGACTGCTCAGACACCAGACTGCTGAACCATCAATCTGATCACAGAGGGAAAGTTCCTTGTTCCCAGCAGAGCCTGATTTCATTTACAGAAGAAGTGCTGCTCTCCTTGACTTATTTGGGGCAGCTCTACTTCCTTTGCAATTTTACTATCCTTGGCAAAAAAAATCCTCTCACAGCAGATGTTTATGGATTTGTGCTAATGACCCCCTTGGCAACTCTCTGCAGCCTTGGAAGTTGTCAGAGAGGAACCATTGAGGTTCTGGCCAGAAATCAGAGGATTGCATAGCAAACAGGAACATTTAGATACAGAGCAAGATAGTTACAGGAAAGAAAAAAAAAAAAAAAAGAAAGAAAGAATACCCAGAATCAGAAGTTAAAGATACCCAGCAGCAATCACCTGCCCAGCCTGAGCATCAGCAGCGTAGACCAGGAAGCACCTGTGCTGGAGGAACTGTCAGGAAGCAGACTCCTGAAAACTAATCAGCATCATTAAACAGGCATCCACCCATGCCTTCTAAGATTTGTACACTTTTCTGAGCAGGTAATAGTCCACAGAGCTGATGGAGACAGAGGATCACAAGACCAGTCTGTTCAAAGCTTTTCCATGACGTAGCTGAAAATTTGGATTCAGTGAACATTTGAAGTCAATCAAGCTTAATTAACACCTTGGGTACAAATTAGAGCTTGAGCTTCATGGTAGTCATGAGTATTTGGGCTAAGGGAGAGGGACTAGTCAGCAGGATTGCGAGTAGCCATTGGAGAATATTGTCTCTTTAAATAAAGTTAATATTTGCTTGTACTGAATCCATGTTTCAGTTTAGCCCTCTATCTCCTCCTGGATGCTGATATTGTAAAATATGTAAACATTAGGGATAGGGATACTGGTTTAGCCTTTGGATACCTTGGTATTCTTTGGTACCTATGGTGATAGTTAACTAAGGGCCTAACCAAATGAAGGACACACAGGAGTATTTTAAACTGTTAACCTGCCTCTGTCTTAGAATCATAGAATGGTCTGGGTTAGAAGGGACCTTTAAGATCATCTTGGCTAATTGTCAACCTAAATTAAACCTTATTAAAAATGAATACCTTGACCCTTTATTAAAAGCAATGTTCAAGTGTTGCAGCATTGTTAGGATATAATGATCTAAGCTTTTACTATCCAATAGTATATTAAAGCAATTTCTTTCAGAAGTGAATTTCACCACTTTCCCTTCCAAAAGCAAAAGAAAGGGCTCTGACTTGTTCACTGCAGAACCATCTGTGGCAGTTTACGTTGTCGTCACCCAGCTCTTTCCTCATTTACTTCTTACCTTTAATCTTTTACAAACATTATAAACATTGCCCATAACATACACTGCAAAATACACACACCCCCCATTTCTATATATATATAATATTGTACAAGACCAAAGCTGCTCCAAGTCTCACCTCGTGCACAGTTCACCTTCCTAAACACAAACATCTGGTGCCTAAGATAGCTGAGACCTCTACATGGGGCCAGCAAACATGATACAAGACTAAAAGAGATCCGCACCTTTCTCAGGTCCTAGGGAGCTACGTGAAGGTGTCTCAAATGACACTAAATTCTTATGCATGGGAAACAGAGTCAAGCCTTTTGTGTCCTAGTAAAAAGCCACTTCTGGTCATCTTGGCCAGAAGGATGAATTAACACAAACGTGTTCAATAGCTCTTGGGTTGATCACAGCCAGCTACGATTTTTCATCTGCTTCCTTTAGGTGTCAGCATTCCAGATAAAATCATTATCATAGAATCATAGAATGGTTAGAGTTGGAAAGGACCTTGAAGATCATTGTGTTCCAACTCCCCTGCCATGGGCAGGGACACCTCCCACCAGACCAGGTTGCTCAAAGCCCCATCCAGCCTGGCCTTAAATACTTCCAGGGATGGGGCAGCCACAACCTCCCTGGAGGTTATGACTTCAACCTGTTATTTAGCATTTTTTGAAGCTGCTGCTTCTTAGTTTAGACGTACTGCTGTGTACATGGAGCAGAGAAATTGAAGGGAAAGGAGGCACCACTGCACATGGTTCTCACTCAAGAGAGGACCAGAGCAACTAGACAAATCTTTCTCAGTAGCCTCCTGACTACTGGAACTCAGCTTTATCATTCAGCTTTTCCCCCTCATAAACTACAGGTCTTGTCACTATAGGTTCATTTATGTCTTAATTATTGATGTAATTTCTTTTAACCTCTTGGTCTGAAAAACTGGCATGTTGGTATTTTTCCACATAGATTTAAGATAAATAAATATAATAAATAAATAAATTTTAAGATACGTAGCTGTCGAAGATAAAGGCACTGTAAATATGCCTGGTTTGAAGAATATGACACTGACTGTCACTAACATAATTCAGAAAAAAATATATAAACCTCATCTTTACTAAGATTTTCTCTCAAGGTGGCCATCTCATTATAAGAAACCAAAAGGAATTCAGCCTTTTCTTTAATAACAAAAATAGCTTTCATCTTCGTTTTCCTGAGATTCTCTTCCTTTTTATATGACAAACAACAGTTCTGGCATACATGAAGTCTCTAAGAGACTCACAGAAATTTATTTTTTTTTAAAGTTTACTGACCTGTGACAGCTGGTCATGGAATTCCCTGTTTTTCTCTAAGTAAATTCTTATTGCAGAAGAAATATTTTGACAGCAAAAATCCCCACAGTAGGGATAAATGAGTATCTATGAACATATAAGGTGCAAAAATATATCTGTCAAATTATTCATCAGCTCCCACAACAGAGTCAGTAACTGAGTACTGTTTTCTTAAATTCACTAATGGATTTTAAAGAAAAATATCAGTTTCAGAATATAATGGGTATAAGAGGTTGCTCTTAAAGCAATCTGCATAAATTACTTCTCAGGTAGCTAGAGAAAGAATGGGACTTTTTTTTGCAATGCCAAATTATTTCCAACAAACAACTGCAGTTTGTACCTGCACAACAAAAACTGCAACAATAATATACAAAAGTAGTATTTTAACTGCATAGGTTAGATTACTTTAACACAATGTTAAGTGCATGCAAATTCCATTTATCGCTTTTGAATAGATTTATATTGCCAGGGAAAAGCATTACAGAAATGAATAGTTTTCTTTAGAAATGTAATGAAATGTAGAGATCAAACACCGGAATACAATAATAAAAATAGAATTTACTAGAGGATGGTATGCTTCCAATTCTAAAGAGAGTTCCCATAAGGACTTCATGAGATACTGAAATATTACTGCTATCTTGGTGGATTTTCAGCTACACGTGTGGCCAGCGGTGCAAAAGACTTGCCTGTGCCTAGAGCTCTTAACACACTGCTGGTCTTTTATTATCTTGGGCAGGACTGTAGAGACCTAGATTGTAGATGCTTTCTGCTCATCTAGTTGAGTAGAGTCAAGACCCCACAGGTGCCAAATGTCAGACATTGCACCCACCCCATTGGTATCTGGTTCCCACCACTGAAGGAGTCAAGAGACAGAGCTGAGATATAGCTGTTTACACCCCGTACATCTAAATTTCAGTAAAATGAGTCCTATGCTCTCCTGTGTGTGATTTGCTGGAGAAGGAGGAGATAAGCAATGGCAACTGCCCTATTCACAGTCTTGCTCCTTACTGCTGGATTCTCCTCTGTTGCTTTCCCTTGGTTTCTGTGAAGGAGTCATTGCCCTTGGCGACATTAACATTAGACTCAAGGGAAAGGGTCCCTCAAGCTGAGTACCTAAAGTAGCTCCTGATTCCATGCAGACCCACCTAAATAAAGGTCTGATTCTCAGTTATGCTAAGCACCAACAGCTCCCCACGCCTTCAGAAGAAAGCTGAAATATCCAGCTGTGGAAATTTTGTCTTAAATCCTCCTGGTCTGTGGGATGAGAAAAAGAAAGAATATTTTGTAGCCAGTTTATAATGTTTAATACTCTAATTACACCATCTCTCATCCAAAAAAATAGCTACATTTTATACCACTGGTTTTACCTAAAGAAAGCTATTAGTGCTATCACTTTGATAAGCTTGTATCTTGGAAAAAAATCTGCTGCCTTTTTTTTTTTTCCCAAGTTACACTGAAGATTGTTAGTTTGCAGTATCCTGCCAGCCTCTGGGCCTTCCTCAGCAGTTCTTATTTATTTTCCCCATTGACTTCAGTGGGAGTTTTGGGCTGTTCTAAATTAACTGTAAGCATTCAGGGAAAAGACCTAGACAGCATTGCGTGTGGCTCAAATGAAGCCATCTGCTCAATGTGCAGCCATAAGTTAAAAATGAAAATAAAACCACCAACAGCAAAACCAGAGTGTTTTAGGAAGTATTAAGAGATGGGATAGAAGACACTTTATAGAAGACATTTATCATATGGTCCTATAAATCAATAGCCACTCTTCAGTTTTGATCTTGCTTCCTGTCTGTCAGCACTTCTCACGAAACAGAGCAGAAATACAATAAAACGAGAGGACTTACAGGCAAGTGAGCAGAGGCCAGGAAATAATTCCACGTGTGGAGAGATAAGGCCTGTTTATGAGGCAGATGAATAAGAGGTGACATGATGTAATTATCATAATATCATTCCAGTGTAAAGCCTATCAGTCCGTTGCTCCTTATTAGTAGGTTACAAGATCAAGGAAACACCCTATAAAATAAAAAGGATGCGTTTAAGATGATGGTCAATGTTTCTGTGTTGCATAGCTACTCTTTGGATCTTCAGATCAGAAAATACCTTTGAAGCAGATGCTTTGTAAAAATCAAAGCATAATTAGAAATGCAGAGAGATGTTAACACTTCCTACTAACAACAAAAATTGGTAAGGGACCAACAACCCTCACTTCTTGAGGACTCCTGCCTGCCCACCAGCAGGGTGCCAGGCAGGTATTTCCCATATCCAGAGAAGAGGAGATTTTAATTCCTCTTTGAAAAACAGATCTGTCCTAAAAAAGCAATTGGTGACATGTGATTATTTGAATAAGTGGCACATGGGGGCTCTGAGGAGCATTGTCTGGTATGGCTGTGCTCAGCCTGGTGGTTTTTGAAACTGGGTAAGTTTCCCTTCTCTCTGGAGTGAAAATATATCAGTGAGGTTGGGCATTCTGCCAGATATAAGCTTGTCTTGAAAACCATCAAGCACCTTGGTTGGATATCCCTAAACTTTATACAACTTGTAGTAAGCTTTCTGGAAGTCAGAAACCCTCTACCTGCATTATACAAGTAAGGGGCATTCCTTCCAAAGGGAATCATGTCTGGAGTAATGTTTGCACTCGCCCTCAGTCAAACATCCTTTCCATCAGAGCTGCTGTGTCACAGAAACCCTTGTAGCTTCAGTTAAACCAACTGAAGAAGGTGAGCGCTGATCTCAAGTAGCCTTGTCCTTGCACTAATGTATTTCATAGAATCATAGAATCATAGAACAGTTAGAGCTGGAAAGGACCTTGAAGATCATCGTGTTCCAACCCCCCTGCCATGGGCAGGGACACCTCCCACTAGACCAGGTTGCTCAAAGCCCTATCAAGCCTGGTCTTTGCTGGTTGCCTCAGAAGATTGCCAGATTGCTCATGTACAGGTGGTATTCGTGTAGGAAAAGCTTAGAGTCAACGGGGCTACATACATCTTTCCATGTACACACAAGCACATCCCATGAATAAAAGCTGCAAACAGGAGTTGTGGTTGGTTTATGTGCTTCAGGAGATCTTGCTGCTTAACTTGTTTTTGGATGTCTTTATCAGGTAATTAAAATTCAGCCATGATGTGATGATATGAGAAGGGACTCTCAGATCACACACATTTTTACTTCTTTTCCTTCTTGAACAATGTTTTTAATATGCCTTTTTCTACAGAACCTTATTTTAGGAATTAAATAAGAATATCACATAAAGAAATATACTCACTATGTTATGTACGAAGATGTTTTAATTCCATATTTTGCAGCTCCACCAGAAGGTGCTCTGAGAGGATTTTTTTATTTATTCATTTCTGCATTCCTGCAAATGTAGCCATCTCACTTTCACTGATCCCATGCAAACATACTTGCTTCATCAGGAGTTAAAAGCTGTCCATATGCCTATTGCCTTGTACCCAAAGTCTGGCTGAGTAGGGAACTGCACAAGAAAAAAAAAAAGAAAAAAACCAATATATTGAAATATCTGTTTCACAGCCATGAACATCTGTCTCCTCTTCAAAAGTAACATAGTGTAATCTGGATATATATTCCCAGAGTGGAACTTTGGTAATTCAGATTAGAAGCAATTCTTGATGTTTTAAGGAGCCTGTTTATTACAAAAACAATTACACAACCCACCAGCACAGTACACAGAAAGGGAGAAGTAGAAGTTTATTTAGCAAGAAGCCTCCTGGCAGATGCCAGCACAACTGGGGCAGCTAAATTGGCTTGTATCAATAACTCTTTCAGCCAGCTTGTAAAAAAACCTTCTGGGTCTAAGCCCTCTGCATATTCAGGCATAGCAACCACCCTGAAATTTCATGTGTGGCTTCAGCATACTACTTCATCTGCTTTTTCCCCTCAAAGCTTCATTATCTTTCATAACTGCTCTTCATTATTCCTTTATCTCCTGTATAGGGAGCTTTGAGAAAATATTTATAGTTTCAATCCTGTTTTCCATGAAGTTCAGTCGCTTCTTAACAATGTATTGAATTGTTAAGACCAGCACTGATATATTTCCAGGTTTTGAAGAATTGCTGATTTAACATTTTTGCATGTGGAGAGGAATGCCTTGAGCTGCCTGATTTGGAATAAGGTGTCTAGCTCCCCTCTCATACTTCCTTTTTTCTCTTTTCTCCATACCCAAGAGTGTCAGGCACAAATCACTACCTTAATTTCCAACCTAGTTTCATTCAAATTACCTTTGGATGGTTTACTTCACAGTCATTGTCTGGTAAGCTTCATAGCCAGGGAGAAAGCTTTGCTCTAAACTCTTAATTTTTAAACTCCACTGATCCTATTTCTAAGTAAATTGAAGCCATAATATTTAATTAAGGAATAATAGGTCAGGTTGCATTTCCACCCACACTGTAATGCCTAAAGAGCACGCATCCTATAGGCAGTACCTTTAAAAGAAGCCCAACTTGTATCAGCAACTAAGAATAAGAATTTTAAGATATCCGTTTATTCCCATGTTAATGTACATTTTCTGTTTCAGCACAGGTATATACGTTAGATCAAAAGTAACCTTTTGATTTAACATTGCTACTAATTAAGATAATAGTAAAAAAGACAGGGAAACTCATCATAGCTGTTTGACTCAGGTTTGTTTAAATTGCCTCTCTTTTCATTTGCCTAAAGTTAATAACATGATAAATATTTGGCAGTCGAGAGAGTAATAATTTAGGATACAGAAGGCCAAAGCTTGCTCAGCTGCAATTGCAAATGGCCTATGTCTTAAGTGCAGTTGCGGAGTTGCAGCTGAGAAGAGTTTTGAACTGTACATATTTTTCTGCAAGATAATTTTCCCGCTATTAAGAAGCATTAAATGGCAATTTGTTCACTGAACCTTTTGGGAAAAAAAAAATAAAAAAAATTGTACTGAATCAAAGTTCCTTTGAATCTCTGTTTATCCATAAACTAGCCCTTTATCTTGTAGCCAGACTGGCCGGCTGTGCTTCCAGTGTGGCTGCTCGCCATCCTAGACAAGCAGATGTCTTATATAGTGTAGCTTCTTTTCTTGCCACAGGTAGAAACACTGAAGATGATGATTAATCCTGTTTCTTAGATTTTATTTTAAAATTAAGCAGGGTAAATTCACTTCTGTTCTTAAGAATTTGCAGCCTTAATCTTCCAGCCTCGTATTTTTCCTCTGCTTGAAGCATTTTTTCAAGACGCCCCTTTCAGCCTCAGGTAATCTATATTAGAATCATAGAATGGTTAGAGTTGGAAAGGACCTTGAAGATCATTGTGTTCCAACCCCCCTGCCATNGGTCTCACTGAAATCTGTCAATACATTAAATAGTATTTTTCCTATCTCAGTGACTCAAACAAACCCTGTGTCCCAAGGAGGTCACCAAGCTGAAGCAGGCAGAGAACACAGGAGAGAGAAGACACCCAGAAAAGATATTCATTGGGACTTTTTGTCCTTCTCCTTCATTCATTCATGATCAAGGGATGGAGAGGGCTGACCTGCTTCTCACTGCAGTCAATGGCTGAGGTCTTTACCAGCTCAGTGGCTCTAAGACAAAAGTGGGAAGAAGTGAAGGAGCAGTTTAGCTACAATCAGTGCCGTGAAAGTGGCCACAGAGAAGAAAAAGAGTGAGTGAAACAGGGCTGCACGGGGACAAAGAGAAAATATTTAAACCATCTGGAATAGATAAAGAGGCCAAACAACGGGCACAAAAATCAAAAGACCATGATTAAGAAAGGAGGAAAAGAATAGTTGAAGCAAAGTTGTGCTTGTGTTTTCAGTAATGCTTAGATGTAATGTGACTCAAACAAAACCAGAAGAACCTGACAATATAGACAAGTAGATCCAGCCTGAAAACCGAGTAAGTGCAATTCAAGACCAAGCACACAGGAGATGCAATAGCGGAATAAGTACAATGGTTTTGGCTATTTTTTCTGAGCAGCAGTGTTGTTTTATTATCAGTCAGGAGAACTTCAAACATGAAAACTCTCTCTCCGCAATATGATAATTAGATGTATTTATTTCTTGAGTGAGCAAAGACCTGGTGGCTTAGAAAAAATAGCAAAGAAGTAAATGAGAGTCATAAGGAGTAGAACCAAATGCGCTTAAATTGGCAGATATTTTAAGTTTGAATACACCACGTTTACGTTTTAGAAATTATCATTTACAAGCATTCTACTCCAGGTTGTGGCTATGTCAAAATTTAAACTGAGTTCAACCTGATATGGGAAATCGTTCTCCTGATTTAGCGAGTCATTGGCTTCCGTTGAAGCCAACACCAAAGTTAGGCCACAAATAAGTGGAAAGAGATACCAAGCCCCTCCATTTTTCCGTGGTATAAAGCAAGGACACAAGCAACACAAATATTTCTGAGACAGCAGGCTAAGGCTATAACTATTTCACTCAGAAGATCCAGTTGGAATCTCTGCAACTGGGAATGAATCTTGGACTAAATGTTACTCAGGCTTCTCCTGGCTTCGCAGATAGAGTGAGTGGAGCCAAAGCACTGAGGCATTCCATTGTAAAGGCAGGTGTTAGGTTTGAATATCGTGCCAGGGTTGCAGAGGAAGTGAGGTGACAGAAAATGTTTAAGAAGAGTTAATTTAGAGAGCAGGTATACATGGAATAGGCAGGAACCAAGAAAATCTATGGGGAGGTTGAGCAGTGGAAGGCCAGAAAAGCAGGAGGAAGGCAAGAGGAGATGGGCTTAGACAATTAACATCCACATTTGCACTGAGTTGTGGTATTGAATCCATAATGAGATTAGTGACTAGATGGTGACCAGATGGAAAAATCTGCCTTTTACCTTTGCCACACATGCCTCAGCCTCACAAAGTATTAGATTCCATGCAGGGCCGAAAGCAGGCAGGGTTTATGGGTGGTCACCTCTCTCGAGGACCTGCTGGGTGCTTTGGGCATTTTTGATGCCCACTCTGAATCTCTAAACAAAAATAGGAAATCGTAGGCTTTACTTGAGTTCAAGCTGCTGAAAAAGTCCAGTAAGTCTGTAAGACACCCCTATTCCAGCCCAGCTGCCTCCCCGTGAGAACGCAGAAGTACAATAGCTTGCCCCCTCCCCAGTCAAGATAGTTTTATCATTAAAATATCCTCGTATCACGGGACATCTGTGGGACTCCTTATGCTTCCAAGCACAGAAGTTATTTCTGAGAAGAGAGCACAGCCCTTTGCACTCCTTTGACCAAATTCTAACAGCTCAGGTCCAGCAGAGTACATGAACAAGCTAGATTTTTGTTACATAAAATAAAGGCTGCCATACTTTTTATTGGACTGGGATATCAGTTAGATTCCTAAGAGTGGTTATAATAGAATCAAGTTACAATGTCAGTGTGATAAAAGGTATCACATCATTACTCTGTCCTTTTTACCTTATTCATTCACAGATTGAAGTTTCCTGGATTTCTGTCAAAAGAATTAGTCTTTTAAGAATAGAAAAGACCAATGTCATCTTTATACAGTTTGGGAATTCATCTTGAGTTGCCCAGAGATTAACAATATCAGCGATAATTGAGTCAAAGGCGTCTATGGAGTACACTAACAACAAAATAGACCACGGAACAAAAGACAGGTAATTCAACAGCGCACAACTGCTGAATAATCATTTTAACCTTACCGGGGGTCAGGATGGCAAATAAAATAAATAAAAAATGAATGGGCTTAAAGAAAGGAGGAGGGAAAGAGCAACAGTGTGCTCAGAGGGAACTAGGCAATTTTGAAGAAAGATGTGTGCAGAACAGAAATCGTACAGCTGTTAACATGGAAGAAAAATCAATTTTACACCATATAAAGGGATACGTTTCCATCATTATGATTATGTTGGGAAAGGATTAGAATTTCACTTTCTCCAAAGCATTCTTGCAATGCGTCATATGATTCTTCCTTATCTGATGATCATGATGATGCATAAAGAATAGCACCTCTCAAGCATCACTTTATTCAGTAACAGACCACCTTGTCTCCCCGAGCTCCCTGACTGCCAGATCTCATGTCTTTGTTTTCCATAGGTAAATTTAATTAAACCAGCCAAAGTGGAGTTATAATGGTTCGGAAACAGGGGTAGTAACTAAAGAGGAAAAAAAAAAAAAGAGTTGGAAAGGAGAGTAGAAAATGCACACGTATTCAGGAGTTCAGTTGCATTAGATAGTCAGGTCAATCCTAAAATTGCCATAAGCAAGTGATACAGAAGAAAGTGAAACCCAGACAGCTGAATTCAGATGTTGGTGGCACAGGAAAACAGGAGTCACAATCGTAGAAAATGCAGATGCTTCAGGAACGGAATAGTTAAAGAATTAGTTGCTCTTTCTTCACGTATAGCTTTAAAAGGCATCTCTCTGATTTGAGTAGAGGTACAAAATACACCTGCACGTGTGGAAGAACAGGGTTGGCCAATGCCCGTAAGTAAATCCATTGCATCTGCTCAGACTAGAACACTTTTCATTTCATCCAATTTCAACCCTATTCGTTCCCCAGCTACCCCATCCACGCTTCCCTAGAAGGCAATAGCAGCAACATGAATCATGCCTCCAGGGCAAACTAATCCAGACCCGGGGGGACTCAGAGGTGGCGGCTGTGAGAGTCTCCCCACATCCTGCTCCCCCCTTTCTCAGTGTGTCTGCCATGGCCTTAGCACAGCACCTCAGTCACTTCCACTTGCTGAGAGAAGCTCACAGCAATCAAACAGTTTGTCGCTTGATTAGGTACAACTGATATTTTAAGTTGTATCCGGCACCATATCAAAGCAAATGCAACTACAGGCTCAGTGATAGTCCATTCTGTACGGGGAGAAGCCTATGGGAGTGGAAAGCCATAAGTTCCTGGTTATTTCCAAACACTAGAAGAAATGCCTTCACCTCCTGCCCAAGCATAAGCAACATCAATTAATGGGGAATTATATTCTTTACCATTTCCACCCCTTTGCTGTCTGAGATCTCCACTACTACTATTTTCTCTAGGACAGATGTTAGCCTCCTCCTTTCCTTCTTACCCTGCTTGATGGAGCTGCAGGAGCTCAAAATGATGAAGAAACCAGGTTAGATTCTGGCTGGATTTGCACCCTGGATGACTGAATGAGGAGAGAGAGAGCATCTGCTAGAGCTGGCAGTGGCCTAAGAGAGCTGGAGTGTTGTGCACACACAGAAAGTCATAAGGCTGGGTTTCAACCAGAGCTTTGTGGCAGATCTGCCTCCTCTCCACCTTCATCCCAACCTCAGATTTTAAGCTCAGGAAAGCTAACTTTTATTTGGATAAAAGCTTCCCAAAACCTTTTAAATAGAAAAGTCTCCTTAAAGGAGGCAGAATGAAAAAAAAAAAAAAGAACTAAACAACTGTGTTCCATTCAATTCTCTCTGCCTACAAGGTGGGTCCTTCATTCCAGCCAGTTTATCGATTGAGAAGCAGAAAGCTCTGCTGAGTTTCACTGCATTCCTATGACATTTTTTCCCATCACCTCTGAGGCATGGCTGTTTGCTTACCGGTCCTTTCTTCAGCCTTTTGGTCTCTCAAAGACACAAGCTGAGCAGATCTGCAATGACTCTGCTGGACTCCACTGGTCTGCCCACCCTCAATGTCCTCCTGAACATGTTCAGTAGCACTTCATGAATTTTCCCCAACGAATCGATCCAGCTTCTTCTGAGAAAATAAAGCCAAAATGTAACAAACCCAAGTACAGAGTTTGCTGTGGTGACAGCAACAGTGGAGCAGTAGAGATGAAAGGCCAATTTTGTAAGAGCAGAACACAGGCAACGGGTCCTGAATAAGTCCCGGATAAGTGCTTTGTTTAGCTGAGATGCACTTTCATGTTCAGAATGAGCCCATATAATTAGTTATTGTACTACAGTAACGTGCAATGGGCCACCACTTATAACAGTCAGTGGAGCAATTATAGCTTTGAAGTTTGACACCGAGGTGAAAACAGGTTTGATAATTACAAATGAGTGATTTCCAAAATGTGAAATACAGAAGACAAGCAATAAATTGTAAAAAAAAAAAAAAAGGAAAAGCATGCAGTCTGCATGCAACATATACACTGTCTTACTTCTACTATCTTGTGTTCTTTGTAGACATTGTTTAAAAAGAGACTTCTTCCTAAATGTATAACAGCCCAGATAGCTCTAACTCACTTCTTAATATTACCCATCCATTTCCTTCCTTCCTTCCTTCCTTCCTTCCTTCCTTCCTTCCTTCCTTGCTTCCTTCCTTCCATATCCTCCCATGCA
>VZRU01020597.1:120548-130779 GCA_013398155.1 Pedionomus torquatus
TTCCTTCCTTCCTTCCATCTCCTCCCATGCATCTTTCTTTTCTTCTACCTACTTAATTCTGTGCTGTGGTAAGGTTGCCTACATCACTTTATGCCCATATTATTGCCTCCAGCTTCTGCTATAACCTAAACAACCTCTTCTAATCATCTTGATAGGTTTTAATAAATGGCTAAAATCTCAGAATCATTCTGGGAGACAAGAATACCCTCCCAGTTCCCAGTGATAAAATAACTTCTGGAGGAGCATATAATGTGGATACATCACTCCAGGAGAAATATCATCTTCAGACTTGGGCACAATCTAGTGGGAGTTTGTCTGGTTTCAGAACAGACAATCAGCTATCAAATACTATGTCATTCTAGTGGCTGTGCCCTACTTAAAAGTGTATACTGAAAGAAAAAATGAAGAAAAACCTACCCTAATCGGTCAAAGGTAAGAATATAAAGGAGTACAGTGTCTGATGCCTAAAGTGAATGGTTTCATTTATGCTACAGCCAGTTATTCAGTAATGCGTACTGTGAACAGAAAAGTACAGCTTAACAGGGTACAAAATAACATGGAAAGAAGTTAGTTACTAGAAGAACAATGGCAAAAGTTGAATATAAGCTCAGGAAAGCTTACCTGGAGTTAATGAACTAGCATATAGATGAGTTCAGACCAAAACATGAAAAATCCGTATTGAAATCACTGGCAGACCTTCAGCTCTATTGCAATGTTGTAATCATGAAAACAGTAGAACATCCATGTCAGGGGCTGAGGAGAACAGTCATATCTCAGTCTTGCAGTGGAACAATAAGGTTTTTTTCCTGTTTTCCGGCACCCTGTTAGGGTCATGTTGTTTTACTGGGTGCTTTGTTCAGCAACCAGGTATGGTATAGTGCAAGGGTCCCAACCCAGTGGACAAGTTCTAACCTTTGTAGGTCATGAATCTCAGCATGGATTCCCTAGCTTCAGCATTATTTCAGCAGATGAAATCTGCTTTTGCTTCTTATTTAATTAGCCAAAGCTTTCCTTTCAGCCTTTCAATATCTAAAGGGGACTACAGGGAGGCTGGGGAGGGTCTATTCACAAAGGCCTGCTGCGATAGGACGAGGGGCAATGGACTTAAGTTGGAGAAGGGTAGATTTAAGTTGAATATTAGAAAAAATTTCTTTACTCTGAGGGTGGTAGAACACTGGAACAGTTTGCCCAGGGAGGTGCTTGAGGCCCCTTCCCTGGAGATATTCAAGGAGAAGCTCGACGAGGCCCTGGGCAACTTGGTCTTGTTGGGGGTGTCCCTGTGACTGCAGGGAGGTGGGACGAGATGACCTTTGGAGGTCCCTTCCAGCCTGGATGATTCTATGATTCTATGATTCCTTCGACTCTGTGACTTAAGACAACTAAAACAAGGCAATTCATTTAAAGCAGTTGAATGAAAATGTACATTTTAACGTTCTCCATAAAAATCATTGCTAATAAATCTATATTGATACCTCAAGCCTCTGAAGACTTCACGCCAGCCACAGTCAGGAGGTTTGACTGGCAGCCACCTCCTCAGGAACTGCAGAAGAACACTTAATGCTCCAGCAGGCAAATTCCCATTGCTATCACAAAAACAGAAGCTTTAAGAGCAGATGACTCTGAGGTATTGGCATAACAACCTCTCAATTCCATATTATTTTACTGTAGTGTTGCTAGGTTCTGGGGTTTGCTTTCATTTGAGTAGTCATTATAATGATTTGAAGTGGGCTCCAAATATTGAAGGATTTTGCTCTAAAAATTGAGCAATGTCTCTACATTTTACAAGATAGGTTCCTCGAGAGGAGGTTGCACTTGAAGTGGAAACTAAGAAGAGTAGTCTCACTGAACTACAGGCAGAATCAAGGAAGATTTCTAGGCATTTTTGCAATGTATTCTCCTTTCAAAATAATATATAGTGGAGGTCTATCATTTTGAGAATACTGTAGAATGTTTAGCCCATTATAAATGCAGCCAATTGACCTTCTTAGAAGAAATATTTATGTGAGAAATGCAAACTAAATGCTGAATCTATTGGAATTCCCAAGTCAAATCTGCAAAATTGCATGCATTTCAGGTTTTAAGAGGTTTTTTTTTAAGCTACAGTTCTGAATCCAACAGCCTGTGTTCAAGGTAGGGAACTGGTAAATTAAACTGTCTATTGACATTTTTTTAGGCAAAAATGGAAGATAAATTGATTTTCTTAGATGCTGGTATTCTGTAAGATTGAACATCCCCAAAGAGATTTCAAGTGGAGCCTATTGTTTTATTAATTTGCACACCATGCTGGTTTTTCTTTTTTTTTTTTTATTTATTTTTTTCTTTTTTTCTTGTCTTTATTAAAACCGAATGGAACTGCTCAAACCTTAGGAGCTGCTAGGCATGTCTGTAGGCCAGCATGTGCCAAATACGCCACAGCACGAAGCCTTTAGTTGTCATCCAGCATACTGTGTATCAGCAATTGGCAAGCCTCTTCTCCCCCTACCTCCCAGGACTTTTGTTATTGAATTGCTACATAGTGCATCTTAGCCTAATTGAACTCATTACTTAAGGGACTACTCTGTCTACGCAAGTATTCAGGAAATATTATTGCTGAATAACCATGTGTATGTTCTTATGCTGGAACAAGAACGGGCTAGACAGCATACCCAGGCGAAATAATGAATAAAGATGACCTAAAAAGTGTTCTGAGAGATTCACTGAGTTTAAAACAAACCCCTCAGAAAACATACCGGGAGCGATTCTCTTTTCACACGCGATAGTTGGTGGAAGAAGCCCTGCTTCCCAGGGTCATGAGACACGAACTATGAAACCACATGAGAGGAGTCAAATTCCTAACAGCAAGAGAGGAAGATGCCAAAAGGAGTGGTCTGATAAAGAATTAATTCCCATTACTTTAAAAGTACAGCTAGACAAAGGCATGATGGAAAATGACTCCACCTAAAAGTATATTTCTCTCCTCAGGGTAGAAATGTTTGGCTTCACAGGCTTTGCCGATCTCCTTGGACTGACCAGGGCCAGGGCAGGAGGGCCAGGAGTTGCCCCATGGGGTAGCAACACCTTCCCAGGCAGTTCTGGCCCTGCCTGAGGGACGTGCACCCATGCAACCCTCAGGGAGGACTCAGGGGCCAAGGACCAACCCCAGTGTTTACTTGGGATGTAACTCTCCTCTTTCAAGGGGGTGACAGGGTTTGAAATGGTATGGATGCTACTTCTGCTAGGCCAGGAGGCCTCCAGAATGGGTTACACACGGTAGTGTAGATGTAACTTGATTATACTGTGACTTCTAGCAAACAAAAGTTCACTGAATAACGTGTGCTTGAAGAACACAGACCAGTGCCTTGCTCTGGTGAAAAAGACATGATTCAATCACTACAGACTTTTGATTTTGCTCATACTGGTGTAAATCTGGAGTAATTCTGTAGAAATGAGAATAACATCTGTGCTGGGAAAAAAGTGATTGGAATGAGGCCCTTTATAAATTGCGTCCAGTTTTGGGACCCTCGCTACAAGAAGGACATTGAGGTGCTGGAATGGGTCCAGAGAAGGGCAATGAAGCTGGTGAGGGGTCTGGAGAGTAAGGCTTATGAGGAGCAGCTGAGGGGAGACCTTAGTGCTCTCTACAACTCCCTGAAAGGAGGGTGTAGCCAGAAGGGGTTGGTCTCTTCTCCCAAGTCACAGGCGATAGGACAAGAGGAAATGGCCTCAAGTTGCACCATGGAAGGTTCAGATTGGATATTAGGAAAAATTTTTACCCTGACAGGATTATTAAGCATTGGAATGGGCTGCCCAGGGAAGGGGTTGAGGCACCATCCCTGGAGGTATTATGAAGATGGGTGGACATGCTGCTCAAAGATCTGGTTTAGTGATGGGTTTTGTCAGTATTAGGTTGACAGTTGGACAAGGTCCAACCTAGACAATCCTACAATTCTGTAGCTAAGATAACCAGGATGTAGTAAGGGTAATTTTCACTCCTGTTTTCAAGTCCTATGATAAACTTTAGAAATATTAAATACTCAATTTTTCTAAGATCATTGAGTAAGGGTATGCTGTAAATGCGCTTGGGATATGGACACGCACTAACATTGACCAGACAATCCCTCTGGTTTCAGGAGTTTCCCCTCAACAACTGTCAAATCAGATTAAGCATTTCCTGAGCCGACGAGAAAGTCTAACAAGAAGCATCACCTACGGCCACACCTTCTCCCAGACACTCTTGTTGACTTCAGAGAAGTGAAGAAAAAATAAAGCTCTTGATTATTAGGGAAATCTGTTGTGTTGGTTGCATAGGAGTATGGCTCTGTTTCTTTACTAGGTGTATTTTTAAAATGCTGTGCTAGTACCTCAAATTCTTATATTTTATGCTGTCTTTTCTTCTGGTAGCATGCTGGTATTTGTGCTTAACACTGCTATTGTCATGATATCTGTATTGTGGCATACAATCCTTCAGTTTTTCTCCCATTTAAACATAGCAGATATAAAGGCAGTAAGAAAAAGCTACCTATTGTACTTGGGTACATTTCCGTCTCAGCATTTTATGTGAGTAGCTCCATTAAAATAATAGGAAAGTTTAGTTATTCCTTATAAGAATTTCCTTGTTGCATAGGGAGCATTAGCTACTGAGTAAATATATTTTTCATGCAGGTTTTTGGAAAATACTAATATGCTGCTATTTTTAAAAAGTATGGAAAACCAACATCATCCTGAAAGAGTCTCCAAGTATAAAGGAACTAAGAGTGGAACTAGTAAGATGTATAACAGGCCAAAAGTTGAGGCTAAAGAACTCAAATACATCAATGTGTGAGTGTGCAGTAATCCCAGCTGGACAAACACCTTAAAATTCTTCTGAGTTTCAAGGTGCTGGATTTTGCTATATTCTACTCATAGTCACAATGAGAGACAGAAATTGGAATTAGGTGGGGATGCGAGTAAACATGACATGACCTGGCCCCAAATGTAAAGAAGAAATTAATCTCAGCATAATACAAGGACACATATGTAAAACCTCACGCTGCCTTAAAAGAACACGAAGAACATGGCCACAACCAGGGAGACAATGAAACCGAAGGAATGAGCATAGTAGCACTACTTTGCAGAAGATGCATCATCACGGAAGAAACTGGCAAACTGCTTCATGAAGAAAAGTAGGGGTTGGGGAAGAAGAAAGATGAAGGCTGCAGAGACTACCAGCCTCATTTAACCTACCTTCTATGAGGCTGGAGCTGCAGCTACTGTACTAGATTGATAACGTACTATACTTGATAACATAAATGCCTGACAACGTATTAAAAAAAGAAAATTCCTTTCAATGAGTAATACTGCTTGGCATGTGTCATTATTTTAGGTAAATTGTGAAGCACTGGGCTTGCCCAGTGTAAGGGAAGGTACCACGGTCTGGCCCAGACTGTTGCCACATGCTGGAACAGATGTCACATTCAATGACGCAAGATACGTAGGCAGTTGTTTGAAGATTTAACTGAATTTTCTTTTAGGCAAATATCCAAAAATGCACAGGGCTTGATTCTGCCACCTGTTAGATGCATTAGCTGCTGGCTTAATACAAATCCCATTGACTTCAGGAAACCTGTTTAGAACAGGATGATGGCAGACTGAAACTTGGACGAAGGCTAAATCCTGTGATTTAGAAAGCTATGTTGGGTAGAACATTTTAATAGAAAACGGGCAGAAGAAAAGGCAAGTCCCAGTCAAGGTTGACCTACAAAACTCTTACTTAAAAAGGTGTGTTCCCCCATTTGAAATATCTAACTGTTCTTACTAGGGATGCTTACCAAACCTCCTGTATCAGGCACATTATTAAGAGTATAAAGTAAGAGAAATTGAATGGAAATGTGCCCACGATCTCCTGATGACCACACCGTTTTGGGATTGCGTGCTATTTGCGGCACACAACAGGTGACGGCATAGGAATTCCAGCACGGGTCTTCCCTTATACCCTCCACCAGCCTACCTGAAGTATGTTACTGATGTCAGTGCGTCTGTAAGTCCCACTGTAGCAGAAAAAAAGTGCGACGTGTTTGACAGAAATTGGCTGAGCCACCAGGGCTAATCGACACGCGAGAAAGCCAACAAACCTACAGACCTGTTGGCCGGTAGCCAGAATGGGGCAGTGGAGAGATGGCAGCAATTCCCAGAGGGAAAAGAAAGAGTCTTTAGACCAGATTCACCCGCCGTTACTCAGGCCTTTACTCCGTGACATGCCCGAGCGAAATCAGCGAGACTGACACCACCGAGGACACCTCAAACAAAGCCAGACCAAAAGCTTTCCTTGTACTTAAAGAAAAAAGGCAAGAGCATCAAAAGTATTAATCGAGCTAATGTATTTAGCGCACGAAGAGCTGCTAAAAAGATTGCTTAACATGGTATCGTAAATCAGATAATACTTACCTGTAAAAAAATATTACATGCAGTTCGCTAATCTGGGGAACAAACTATTTTCCGTTCAACATCCAAATGATAGCAAGCATTACCTTTGGAATTATTTAATTATTTATTTTAACATACTTATATACAGTGAGTGACCCAACCTGATATAATAACTTGTTTCGACATAACCTAAGTAAAGACTTTTATGACTTAGTGAAGGTTTTTAACACATTTGAGACCCAGCAATTTTCCTCACAAGCCTTCATCAATATAGTCATAGTGACAATATTATCTTTTGTTGCCATGATTTCCAGTTGTTGTGTCTCTACTGAGCGCCAACACCATTCAATGATGTTTTAGTTGCATCTGAAATGGGTAACGCTTGAGCAAAATATGCAACACACAGTTTAAAATCAATTCTAAGCAGCTAAAGAGATTTAAAACATACATGTTTATAGGTACATGTATATTATATATTGGTGTATAATAATATATACACACATACGTTTATTTTAATGTTTAGCTTTAATAGCAAAAAGTACAGTAGAATTCCACTGATAGCAAGATTTGATTCTAGATTATCCATAGAAAATTGGTGCACTTTTTCTGAAAATCAATACAAGCTCAAAACAAAATGTGATATGAGATAATTCTCTGCCATGGTCTGAAACCGATCATCAATTTGAACTTCTAAATAACTGAATTAAACCCGAGAGTAATCAAATAGATACTTGATAATGAATTACCTCCACTGCAAAATATTACTGAGTAAAATTTTGTATCAGTCCCAAGTAGGTGAGTGTACAACGTTTAGGATAAGGCCTCTCAGTCCTGACTGGAGCCTGAAGGTACTACTGGAGTACAAATAATAAATAATAGTACAGGTACTGTAAACTCTCTCAAATCAGAAATAATTCCAAGCATTTTCCATCTTTGAAACACTCTACAAGCATAAACTATTCCTCACAACATCCCTGTGAGGTAGGTACAAAAGTATTGCCCTATCTTTCCCGATGGGGCAACTCATCCCAATACGACAAGGTGCTAGCAGGCTCTGCACGGGGGAGCTCACTCCCCGAGTCCCAGAAGCCCTACAAATACCTAATTCCCAAGCAGAGTCAGAGTCTAATTAGCGATTTGCCCACATCCCTAAAACCTGTCAGCGGTACGGCCCGGAGCTGTTGGCTTTCACATTTGTCACTTTGTCAACTGATTGAGACACTCTCCCTTCTGAAAATAATAAAATGCTCTTTGTTGGCGCTGTGACATGCACAAACATGGATTTTTCTTTTCTTAAGTCTGCTGACCCCTTTAATACCTACAAAAGGAAGGCATTTCCCTGCGAAGGCCTGCCTTGCGTGACAGAGCCCTATCAAGGCTTTTTTACGCGTTTATGTGAAAAAGGACTGATGGTTCATATGATGACATCAAATTCTATGTCAACAGGCCCAGTCATCTTTTTTGGTTTGTTTTTTTTTTTTTTTTCTTGATTGAGCTTTCAGGACCTCCTTTAAAACTGGGATAATCCTCTGGTATATACTAAAATCTATGTATTCTCTTTTCCTTCTTTTTAAAAATAAAGTCCTGAATGCTTTTGCCTAGACGTGCTTTTAATATACTTTATAGCTAGCCGCTGCTTTTGGTGACACGTAAAGCGAAGCAAGACACCTGAACCTGGAGGCAGTCCCCCTTGCACCAGTAATAAACCTGCAGCACCTCCACTGAAGGCCAGGGAGTTTCCAGGGATGTAAAAGCGGGCGCAGTGAAGCTGGGGACTTCCATCCTCCCGACCATCTGGCTGCCCTACACCAGCAACGCTAACAAACTTCGTGCCTTCATCTGGAAAGAGCGCGAGAGGCGTGTTTGTTAGCAAATCCTGCGAGCTACGCACGTACCTGATGGCATCACTGATGACTTCACCACTGATTATGCTAGCGGTGTTAAAAAACCCAGGCAGCAATTTCGACCTCTGCAGAATTAGAGAAAAGGGCGACAAAATAAACCACGGTATCTTCCAAAGGACAGAGTACATGCAGAGAAGTAAATTAAAAGGCAACACAAATAGAGCACAAATGCAGCTTTAGAGAAAGAAATCATTTGCCAAGACAGAAAGGACAAAATAGGGAAAGGACCAGATTGAGGGCTAATAGATAAAAAAGGGGAGGAAAAAAGACAAAAAAGTACTTATGTCAATCGTTTGTCATAAATGCTGTCTTTCTAATAACTCATGGAAAAAAATTATAAATGAAAAGTCTGAGAGCCTTGCTGAAATGTTCATGTTGTAAAACAACTCTCCCCTCAAAAGAATCATAACGGGCAATTTTTCTGATTATATAGAGTTCCTACATGGCTTTTTTAAACATCCATAATTCAGCAGACTTGGACCATTTTTACATAGAGCACATTTTATTGTTTAATGTCTTCCTATAATAATAATAATAAAATAATCCATACATATTTAAAAACAAATACCTTTCTGCTATCATCTATTTTTTTGGGGGTGGGGGGGGAGAAGAGAGGAAGACAGGTCATTTTCCTCTTGTTTTTTGAACTGAACTGCCACTCTGAGTTCTCCTTTGCTTTCCCTCTCTTTTGCATATCGTGTTTTCTCTCAGCAAGGCTCAGGGATGTGCGTGCAGGGACATAAGCACAAACCTATTGTTGTTGTTGAGTCACCAGAGGAAACTCATAACTTCTTTGTGTAGGTCTTATAAAACAGAGCATCTTCATAACAAGGCCACTGAAAGATGATTAATACAGATTTTTCTCTTTTATTTATCTTTTGTCTGTTTTAAATGCAGCAGGCATTCATCACCGGATTATAACAGCTTGAAGGTTACTCAAACATACAGCTTTTTTGCAGGAGATACTTAATCACATGCCTAACCTTAAGAATGTAAATACTTTCATTTGAATCAACGTGAAAAAATAATTTGGTTAAAGTTAGACATGCTTTGATAATGTAGGGTCTTGCAAAAAAAAAGAAGAAACAAAGCCATGGGTTTAAACATACAGGTTATGTCATTTGGAATGAACGGATGCGAGTTGTTCAATTTGACTTTTTTTTTTATATATAAATCTTTTTATTTTCCAATTTGAACTGCTCCTGACAAATTTGTTTTCAAATTTTATCATGCAGTGTATTGTGATTATTAGGCAGATGTTTAAGCGACGTGAAAAGGAGTTTTTTTTTTGGTAAGTGTTCAGAAAACAATTTGAAACAGTAGTCCTTCCAAAGGCTGTCTTCCCCCCTCCAAAATGTTCATTTTATTTTTTTTCCCTCCTGTCTGGCGAGAAATACTCTTAGGATTCATTTCCATTGGAAAAGAGACTTTAATAATTCTACCCCTTTGCACTGTTAATATATATTAGAATAGCATTTGAATATAAGGTGTCGACCTTATTCTGATTTTCAGATGCGACGATTAGAAGTCATTGACACCAATCTACCACAAGTGACCTTAGTCTCATATCTTGCTCTGTTATTAGAATAATCAAGGAACGCAATTCAGAAATAATATTACATCCTGCATTTTATTCAATTCCATATGACAAAAATAGTAACCTAGACTAAGACATCCATTTCAATCAGTAGATGTGTCAAGCCAACAAGATTTAATAATAAAAAATATTGGATCTAGGTAACAATTCCCAGCTGGTTCAGGAAGGCTCCTAGCCCTACATGGTATCACAGTATAAAAATAGTGTCTCTCTTCACCATGCAGAGAGGAATGACCTAACCCTGAATACAAAATGGGGTCAGTCTTACTGTACCATCATCAACCATCTTATTTACAACACTTTACAACTTTTTTCTTTTATCCCTTTTCCTTCTCTCTTTTTTTTTTTT
>VZRU01020597.1:130876-135876 GCA_013398155.1 Pedionomus torquatus
CTTTTTTTTTTTTTTTTGGTGTTTTGGGGTTTTTTTTGTTGTTTTTTTCTTTTTTTTTTAAGTTATACATGTCCTTTAGGGAATAGAGATAACACTACATGGTACCAAGTACTAACCAAAAAAAAAAAAAAAAAAAAAAAACACACCAAAATAAAACAGATAAAAAAAAAAAAAAAAAAAAAAAAGAGTCACACCAAAATGACACAGATAAATAAAAAACATTCAATTGCTGAAATACAGCAACATTAAGCCACCTCAGTTTTCTTTTTTTCCATGTTTGGAAACACCCCTAACCATCTGCGCACTGTGCAGAAAAGATGTTATATTGTAGAGGCGTTACAGATATAGAATTTTGCTTATATATAGATATATATCCATATATCTCTATCTCATCACTGTAGAAAATGAAGCCGTAGAGTTCATTGTTCATTTCCAGTAGAAACAAACAGCTAATAAGTCTTTGAACCTCTTCTCACTCCATTACACGATGGCAGAAATAGCCCATCCTCTTACAGTAATGGTTTTTTTGTTGTAGAAGAAAGATTGTCCTATTTTTTCAGTCTCAACTGAGAAGACCTCACTGTCTGATTCGTTCTTCAGGGGCATAAAACTGCTTGTGCTGTCACCCAGCTACCCATAATGTCCCTCAAGCGATTCTGCCGGACGGAAGTTCTATAGGGTCAACTCCACCATTGCTTGTAATGCACAAAAATGAGGTAGTACACAAAACGTTTACTCTTCAAGTTTTGATTAAGCCCCTGTCTCCTCAGCATCCCCAGCCTAGCTTATGAGTGGAACCACTCCCTTGCGTTGCTCGTGTAATTTAAACAATGCAATCAACGTAAAATTGTATTTGATTAATCAGGGTACGTTGTGCTTTGGAGCGATTTGAGAAGATCATCAGCAGGAGTTGGAAATAAATACAGAATATTTCTGTGTTACTACTGCTCACGCTGCCCAAAAGTTATTATCTTGTTCCTGCGTTATTAGGCAGTGGACATCTTTCTCGTGGGTATGTGTGAAAGAGACAGAACAGATTACAGTCAAATTAAACCTACACAATGTTCTCCTTCCTCTACCCTAGGCTTGTATTAATATCACACTCCTAAGATAAACGCATCAGAATTCTGTCGGGGGTGGTCATGCTTTTAAGTGGGCTTTGTGGAAAAGTGAAATGAATCATTCCCATATTAAGAAATGGCAGGCCCCGTACTTTCTAAGGATCTGACAGTTCTCTGCGGCTTTTCTGCTTAGTTAATCGGAGATCTCTCATTGTTTGACCTTAAAACAAAACAAGAAACTGCAAGACGGTTCTCCTTAGTCCTTAAGTCAAGGTACTATTTATAAAATAGTTTACATCTTTGTTCAGTTTCAAATTATAGACAAACCTCCCTAATACAAAATACTAAAAGTGCAATAGTATAAATTAAGAGTTTGCAACCACATTATACAAACATTACCTTTTTTATTGTACAGCTTTGATAACATGGAATATTTACTCACAACTATTTATAACGTTGTGAATAATTTATGGTGCTAAGGTTTGTCTGTAACTTGTTTTCCAATCATTGAGCTAAAGTCCACACTACATTTTCTTTTCATTTAATAGAACAACTGTCCACATAGCAGCTACAAATATTTAAATAAAAAAAAAAAAAAAAGTTTGTTACTGACAGGTACTTGCACATGAAAAGCATGCTATCTTTCCCAATAAAACTTCACAATTTTGCCTGCGTTGAAATCAACCACTTATTTATGGTAAAACAAAATTTGCTTTTTTTAAGAAAAAAAATTAAAAAAAAAAAAAAAAAAAAAAATCACATAGCCAGATGTATTTTGCAGTACAAAAGCTTCATTTAAGTTTGGGGCTAGTATATTGTCTGTTACCCGCATAATCTTAACATTATAAATACTACAGACAAGGATACTGTAATAATACACAGCATTGGGGTACTAAATCACTTATTTAAGATTAAGATTCCTAAAAACATAGTCCAGGTTGCTAACTAATTTGAACAAAACCAGCAAATAGGTGTGACGGAAAGCCCCCTTGTCTCAGGTGGTGGTAAGTTTTGTAAGAAGCCAAGTGGACGCAGAACTAGCCTCTTCCCGTTGCTAATGGAGTTATCCCATGGTTTGTCTCGTTTGCTTGCTTTCTGTTAAATTAAAAGGTTTCAAAGTTCTCGGTAACAGTCAAACTCACTGTTGAAAGAAGTACCATGCAGGTTCTTGCAAGACAACTTTTCAGCAGCCACAAAGTTAGGTATTTCTGCTACGGGTAAAACTTTTAAAGGGAGCCTATGCGTTTAGGTCAGGAAACTAATGCTTAGCTTCAAAAGCTGTACACGGAACGGGACAAGTGTGGTGTCGGGTGGCGGTCCAACAGTTACTCAGAACGAACGCTTTTAATTTATGCCAATCTCTTTATTATCCTCAATAAATCTGGTGAATGGACGGCCGGCTCCCGTTTCAGAACTTGCTTTGTCCAGACCGACAATGGGAGGGCTGCTGCCCGTGCGAGCTTTGTCCATGCCACCGGTGAGGTTACTTAGAGGCGGGATGGCGCCTCCGCCGAGACTTACTGGGAGCTGGGGAATGCCTCCGTTCTGTATGACAGAAATCTCATTGTTCTTCATGGCAAGTCCGTTAGTGATAGCTGCAGCGTATTGGTTCCAAAAACTGGGGTCAACGTTCATGGCCCGAGCTGCCAAATCCTTCTGGAACATCTCGGAGAACTTGAGGGCGTCGCCACCCAGCAGGGCCATGGGGTTTTCCACGGAGAGGCGGCGGCCACGGCGTGCGGGGGCGTTATTCCACATGTGAGTTCCCATGTGAACCTGAGGAACAAACGGGGACAAGAAGCACCCCCAAGTTAGCACGTTCTGGGGAGGCGGCTGGCCTGAAATGCTGCTACTTACAGGACGGCTTGCTTTTTAAGAAAACGTCTTTTAATTGGCATCGAAAACAAATCAGTTCCAGTCAAGACACAGTTCTAAGGCCCGGTCAACCTATGCAAAGGAAACCCAGCTCCATGGCAATTTCTCAAGGTGCATTTGTTTCATCTCAGAGAAAACAAATGCAGTGCTGCAAGGATAAAGAGCACGCATCCTCTCAGGTGAGACAACTTCGCATGCAAGCTGGAAGCCCTCACTTACTGGAGATTACCCAGAGATGTTTTAGGGGATGGGCGATTTTTTCTGCCCTTCCCCTTTTTACATCTTGTCTATTTTCATAATATTTTTATCTCGTGTCAGAGGCATCCGTTATCTTTCCTGGATTTTTTTTTTTTTTTTTTTTTAAAAAGCGCGTTTAAAAATGTATTTCCTGGACCGTGGGAGTAAGAGGCATCAGTCCTGCAGTAACCTGCTGTGTAAATCAGCGGGAAACAGCTTTCTAGCCTGCAATGCCGAATAGAAAATGGCAATTTGAGAGGCACCCAAGGAGCTGAGCAAGCTCTGCGTTTCTGGTTTGCGGCGGGGTGATTTTGCACCGATGGTCCACGAGAACTGCCAGCACACACGTCCACCAGCTGACCGCGTGTGCCACCGCTTCGGGCAGGAGAGCGACAGAACCAGTCTCAAGGTTCACATCATCGCACTGCTGCTTTCCAGGCCCTGTTTTCAAGGCACGGTAACCACCACCGCACCAGCAAGCATCTCCTCGAAAGCTCCCTTCTCTCCTGCCTTTGGGACACACACTTTGCACTAACACCTGCCGAGTCCGAGCACAGTGCCTTAAACCCCCCCCGAGCCTTTACAGTTTTATTTGGCCTCTTACCTTGAGATTCCCCTTTGTGGTAAAAGCTCTACCACAGATTGTGCAACCAAACGGTTTTTCACCGGTATGGGTGCGCTCGTGTATCTGCAGTGCACTTGCTGAGGAGAAGGTCTTCCCGCACGACTGACAGTTGTGCTGCTTGGGAGTCCGGCGAGGGGGGGGTGCCAGCATAGGGGTGATCCCCGGACTCATCACTGTCTGTGGTGCAGCAGGAACCTGGATTCCAGCTGGAAGCGAGGGAACCTCACCCAAAGAGATCGGCTTGCTGTGACCATTCACTTCCATTTTGATCATGGTAGGCGCTGTGCTGGTGACCAGGCTAGGAGTACTTTGGCTGGGACCTAGAGTAAAGTTGGGTTCAAATAACTGAGAAGGCAGCTCTTTTAATTTGTGCGTCAGTAAGTGCTGTTTTAAATTACCCATAGTGGAACACCCACGACTGCAGACTGTACAGACAAATGGACGTTCTTTAGTATGGCTGCGGTAGTGAATTTCCAATGCACTCTTACAAGCAAAAGGCTTGCCACAGATATTACAAACAGTACTTTTAAACTTACCACGTTCTCTGTTCAGGAACAGCAGGCTAAAAGGAGCCTCCTCTTTGATGATGGGTCTTCCCGGGTTGGTGGATGTCAGATCTAACGCACCTCCATTCTCAGTGGCGGGTGGCGGACTGTCCGGTTTTTCTGTCTTTAATTGTATCTCTTGTGGCTCCTCCTGGTTACTGAGACCTGGGGACTTTGACCTAAAGCTCTCGCTATTGCTATTTACAGGAGACAAAGCTTGCATGGAGGAAGAAGACTCCGACATTGCAGGGCTGCCTGCACTCTGGCTTTCGAGATCACCGACGGCTGACGAGGAGTCATTGCTCAAATGGTCACTTTCCCCTGATCCATTTTCCATGGATTTTAAACTGGTCAGCTGCTGACAGTTCATGACAGAATCAATCATTTTCATTTGATTCTCCAAAGCAGCAATACTGGAGATCACAGAAGGTGGCGAAGAAGGACACGACCCAGAGTAAGAGATAAGGGGCTTGGATGAGTCACTTGCCGTGTCCTTTAGCTCCGGGTCCTCTTCCATAGAGTTTTCATCAATGTCATCATCAAAGTTGCTCAGCGTTTCAACGTTCTTCTCATCGTAGGAAAGCTCTGAGTCCATGGCGTCCTGGAAGCCCTCTGGTAGCGGCGTGTTTGGAATTTGCCCGCCCATATGCATACGAA
>VZRU01020598.1:0-71933 GCA_013398155.1 Pedionomus torquatus
TCCCAGGGATGGGGCAGCCCCAGCTTCTCTGATCAACCTGTTCCGGTGCCTCACCACCCTTACAGTAAAGAATTTCTTCCTGATATCCAATCTGAATTTCCCCTTTTCCAATTTAAAACCATTACCCCTTGTCCTATCGCTCTACTTCCTGACAACGAGTCCCTCTCCTGCTCTCCTGTAGCTCTCTTCAGACACTGGAAACTGATAGAAGGTCTCCCTGGAGACGCTCCTTCTCTTCTCCAGGCTGAACAGCCCCAGCTCCCTCAGCCTGTCCTCATAGGAGAGGTGCTCCATCCCTCTAATCATCTTTGTGGCCCTCTGCTGGACCCGTTCCAATAGTTCTGTGTCTTTTGTATGTTGAGGACTCCAGAGTTGGACACAGTGCTCCAGGTAGGGTCTCATGAGGGAACTTGAGTGTCCTCATTACTGCTGGGAACACAAGCGCATCATAAATAGAATTTCAGTACAGGAGCTCACTCCTAAATACCTGCCTTCCCTGGAGAAAATATAAGTTCCCTGTGCCCCTTGAGTATGAACTCCCTGGTTCTGATGCACAGTTTTTTCCTTTGCAGTCTGGGAACAGAGTAATTTTTATCACTTCTTATACAAGTTCTCTCAGATGTGTGTGGGGTGTTCCTGCTTGCTTTTGCTCACAGCTGCTAGAAGTGCCTTTTCCTTGCAGGAGTCAGTCGGATCCAGTGCTGACCACTACAGGGTCACCGGGGGCAGTGGGCCATTTGTGTGCAACACCAGTAAACAACTCGAATTTGTCAATTGGGTTGTGAGGGATTACCCAACAGGATGATGCAGGAAAAGACCATCTAGTTTTCTGAACTGCATCAGAATCTACAAGGTACAGACCCTTGGCTTCACATGGGGGATGAGGTGGAGGGCCAGGACAGCCACAGTGTCCCAGAGTTGAACTACTTTCTTTAGAAAGATTTTTGCAATAGCCAACCTAAATCAACTTTCCTATATGATGAATTTCTCTTCTTTTTCTTCATCAGATAAGTAGAACAGCTGATCAGTTTTCTAATTGGTTGTGCATGCATGCATGTGGTGGGGATGTATGTGTGGTTTTTTGTTTTAAGTGTACCGTTACTCTTTTGCAGACTGTATCCAAATTTTCAGCCTTTCTCATAGGCAGTGTTTTCCTCCCTGGCTTCTTTCCAATTCATTTACATCTTTCTGAAGGTATCGTGCCTAGACTTGGCTATACTATTCAACTGCGAACCAGCCTCACCTGTTACAAGTAGGATGAACTAAATACTTGCTACCATTCTCAAATTACACATCTCTTATTATGTGCTATAATAGTATTTGTCTGTTTGCAGTAACATCTCACTATTAATTTATTATATTATGGTACATTGCAGGTCTCACATCCTATTTCAGTATATTGCTAGTAACCTATAATTTCCCAGTTTATTTCACATTTGCTTTCTCTTTCACAGTGCAATATTTGTGCTGTATGGAATTTCAGGTTATTTAGACTGTATGTAAAAATT
The DNA here is from genome assembly GCA_013398155.1 of Pedionomus torquatus. Lineage (NCBI taxonomy): Eukaryota > Metazoa > Chordata > Aves > Charadriiformes > Pedionomidae > Pedionomus > Pedionomus torquatus. The sequence goes on from VZRU01020598.1 coordinate 1,509, forward strand.
GTCAAAATAGATTTTTCTACCCGAATGACTAAAAGTCTTCCCAGAATAACATCACAAATCTTGCATGCATACTTTCTGTTTTGTCACCAAAATTAATGAAAATATATAAAAAAAGAGACATTAGTAATTTAGTATTTTATTCCAGGCTCCTTTAAAGGATGAAGTTAGGCTAGTTGGTTTATCACTATTTTGAGCCCTAATTTTCCTACATTTAAAGATGAGACTGCTTATCTTTCAAAAGTCCTCTAAGTTTCTTGTTCTACATGGCTTCTCAGAAATAGCTTTTAATGCTGCAGAGACTGCTTTGCGTAGTTTTTTATGGTTTGCTTGGTTTTGTTTGTTTTAGGTTTTTTTTTTTGGAAAAAAAAAAAAAAATTAGGGCGAATCCCATCTGGCCCTGCAAAATGTAGCACACCTGTTAAGGGGTTTAACTCAAATTTTGTGTGTGCTACTATCATCTTGTTAAAATGAATCATCTTAATTATCTTCATTGTTAAATTATATTGTTCTACTGAAGCAAAAGGTGGATGCTGTGTCCTTCAACCATTACATTTTATCTCTGCTCTCTGTTTTCCTGAGGCTGCTGACAAACTCATCAGTTTGGATGTTGCGCCCTTTTCTATTTTAGTTTCACATTTTGTTTTCAACTGAGTAAGAGATACAAATATCTACTGTACAAGTTTCCCAGCAGATCTGGTACCCTAAGCTCTGCAAAATGAAGCCATTGCATTCTGCAGCATTGTCTTCATCTCGAAGGGTGACACAGCAAGGCTTCTCTTTCCATGCTGAAAGGCTTTAATTGACAGGATATACTGGTGTTTCATTAAACTGCTTTAGATGCTACTTTGTGCTCTTCTACCTCTGTTCTGATGGCGTCATTCTTTGTTTTTCTACAGAGGAAAATGCTACAGTTTCCCTAGTGTCAAGAAGCAGAACCTAGCAAATTGCTCATAGTGATGCTGTTGCCCGATTTGTGTTTGCCTCAGCTCATACGTGGAGAGATGCATGTATAGTCTGTATGGCTGATCCACAGCCCAGATTAGCAGGGATACAAATGAGTCAGAATATCACGTCTGCTTAAATGAGCCCTACTGGAATAGGAAGTGAGTCTGAACAGAACTGTCTTGACGCATACAGCTTAATTGAGTAGTCCTGTAATATTATTATGAGTCTGCCCTTCTTCATTCCTTCCTTTTCTTTGTGTTCACAACTCAGTTGTGTAATGTTTGAAATAGCTGCATATTTTGCTCTATGTGACCCATAAATTTACTAGTTCTGTGATGTCTGATATTTTTGAGCCTTAAAAAATTATGCAAGGACATAACCAAAAATCTGTCTGTTCCATCAGTTGTGTGGACCATTATGATACTGTCTAGTTATAGAGCCAAAACTGAACAGATGAGAGAAAAATTTTGCCAGATATGGGAGAATTAGAGCAACAAAACATTCAGTAGCCACAAACACTGTTACAGCACTAATGCCCGAAGCTACACAAAAGCTTTTTGCTACTTGGCAGAGTTTCTCCTGTTTTCCTTACCATAATTCAGCATTGGTGTTTTCCCAGAAGTCTTTCTTTTCCATGATCCCTATTTATTTACCAAATTTTAAAAATAACCAAGTTCTGCCTGCCCTTTCTTGATTGGAGGATGTTATGCTTTTGCCTACTGAAGTTACAAGTATCTTCCTACTCTGCCAGGTTGTATGACCTCAACAGCATCCCTGAGAAAATGTCTTTGCAATTTTCTGAGAACCAAATTCTAATGCAAATAGATTCCTCTGCAGTCCTGGGTGCTAACCTTCTTCTGTCCCGTGAACTCTAAATTGAGACAGCTTGGAAAAAGCCCACTCTAGTTTTAGGTATGCCCAAACCATTGCTCCTGTCAAGAAAGTTATCTGGTGTTTTACTGCAGTTAATTTCTGCTGTAGCATTTTTGCGATGCGGTGCACATGTGTGCATTTCACAGTGCAGGCAGTAGAAGCTGTGGAGGCCATGGGAACAGAAAATCTCTCCACTACTTTTTGAATGTAGTTTTATTTTAAGAAGAAGATTATTTTTGGAAACTAAAAAGAAACCCCATATGAAGAGAATTAAAACAGGGTAGTTCTACACAAAATGTGGGAGAAAATGAAATCAACAGAAGTAACAGAATTGGTAAAAACATAATTCACAAAGCAGGTGTAATTGACAGCCTTTCACCAATATCTGTAATAGAAGAGAGAACTTCATGGCACTTGTAAAACCTAGACAATTAAATTAGGTGTCTAAAATATCTTTCCCTTTGTGTCTCTGAGCCTAGAGATACTATTTTAAGCATAATTTAAATCCCATTTCCATAGTCCCCAAATATGAATGTGGAGATAGAATGCTCTGCAAGCACTGATGTGCGTTTTGAAGCTGCTTAAATGTTTTGCTCCAGCTACTGTTAGTACAAATGTTTTGAGAACCTCATTTCTGTGTTTGATCAGGAGCATTTATTGACACAAAGTCTAATCTTAATCAATTTATGGAAGACATATTCTGTGAGTCTTTCTGAACTACACTTTTACTATATGGTGGCTTGTGATTGAAGCTATTTAAACTTCTAAACCCATCATTTGGTTTAAGTAGCTTCAGCCCTTCATATTTCTTACCAGCGTGTAGCAGCAGTCACACCTTTTCCAGTTCCTGTTGCAACTTTGGGTAGTTTTCCTTAATGTGGTTGACCAGATTTTTTGAATACGTGGTGTTGCAGGAAACTACGGATGTATGGAAGAACTCCTTTCCTAGAGGAAATAATGTGTTGTCTTGGGTAAGATAGTTTAGTGCAGTATTCAGAGGTGAACTGCCTCTCTTCTGCCCGGCTGAGTGAATTGCAATGGTGATTTGTTTTAAGAATTATATCTTTGCTATCCGCCTGGTGGCAGATAATTAATTACCAAGCTTAGGTAAGACCTGTGAGGAGGGGGCTCTCCCAGCAGATGGCAATGGCGTGCTGTGGGACTGGGCCGTGCCACACAGGCACTGGCTCCCTGCGGCCTGGGGAAGAGTGGCTGGAGAGCTGCTCAGAGGAAAAGGACCTCGGGGTCTTGGTCGACTCTCAGCTGAAGATGAGCCAGAAGTGAGCCCAGGTGGCCAAGAAGGGCAATGGCATCCTGGCTTGTATTAGAAGTGGTGTGGCCAGCAGGACTAGGGAAGTGACTGTCACCCCGTACTTGGCACCGGTGAGGCCCGACCTCAAATTCTGTGTCTGGTTTTGGGCCCCTCACTACACAAAAGACATTGAGATGCTGGAACATGTCCAGAGAAGGGGAACAAAGCTGGTGAGGGTTTTAGAGCACAAGCCTTATGAGGAGTAGCTGAGGGAACTGGGATTGTTCAGCCTGGGGAAAATGGGGCTGAGGAGAAACCTTCTTGCTCTCTACAACTACCTGAAGGGAGCTTATAGCAAGGTGGGGGTGGTCTCAGCTCCCAAGAAACAAGCTATAGGACAAGAAGAAATGGCCTCAAGTTGTGCCAGGGGAGGATTAGATTGGATATCAGGAAAAAAGTTTTCACTGAAAAGGTTGTCAAGCACTGGAACAGGCTGCCCAGGGAAGTGGTTAAGTTGCTATCCCTGGAGATGTTTAAAAAATGTGTCGATCTACTGCTGAGGAACATTGTTTAGTGGTGAACTTGGCAGTGCTAGATTAACATTTGGATTTGATCATCTTAAAGGTTTCTTCCAACCAAAATAATTCTGTGATTCTATTCTATGAGGGACCAGGCTGCCCTTGGCGGTGAGGCGGGCAGTCAGGGAGCCAGGTGACCCCAGCGGGCTTCATCACCCTGAGGGCAGTTCTGCAGGCTCTGAAGCAAGTGGACAGAGCCCGGGGGTGGTAACAAGATTCATTGACACTCCAGACAATGTGAAGTGATGAACTGAGGTCCAGAGTCCAACCAGGGAGTTGAGGAGTAGCAAGGATGCAGATGGGCCCAGAGACAAAGCTCTAATAGGTCCAAGGTGTCTCTGGGAAGGGGAGCTGGACACAAGGCTACAACATAGATCCGTGGTCCATCTAAGAGTCGGGGACAGAGAGAGGACTGGAGACAAGGTACAACGTCCACCCAAGGGATCCATCCTAAATATAACCTACCTAAACCCTAGATCCAGAGGCTATCCAGGAAATCACACAGAGACAGAACTGAAGACAAATCACGCTGTTCAAGCCTAAATGGAGATTACATGGAGCTCCCAGGCCCTGGGCAGAGGATGTGGGTGGAAGATCCAGGTGAGACTGGTTAGGCCAGTTAAGGCCTGTTGGTGCACTTTAGGCCACGACACACAGCAGTTCTCTTTATGGAGACATTTATTCCAGCTGTGTTATAACTTAAGTCTCTGAATCATATGGCTGCGGAAAGCCTTTCTGTAACTGACTGTACAGGTGCAAAATCACATGTAGCTCTCTGGGTACTAGACCTAGAGAGATAAATTAATTTTTAATACACAGTTTGCAAATGCAAGCAACTATATTCCAGCAATGGGAAAACTTGGACTATAACAAATGTCAGAAGATCTGAGACAGCATGTTATAAACAAAATTCTTTTCCTCAGTTCATGTACACAAGTTCCATTCAGATTGGCAGGTGACTTCCATGTCACTGGACTATCTAGCCCTAGAAATATCCTGAGCTGACTGCATTTATTTGCTCAGAGCTGGCCCGAGATTTCCCAGCCAAAGGAGAATGCATCCTGCCTTCTTCCTCTTACAGGAAGATTAAATATTTTTTAATCTTTTTTAATTTTAATATTGCTGATTAAATAGCTAACTTAATCCTTACCTCCAGCAGACGAAAAAAACCTGTGTTTGGTGATAGCAGCAGTGCAGATTTTAGGGCATGAATTTAGTGGAAGGTGATGGGAGGGATCAGAAGTCTTTAAATTGCATATATCTTTAAGTGTATAAAGAAGAAACTGGTATTGGGTCAAAAGGTTATATTACCTACGTGTTTGGCAGTGGTGCACCTCCTGCTGCAATATATTGAGCTGTGGGAACAACTGTGCAGGAGACTGAAACCTATGCTCACATTATAAAGATGGGGTAGATAGTACTGCACACTGAAACCAGGTGAGGCATGCTGTTGTGAAAACGTTCTTAATATTTTTCTCTAGTACTGTGAATCTCATTCAGAATGCATCTACTGTCTGTTTCTGAATGTAAAAGTATGTTATGAAAAAGTCTTCACTGAGCTGTCCGCATGGATGCTCTGATTCCTTTCTTTACTGGTGCTTTATTTAGACTTGCCTATGGCTTACAACTTTTTCAGCATTTGGCATGCCATGTTAGAAAAAAGATAACACAAAAGAGAACTCATTACTTCATTTAGACTGTAATGACTGTTACTGCTGCGCTCTGGCACTTCCTATTCATGTGAATCAGCTTGGCTCAAAAAGCCATATTGTGTTGGGCCTGCAGTACTGTATGAATATAAATATTCTAGACAAAGGCAAATCCTGCATGATACTGGGCTATTGTGCATGCACATGGTATCTAGAGCTGATGCTGTCAGAGCAGTCTCTGTGCTACTCTCCAATATGCACTGAAAATAGGAAGCGTGCTGATTGAATCAATCTGTTCACTAGCCCTAAAAAGATAAGGTTTCACACTGGGATTTTGGACTTTGTCAATTAACTTGGCTCCACGAGCATCAAGGAAGAAGCAATCCAAGTGCTGTAGTTTTGTGTTGCAACTTAATCTTTGGCTTGTATGTTGTTAAAAACAAAGAAACAGACCCCCCTGTGTTCACAAACAAACCCCCTTTCCTAGCATAAAAAGAACATCCCCTCTCCTTTTCCAATTATGATCACCAGTACATAAATATGCATGTCATGAAATATTACAGCTCTTGCTTTAGAACTGACAGTCAGATCTCTGTATTTGTTTAGCGCTGGTATCTTCAGATTTGGTGTGCCTGTAGCAAGAACAGATCTGCAGATTAGATTAAATTGCTGAGATTAAACAGACTATTTTTAATTTTTGGTGTTTTACTGACTAGATGAGTGAACATGTGGATGGCTCTGTGAAAGTTCATATACTCTGCTGAGGGATGCTGGAAGATCCAAGGGGCTATGCTTTTCTGGAAAGGCCTGTGGTGATAGAGACTTCTACTGCACAGGATTTGTGACTCAGAGGAGCACATCAATACAGAAAAGATGGAGTGATAGGGCTGTGAAGCCGGAACTGACACAGTTCACATTGGGCAGTTTGTAAGATGGTGCTGCTCTTCCTCTAAACAACATTCTCCGTCCTTTGTTAACACAATGATCAAATTTAACAAAAGGAAGCTAAAAAGAGTAAGCTTGTTTCTCTTGTCTCTGGAATGACTCTCCTATCTGATTATTTAACCAGGAAAAGATTTATGGCTTTATTTGGCCATTGACTAATGGTGGGCTCAGGAAAAAAGATTGCTTTCACAGGCTAGGTTTTTGCACCTTTGAGCAGGAGCTTGCAGCTCAATGATCTCAAGCCCTGAAGCCCAGGGCTGCAGGGAGTGTTTCAGCATGCCAAACACCGCTGTTTTACACTTGCATTTGGCTTTGATGCATTAGAAGCCACGCTGTGGAGACAAGTCATCCTAACTGAGAGGGCACAACAGGTTGAGTGCTGTGCCTTAATGTTTGTGACTTGTTTGCCACTCTTTCTAAATGAGTTTGCCTCAGTCCTATGACACCCATGCTGTTGAGAGACATGCAGTCTGAACTTCTTGCCGCTCTTGAAATGAGCATACGGATGACTAAATGGCAGAATATCTGATGGAGGTACAGCTTCTATCCCTTGTTACTACCAATACTTCTCCAGAGGTATAGCTATTGAGTGGGTTCTAGCAGAACTATGCTGGTGCTCATGTGAGACATTATGGGATAGCTCACCATGCTGTCCACCTTGGCTTTGTGAGCTCTGATATACATCTTTGTGCAGGAGCCTGCTCATTCCTTTTTCTGTTGGTGGTAATGGCAGCCACTGGCTAAGTGCTTTGGTCTGCAAACTAGGGAAAGCATTTAGTTCTTCCCTCTCCTACTTCTTCTATGATATTTTCAAACCCAACTTTTATGAATGATTCATATAGTCAATGTTCTCTAAAGTTCTTTCAAAAGCTGACAGACTCTAACTTTTGAAAATTCCAAGTTTGCATTAATTCCTCTGCTTTATTTATTTCTGAATAATCATACAGTGTTAGTTCTTTTATTTTATTCACTTTAAGAAAAAAAAAAAACAAAACCAAAACCAACCCAAAACACAAACCCACGACTAAACCAAAATCTTTGTCATAGAACATTTTCAGGTCCTTAGTAGCTTACAAGCATTTGTTAAATGTCTTTATTTCCTCACAAAACTCAACAGGAAGAAAAGAGAGAGGAAAACACTGGCCACTGTTCTGGTTGCAGATGAGGTACATAACATGCATTCAGTAGTCCCAGGAAATGAAAGCCTTCAAAAGCTTGAGCAGAGTCCCCATTCTGTCTCCTTACAAGATGGTGGTTCTCTGTCTTCCAGTGGAAGGATATATATCACACTTACAGTTAAAACTCAGAGATTCTGGGAGAAGCTGCGAAAAACCATAGCTCGAACCTAATACCAGTCCCAAACATGACACACAAAAAACCTCAACTTAAACAAAAACCCAAAACCACAAAGCAAAGGGACAGAAAAATGGACTATTATGCACTGTTTGTGTTTTTTTTTCTAGAAAAATTGTAGTTTTTCATTGGCTGAATAAAAATAAGGCTTTGATTGTTCCAAAGACCTAATTGTAAAACCAAAGGATTTTGTTCTTTTTTTCTAGCAACAACAAATAACATTTTCTGTGGTACCTTTCCTCTGTGCACTTTCCCCGTTTTATAAATAGTTTTATAAAAGCAAAAGCAGCTCAAAATAGTTAGCATTTCACCTGGAGAACCGCTGATGCTGCAATATCATCTTAGCCCTTTAACCGTCAGCCTGTCATCATCTCCACACTCAGTTCTTATAGTCTTCCTGGCCTGGCCTGATGGACACAGGCAACATCATCTTTGACTTTTCATTTCTCTCAAGTAATTTCCTACTACATTCATTCTCTCTATTTCCTTTTGCTTCTCTATCTCATTGAGTTTTATGCTCTCCCTTCCATAGCCTGACCTTCTGCTCCCTACTCATATCTGAATGTAATTGTTCCCATTCTCCTTTTGCTCATATCACCAGTACAGAATACCTTGTTAACTGAACAAGTTTGTATGAAACTGGTTCAATTTCTGTGCAGACATTCATAAGCAGTGGCTGTCGAGATCTGAGAGATTTAAGGTACAATTGATCTGACAGTTTCAGGAAGCATCCCTCCGATTCTGAGGATCTGAAATTGGGGACGCTACATCCAGCCACACTAGGGGGTCTAAAAGTTTGTGAATCACCAAAATCCTCCATCCAAGTGGTCTTGTTTTACAGACTTTCTTGTCAAGAGGAAATTCTAGCAACTATTAATGACAGTAACATCACATTGTTTTGCATTAGATTTTTATAGTATAAAAAGCAGCCTTGAATATAGGTTTTAAAAGATAAAAATCACAAAGGACCAGAAAGGGGGTATTTTTTCAGATACTGGAAAATCCCTTTGCTTATAACACTGAAAACAAATCACTGCTGGCACCTTCTGTGTCTGTCACGCAAGTTGGATATGAACTCTACATTCTGTTGCTGCTTTTCTCCCAGATGAAGACTTTCCACAATAGTTCTTTGGCTTAGCACATGTTCTGGAGGGACAAGGGGGAGTGAGTGAGCGAGTGGCTGTGATCCTAGATGCTGGCTGAGGTTAAACCACAAGACAAGGGAAGCACTCCCAAAGAGGGGAGAATGAATGTGTGTAAGCGTATATATGCACGTGCTGGCTAGATACATATGTACATATCTCAGTGCTTGCTGAAACTGTTGAGCCCTTTATATCCAGGAGATGTAACTAGGACTCCAGGAACCTTTTTGGTGATTAATCAATCATATATAGGATTTTCTGTGTCCAGGGCAGAAAGTAAACCTCCAGAGATTTGGCTTAGAATGGCTGTACCGGTTGAGCAGATATGCAAAGGACTTGTCAGTTCTGGAGAAATAATAAAAGCCCTGGAGAGGCAGTGGGCCTAGCCTGTTTAGTGATTAAATAAGGCTCATTTGTGCTATTCTTGCTTTTCACCTTTCTCCATTAGATCATCCCAGCCACTTAACCTTGGAATAAATTTTTGTTAAAATCAAAACACTAAATGGGGCTTAGTTACTGCAAAATAAAAAGTTACAGCCATTCAGGATAATAAAGAGCAAGGCCCACTGCCTGATTATCTTTAAATAGTGCAACAATAAATTCTGATGTAATCAGGAACCATTTGAAGTCATCAATATCATACTAAGAAGCAAAATTACCGTTTTTAGTAAAAATTGTGTATCATGGTTTTATAAAGAATTGTATGTAGTTTTAAAATAATGATAGAATTTGACTCGTGGTTCAGCATGTTGCAAATATTGCTGCTTCTGAGAGGTACACAATTCCAATAGCTCTTTGTGAGGAAAAGCAGCAGATCTGCTGCTCTTTCCTTAGAATAGGGGGTTGCTCGACTTATGCTGCTGCCAGGAGTTTAATTTAGGGAAGGGTATGTTCATGTGTCTCCTGAGACAGCAGATGTCACTGGAGTCAGGCCTTGCCATGACTGTATGGGTGGTATTTGCTAGCCAGAGGAGTTGGTCACAATCTTCTTTTGAAGTACAGAGAATTTACCTAAACCCAACATGTTTGTAATTGTCCACACAGTCACCATTTAAGCCACTTGGGAAGCCCATGTTGGGAAGTAAGAGTACAACACAAAGATCTTTTCAGGCAGGATTCCTTAGGAAAGGTCACTCTGAGCACTCTGCTGTTTGACATGACTATTACTGTTGGAGAGATCCAGTAGTTCAGCAGGAATCAAACCTCCTGTGGTATCATTGTTACACAAGGTACAATAGTCACTATTACTGAAGGACACATTTGCTATCTCGAAAGATTCTGTAAGCATAAGGAAGTCACCCTTTCCGTGCTGTGAGTGAGAGGGATAATTCCTTTCCATGCTAGGGTTCTGAAGGTTGGCTTTAATTATTTCAGAGATCTTCAGGCCAACTCTATCATCAGCATGGTTTTGTGCAAACAATAGTCCCACCTTCACTTCTATCTCTTCTACTCTTACATACCTGCTGGGGACATACTGCTGGCTTGGGCCTGAGGCAAATACAAGGGTTTCTTCTGTGGCAACCAGATTTGTGCTTTCCAGAGGTTTCAAGGAGATCTGGGAAATCAGATCTTGGGTGTTTAGGTCAGAAACTCCATTTGCTGCCACTTTGTTTGAGTTGCTGGCTTCTTCTCTTCTGAGTTGGATACAAGCCTCATTAGGCCCTACCCAGTCCTGGTGAAAGGATCAATAAGTTCAGGACAGTTTGCTTATTGTTGAAATCCACAAAATAACTGTTCTTTCTATATGGCTTTGGCACAATAATCCAGATGTTTAGTGTAAATCTACTGGGCAAAGTTAGAGTAATAGCGTAGAGAATCTAGCTGCTAATTTCACAAGAGATTTTCAAGATTTCATCTCCAGAATATTCTTCAAGCTGCTTGTATTGCTTTGGCTTTGTTTTTGCTTTGGAAGGGTGCACCGTTCATATTCAGCATGAATGGGGAGTAAGTGACTGGAGATGGCTTATTTCTAAGGAGAAAGAAGCTGGACAGAAGCTCTGGTGGTGTAGCTGGTAGGTGAAGGCAGGAAACTGAGAAACTATGAACTACCAGGAAGACCGGAACCATGTGTCAGTAACGGTGCTCAGGAGCTAGAATGATTAATCCCAGAAAAAAAAAAAAATCCTCCCCTCATAAACTGCGAGTCATCAAAAAGATGTTAAACCAATTCCTTACCTTAAAATTCCCATTGTGCAAGTTATAGAGGGGCTGGAAGAAAGCAGCTGGTGTAGGAATGTTAAAACAGGAGAGGCTTTTTGCCCTGAAGTGAGAAAACAACACTTAAAATAAATATGTATTTAAAAAAAAGACAAGTTTTCTCTATTTTGTCTCAATGACATAGCACACTGATTAGATGAAAGCTGCACACTTATGTTGGAAAGATTGCACGAGAAGCCTATTTCACATGGTTTCTGACATCTCATGCAATTGTTCTGTCCATGCATTTAATGTTTCTAGCCTGAAGCTCAGTCTTAAAAGTTTCTGAGGAATGCTATATGCCACAAACTGAATACTAGTCTATTACTCATTATGTGCACTGAGCCATTTATGCATTTGTTTAGCAACTTATTTGATCAAAACCAATGTTTCTGGAAGTGTTTTTGAGAGTTTTAGTTTCATTACATTTAGACAGATGAGTTCTGCCAGACATTCTAGTCCCTTTATTAGAATCTATCCCGTAAAATGTTTTATCATATGGACATCATGTATCCTGTTTCTCTAAGAGCAACGTGTACGTGGAACATAGTAATGTATGTCAAGGCAGAAAAATAAAAGATAGGAGATTTACCTTTGCTCTGTCAGCATAAAAATTGCAGAGGATGGTTGAACCAAAGTTCTAGAGACACTTTTTTCTCTGTACAACTTGGTTCCAGAACCTAAGAAACACTGAACCTGAGTCAGTGTAATGTATTGGTGTTTCACATACTCACTACTGCCAGGTGTGTCACAAGTAGCTTGACTTTAACATCAGTGTAACCACTGTTATGGATTGCTGTATACTTGCACTTTTAATTTACCTACATGCAACTTAACAAAAACTTTCCACATGTTTAAATTACTTTAACTCCAAGAAACTCTCAACCTTTAGCTGTAGCTGAGTTTGGGTGCCACAAAGGCATCCAGGGAATGTGTAGTGAGTTGTTAACTATTATTAGCCGAGGAACATGTTGTGTCCCAAAAAAGTCAAAACAGCTTTGGAAAACAATTGAGTCTGTGCAGCAGAAACAGGAAGCAAAAGGTATATAAGGACACTTGATATATATACTTGATATTATAGGCTGAAGATAGCCCTCTTTAGGCTATAAAGACCAAGGGGAACGTAATGGAGAACAACAACATACCTCGAAGAAAGCTTGCAGTTCCAAAGTAAATAGAGTAGGGTGCCAAAACACAGAGGAATGAACAAGAAAGGAATAGTTCTGGTATTAAGGATCTTTTCAGACACTTTTGGTACATCTAGGAAAAGAATCAACACAAAAATAATTGATAGAAAGTCAGATAGTCAAGATAGAACCCCAAATAACCAAGGAATGAAACAGGCTGCTAAAAACCTCAAGGAAAGTAATTTGGCTATAAACTTGAAGGAAGTACATTCTGATATGAAAAGCTTCATTTTACCATGTATCTTCTTTTTTGTTGTCATTTTTGGAACATGAAAAGACATGAATTAAGGTAAAACAACACTCTTTGTACCTGCTCTTTGAAACACTGTTGTCTGGCTCCACTCGCTCCACTGACTGTGGTACGAATCCTCATTTTCGGAAACTTTGCAGCGAACTCGTGCAATGTAAGTGATGCCATTGTGAAGCTCTGTGGCTTCAATTTCTATCTCTGGCAGTGAACTGGATGGTGTCTTGTTCAATGCAGTCTGCAAAGAATTACAAAGAATTGTAAATAAATTTCTGTTACCAAGGCTAGGCAAAGTCTTTTAAGTACTTTCTTTTTTTCTTCCTCTCCCCATCCCCTCGCCTTTTCCAAATCCTCTTTTCTTGGATGCAAGAAGAGGGCCTGCGAGATGATGGATGACTTCTGAATGCAGGGGTCAGGAGAAGATTTATTGATCTTCAGTGTTGATGTTTTTTATAAAATCTTTTAGCCTTGATGCAAGGGACCAGAAAGGCCAGCTTAAAACAGTCAGTTGCCAGAAGGCTCTGAACTGAGTGGCAAGGCCATTGTGCCCAAAGAGCAAGGCAGCATGAGCGTGTGCCTCATACTGTTACCTCCCAGGGCATGCCGTACTCCTTATACTGCAACTCATATTGAAGAATTTCAGCGAGGTGCCAAGGTACACTCCACTGTATATGGCACTTGCTGGCAGTGATGTTGCTCTGGATGTTCAAAGGCGGATCAAGTTTTACTGCAAATAGAGAGAGAGGTTTTTTCAGAGTATTTGGGACATGAACACCACAGAAAGAGCTGCATGACACTACGCTGACTAAAGACTTGGAAGATAAAGCTGGGTCTAAAACCTGATACTAAAACCAGCAGTAGACCAAATTAGCTTACATACAAAACAATTACAGAACTGACATAAATTAATGATAACTCAAATAGCCCCTGGGGATAGTCCTGCAAGCAAAGAACAACTCCAGACATCACATTCTGCTCTTCCAACAGTCCACTCATATAGACAGGCTCTGAGATTTCAAATACTGTAGCATTTGTCTGAGGTCCTAGGCCATGGGATATTGAATTAGATCCATGACTTCGATTCCTCATGACTTAATTTCTTAGGGAAAAAAAGCAATTATAGAGGCAATCCAACGGTACAAGAAAACATGATGCAGATGGGAATAGCACTTGAAAGGTGCTCCGGAGCCAGCCCACTTTGAAGTCCTGGAAAAGTCAGAATGGAGAGATGCTGGGACCTCATCCTTACTGATGAAGTCTACTGAGTGCACTCTTCAAGGATGGGCAGTCTGGCTTGTTTCCATAATTTTCACTTGCTGTCTTTAAGACACTCTTTGTTAGAGAGCTTCTCAGACACCCCAAAGTGGAGCCTCAGCCCACAGCTGACCTGGTTCGTACTTACTGTGCTTGCAGGGATTGTACTCTGGAAAGGTAATGTACGTGTGATTACGTCCAAAGAAGTTGCCTTGGAGAGAGACTCTATAACCATCTGTTTCCAACATTTGGCTGGCTAAATGGATTGTGCAGTGGTACTGATTCTGCATGTTCTCCCTGGCAATCAGTTTGCAGCTGGCGTTGTGGCCCTTTGACCAGAGGCTAGAAGAATAAAAGGGCTGCAAGTTTGTTTTAAGTCACATGATTAAGTGCTCTTCAGTTTATGAAAGATGGATCGCAGCTTAGCACAGCACCACATTCTGGAAGAACATGACCCTTGTTAGTGCAGGCAGCAGAGAAAGCAACGCTAAAGCTGGCAGGATGGCAGGGCTGAAAAAAAAAGGAAGGAGACCCCTGCATCACCTCACTGCTGAGAGCACCAAACCTCCCAGGAGCTGCACAGAAAGACCAGTACCTGTCCCCTCTGAAAGCGAGAGGCTGCTGTGCATCACTGCCAGGAAAGCAGCTGGTGTAGGGGGGTAGGAGTGGGTGGACAGTTAGTTACAAGTGCACAGCACAGAGCTAACAAGTTCTACATTAGAGCCTAATTCGCTACAAACAAACCAGTACTGACAGCAAAACATGTCAGAGTTTGGATATTTTTTTTTTTGTTTGGCTGGTTGGGTTTGTTGGGTTTGTTGTTGTTTTTTTTTTGTTTGTTTGTTTGCTTGGTGTTTTTTTGTGTTGTTTTTTTTTTGTTTGTTTGCTTGTGGGGTTTTTTTTTGGCTTTTTTTTCTTTTTCTTTTTTTTCATATTTGCAACTTCAGCAGAGCGTAACAGGATGAATGACAGAAAACATCATCTTGGGGAAATAGCTCCAAAGAACAGTTTTGCATTATTAAATTATCTAATGTAGCCATTTATTAGTAAATCTTTCATTTAATTTGCGCGTGACCCCACAAGAAACCAGGATACCATGATTTATCAGCTTGGCATTTTTTCACAGATTTAAAATCCAGTATCATTAAGAGTTAGATTATTCTTGATTTAATCTTGGCAGAATATATGAAGTACCTAATGTCCGTGTGGCTAACCCTAGTGTCATAGTCCATGAGCTATTGGTTGTCAAGACAACGTTATTACACAATCTAAACAAGTTCATCTCGAATTAGCATATCACAATGCTTTTTATCCTATCGCCTAGCAAACTATTCACATGATTTCTTCTGTTAGAGGAAAAATTATTCATGTAATATTCTAAATCTGTTTTGAAATCCTACAGCTTACTGGAATTTCAAAATCCTTTTGTGTATGTGTATGAACTAATTGAGATTAAACCACTGGGGGTTTAATTTCTAGGCAACAAGACAAGAAGTGATTAGAAATTAATTAGGCAGCTTCATGTAGGGTGGGCTGTGGGAGTCATCAGATCATGGGGAGTGGAGGCTGTGATGGGAAAGTTCTGTGCACTGAGAGACCCCCGCCAGAATGGGACACTGGACAAACAGACAGACTGTCCTGAGCTGGAATGAGATCATGCAGCCCTGTGTGCTGGACCTCTGCTGCACCCCCTGAGGCTGTGGGCCTGCAAAAGGGTGTGAAGGGAGTAGCTTCTGAAGCAGCCCAGGCGTGGGGTGATGAGGTGGCAGAGCCAGCAGTGTCTCCTGCTGTGGAGGGAGCAAAGGCCACAGCTGGACCCTATCTCTGCTCCTTGGCACTGCCCTGCCCACACCATAGACAAGGCTGCCATGGACATTTCTCAGTGTGCTGCTCTTACTTGGTGAAATGCAGATGGAAAGGTCCATTGCCCACTGGCTCCTTCACCATCCACATGCACCTCACAGTAGTCATGTAGTTATTCAAGCAGGTCAGGCTGCCAGGGAACTCTGCAGAGGAAGGAGACCAGAGCTGCATTCATATATCACCTGATGAGGCCTCTCTGACTCATCAAAGTCATTACTTGCTAGTGCTTCCTTTACTGACACCTCACCTGCCTTTCCTCATGATGTTCTTCCCCTCTTGTACTGCACTTCACTACATGAGATGAGTGTAAGATCTTAGGTTTGGGCAGCGGCTATGTTTTCTCTGCTGCCCAGAATGAGCTCAGTTCCCCAGGCCTGGCATTGCCAGGCAGCTGTATCGCTTCCTGGTGCCTGGGAAAGGGCAGTCACAAGATCTTGTGTGGTGTACATTAGGGTCTCTAAAGCAGAAATGAGTACGTGCATGCGCCTCTCATCCCACAGTGGACCCATTCCAGATTTCCTCCTACCTTTCCCTCTTCCTCTGCCAAGGAGCAGCACAGCAGCAACGCACAGCTGGAGGCCCAGCTGCCACACATCTCCCATTCTAGACACCATCTAAAAGGGCAAAATTGGTAGAAGAATTTTTGTCAGTATTTGTACCAGCAGGTTGCAGGTTTAGCTACATGCTTCTGCCAGCCCTGGTACAAGCTGACCTTGACTCTCTCAAACAGGGCACAAACTCAACTATATAATTTCTTCTATAGGAACTGCTCTTCTCATGGCTGTCGATAGTACTTTGCACAGGAATCTACAGCACCAGCTGCCTGAAAGGAAATCTTTAATCTTGCCATTTGATCAGGAGTGATGGAGTGTCCCATCTTTCCTTCTTCCTGCATTTTTTGGCCTCTGGTTTATGACAATTTAAGAGCAGCAGAGAGTCACAGTGGGTTGGAACAAATGTTCATGTGTTCCCTGTTTCTGACAGTAACCAAAGCCAGATGCTTAGGGAAAACCATAGTAGAAGAGGAAGCATAGATATTCTTCTCTGAGAACACCTTCAGCCTTCAAACATTTGCAGCTCAGGAGCCTCCTGGAGCAGACCTAATTTCTGCATATTCAAGGCTTCAATATGTTTTTCTCTCACAAGCTTGTCCACCAGCAGTGGTCACCTGCTGAAAACCATCTACACCCCCGAAGATGCTGAAAGCATCTGCACTGCTGTCTGCCTTTAATGATGGTTCTTTTTTTCCTTGAGGGAGTCAAGTAACCAGTCTTCTGCACCTTCCC
Source organism: Pedionomus torquatus (assembly GCA_013398155.1). NCBI lineage: Eukaryota > Metazoa > Chordata > Aves > Charadriiformes > Pedionomidae > Pedionomus > Pedionomus torquatus. The sequence goes on from VZRU01020598.1 coordinate 18,279, forward strand.
TTTCTCTTCACTAGAGGAGCATTTATTTGACCTGCTGGAATTACAACACTTTTGTGGAAGCCTTTCTTCAAGCCACTTGGAGTTGTCCAAAGCTAGTGTGAAATGGTTTGAGATCAAGAACAAAAGCTGGGATAGGAGTGAATGTTCTAGCCTACAATTTCTTTGTTTTAGAAATTCGTTCATTTCATATCTGAACAAAACTAAGACTTATCATAGTTTTCTCTCTTTTAGACACCCAAACACAAGAATCTGGAATTCCAGTTGCTCATCTGCAGTGTGGGAATCTTTGCATCACATTTCCTTCCTGTAAGTATTTTCTTGCTGTAAAAGAAACTTCAAAAGACAGAAACGGAGGGAACAGCTGATATAGTCCCTTTCGAAGTGCTCGTTGGAGATGTAGAATACTTAGGGCCTAGTCAGGACCTCAGTTTACTGAAGGGTTGTGTAAGGATATTTGAAGTTTATCTTCTACAATATGGAACACTTTCTCTCTCTAAGGTTATGCTGGACTCCCTCTCATTCTTTTTAACCAAGGATTCCATTCTGTGAATTCTTTCCTGATGAAGTTTCATTTCAAATAATACTTTTTCATGGTTTTCCATGATGGTTTTCAAGCAAACAAAGTTTAATATGAAAGATCCTGACCTGATGTACTCAGCAATATATGGTCATTTTTAATATGTTTGCAATATTTGCCATCACCTTAACACACCAAACAAACCCTGCACCTCTAATGAGCCCATGACTCAGTCTGGAACCCAGAAAACACGGAGTGAGCTTATGGACAGAGACAGCTAATAAGTATAGACAAAACTTGAAAAATTCAAAAGATATTGAAAGAACACACTGTGCGCTGCTTGTCCAGCATGGACGCTGAACTGAGCTCTAGGGCTGGGAAAAGGAGGCTGACAGAATGTTGTCTTGAAAAAGTTTAGCTTAGTTACTGCAAGAAAGAAAAAAATAACCAAGATTTGCCAGGAGTTATGATCTCTCTCTCAGAGGAAGCCAGGGAAAAGGGAGAGAGAGGTGTCAGGACAGGAGAAACCCTAAGTACGGCATTAGCACAAGACCAAATGAGTATAGCCTAGCTATAGAATAAGACTGTGATTTCTAACCAGCAAAGGGTCTGAAGTGGTCTTGAATAGGAATGACAGAGAAAGAGGCTCTGCTTGGCAAGGATTGTGATATTTCGATCATTAGAATTGTTTTACTGAAGGGGTTGAGCAATCTGATGGGTACAGATCTGTGTACCTGTCACAGTACCTGTGACTAAGAGTATCCTTCCAGTCCCAGATTTCACAACACTAGACAGCAGCATCCAGGTGTCAACCTCTTTCCTGTAATTATGCCTGCTTATAGTTGTCCCTTTTCTAAATTAAACAGCAAAATAATTATTATTCAGAAATAATAATTATCAAGATCAAGAAAAAAAGGAATCTTCCTGGCTTCCACTTTACCACCTCTTCATTTATGGGTTTTTTGTAAATACCCTGTTTTGCTGCAGACCTTTTTCAGAGTGGGGGTTGTCAAAGGAAGTGTCACCATTAGCTCATTTTAGCTGAGGTAGGATGGGAGGCACGAAGCCTCTCCTGCTTATCATTCTAATCAGGGTCGCATACGATCCTTGTGATAACTACAGTATGGCTGACTAAATATGAAATAGAGCTGCATTAAGTAGAATTGTACATGTGCTTACAAAAACTTTGTCACGCACGCAAACAAACAAACATAGTTCAAGATAACTAAACCAAGACAGAACATTTACAGATAATTGTTACTGATTTGATAAGCTCCCCCTGCCCCCAAGAAGTTCTTTGTTAAGTTCTGCTGTGTGTGAAACATGTGAGACATTTCCTGGCTCTTTACCTCACCTGGGAACAAATACAGCATGTTCAAATGCAAATTTGTGTGTTAGAAGCCAGAAATGTTAGTCCTAAGTAGGTTGTAGAACACTGAATTCTTAAATTATCAGAAAATTATTTTGGAAATAGCACATAACCAGCTGAACAAGATTCTGCAGTACATTAATGCAATTAGAGGAGCTAAAATACAAATTGGATGAGTATCAATTAAAATAAATATGTTATTGTGGCTATGTGGACCATCCATAACATATTAATTCATTTCTTCTGTTAGGATCCACACTTTAAACAAATAGTTGCTGAAAAGACGAAAAGAGTTCTGAAAAAGGGCTGTAAGAATTATTTGATCTTGGATAACTTTCCTCAGACATGAACAACTCAAGACCAACTAAATCTCTTAAATTTAACCAAAGGAAGGACTAAGTACTAATTTCACACCAGCCATAAGAATCTTTTATGGGAAGAAGTTTTCAGGTGGGAGAAAAGTTGTTGGATTTTATTTGTTTGGTTTTTCTAAATCTACTAGGGAAAGTTGGAAAGAATCCAGTAATTGGACACTGAAGGTAGATACAATTAGACAGAAACAAAGTGCAGAATTTATACAAAGGGGAACTATGTTTATTGCTGCCACTTCTTGCCTAAATATCATAGAATGTTACTCAAGACTTACAGTCTATAGATCTTGGTTCAATATCTTAAAAAAGCAAACTAATCCTTAGCTTAGATGAAAGTAATGAAATTGATGCAGAACATAGTTATAATTGTCTGTCCCAAAGTGCTCATGATTGTGTTCTCCTCCTAAGGCTGAGCAACCCTCAGCCTTACAAAGGTAAATCTATAGCACATCCTAAAAAGCTGGTTCACAATAGGCCCTATTGCTTCTCCATAACTGACAGACACTTCCCACTTAGGAAGAAAGAAAAAGATTGTACGTTTCGTACTATTCAGGGAAAATGCCAATAGCAAGGAGAGAGACGTATTAATGAGGTAATTGGAGTAACGTCTGATGGTGCTTGCAATGAGTTTGGTCTTTCAAGAAAATAGCTGCAAACTTTGCTAGAATCCTAGAGGTTCCAATGCCTTTTCACATCTCTCATACTCACTGTGCTTCCCACCTGGTTCAAGTTACTCAGCTGTGAGAAAAGAATTGCCACATTACCCTTAGGCAGGTTGAGCTTGTGATAGGCCAGCCTGGCCACAGATGGACAGTCTTGGCAAGTGCCAGAAGAGAGTAACTACAGGCCATGTAGTAAAATGGACATGGTCAGTTCAAATCTCAGGTCCTCTTGGTGCTGAACATTGGGCAGCCACAGAACAAGACAAAGATGAGGCAAGCGCAAAAGCACTTTTCATTTTCAGTGAGAACAGATGGGTGAAGGGATCCTTGATGACTCAGCAGGCATTTCTCATTCATCAGTGACCATCATATCTGAACACTGCCACTTCTTTCTGCAGCAGCAGGAAAGCAAGAAGCTGATTATCAAGCCAGGAACCAAGGAGAAACCAATAATGTGCCTGCACCGTTGCAAGGAGGCATCTCATTGGTGTGCCCTCTGTTCAGTACTAGCAGCAAGGGTACTATTACAGTAGCTTGGGGACTGGAAGATAAATTGACTTCTTATCTAGCCTGCTTGATGCCTTTCTTGTTTGATTTGTATTGTTCTAATGCCCAGTTTCTGCAAAACTGAGTTGTGGGTGAAGGCAGAAAAACCCTGTGAAAACTGGAGGTGTGAGAGGAAAAGAGAACTACCACTTCCCTCTGCAGGAAAACAAGAGACCAAATGTCTAAGAGGAAGCCCTGAAATGATGTGCTAGGTATGCTGTCACCAGTCCAGGTTTTGGTTCAACACCAGAAGCTAGCTGGTGACCTTGAGTCCCCAGGTGGTCTCAAGGTGTTTGCAACAGCATTTCTATCCTTTCAGTGTGTTTCCAGGGTGGAATTCTTCTGCCTGTTACATGCTCAAGGAAATGACTTGCCGCCATGCCTTTCCCCTCCCCTCCTGTGACAGAGAATGGGAGATAGAAGAATTGTGTAGAGAAATATAATGGGTTCAAAGTGACAGACACAAAAAAGGACCTTTATATCTCTGACCTTTGGAAGACTACAAGTAAGGCAAGATCAGCTTTACAAAGCCCTGATAAAACATGAAATTGAAGTGTCAGAAGAGCATGAGCAAGGATTTCAGGTGAAGGTGTGTGCATAAGATTCTTCAATGTGCTTGACTACCCTCTGATACATGTAGTGATATTACATGCCAGTCCACAGCAGACAGCCAGGACTCACAGGTTCTATCCCATCTCTGCCATCAACTTTTATATAGATTATTTTGTCAGTGCAGTTTTTCTTGTTGCAGCTCACTCCTATGGTCTGCTACGCTCACCTGAATCTTAGAGGAAGCCAGAAACTTCAGGCTCTAATTTGGCAGTGGCTCTGAGCTGTTCCAGGATACACTCTGCTCACTTTTCTTCCCACAGCAAGGTACAGAGTGGTACACAGTGGGAAAAGGTACAGCAGACCTGGACCCTTGAACACTCTGTTTCCATGCTTTACATTGTAGCAATTAGTCATAAATGACCTGCTCTCCGTTGCCCATTATTACTCCTTTGTTTCAATCTTTTCCAGAGGCAGCACCAACAGGCAGTAAAGGCAGGACACTGACTGGCATCTATGGAGTAAAACAGCAACAGGCAATTGTGAGTCTGTACTGACGTGTGCATCCCTCCATCCATTAAGGTGAGCCCCGAGTGCACATTCTCCAGAGTGATCAACTGTGCTACTAACTGTTATTGTTTATCATGGGCAATCCTTCAATCATCCCCGCCTACAAGAAAATATTTTGTAGGTCCTTTAAGAAAAATTAATGATGGTTTATCTGCCTCCTGAATACCTAGGCCTCTAAGTGCGTCTGACAGAAGCACGTCAAGTGCACATAGTAGGCTCACATGATCAGCATGTGAACAACTGGAGAATAAGGAAGGAGTAGCAGGATAGCCTCATCTGCGCAGATTATCAGAGAGAACCCCATGTAATCAGTCTTTTTTTCCCTTCACATATTGAGAGCCATTTTTCTACAATTTGATGCTCATGGCCAGCTATCTCCTTTTAGATTTGACAGACTTGGATCCCAGAGGCTGGGAAAAAAAATGCACAGCTACAAAGCATGATTACTGCAATAAAGCAATATTTATAGACACACATATATACATACATTTAAAAAGCATATTTTTGTTCCCAAACACTGAGAGCTATTTTGGCATTTACATTCATCTGTTTCAGTCAGAGAGGAGTACCTAAAAAATCATTTGCTCAAGATGGTGTTTCTTGCTAGCACAATCCATATCAGAATTAATATAACAGTGTGGTTTTGTGCTCAGCAAATGAGCAGAACAAAAAGTAGAAAGATCTTCCTGGTGATTTTATTGTTTTAGATTCCTAGTCTAAAACAATATAGAATTCCACATCTGGGTATAAAAAAAATATTTTTCACTATCTTAGCCCAGGACATACATCCTTTCACTATTTACTTGCATGCATAGCACAAATATGTTAAATGATCTTACCAGCTCAAAGGAAACTTCACTTTTTGCAGGGCTTCTGTCCTTTGATAGTTCAGGCTGTGTGGTTTGATGATCAGTAGCAGCAGTGGCATAATAAAGCAGAGTTTACTGTGCTCGATTTTAAAGATAATCTCAAGAACCAATGAAAAACCGCTCAGATTATCAGATTGAGTTGACGTAGCTGCATCTGCAATTACTCATTAGTGATGGAGAAACTGAGGAATTTCTGTTAAAGGGTTAACATTTAAAAGGCCAAGTAATCGGCTGAACATAAAAGTCCCTTTCTGTGACACTTATAACAAAAGGCCAGCAGAAGATGTCTCTAACCTAAAGTCACTTCCAAGCGCTGTCTACATGTGAGGTGAGACCGTTCCATCCAAAGCCTCTGCCCAACGGCGCTGAGATATCTGAGACATCCCTGAGCTGCCCTCTCCTGTACCTCCTCCACACCCCATTGCTGTGCTCAGAGGGGTAACTGGAAGCAAAGGCCAACAAGCATCGAGATGCTTCCATGCCCAAATCCCAGAGAGTATAAGGAGCAGATCTTTCCCTACCCAGCTGTAATGGTAGCATTCAGTCAGAATCCATTCGGTCATGTACATGAGTCTACTGCCAGTGAAGGGGAAGAGAGGAGCAGGCAAAGCACAGACTGAATTACAGTCTGCCAGAATTAGCTTTAGGGACAAGAAACAGGAAGGCAGGGGCCATGCAGAAATGGAGACGGCTGTTTCCAAAGTGGTACTACAGATTGAGTTATGGTGCTTCTCTCAGTACCTGCTTTTGGGCCTTCTCTATCTGGTAAGATTCCTGTCAACTCTCATGAGGCCCCATGGTTACCTTACGTAATGTATATTACACTTTTTATAGTTACAACAGTCCTGAACAGGAGCTGAAACAAAAAGCCCCTAAAATGCAAGCAACCTTCAGAGTGTCACTTAGGCAAATAACACCTGCTGCTTCAGAAATGTCCAAATGTTTGCAGTTTGCCTGCTGCAGCAGCAAAGATCTTGTCTCTTGTAAAGAAAAATAGTGTACCTGCATCCTCCCAGCCTACTGCCACAAGTCACCGTGAAGATGCTACAGCTGTGTAAGACTCACAGCTTTTATAATATTCTGCCTGCAGGGCAGACAAAAAAATCAGTACAAGAGTTCAGCAGCAGTTTGACTCAAGCAGCAAATTGCAAGCTTCTTTTCCCAGTTTCCTTTCATACTACTATTCCAAAATACTGGGCAGTATTCTGGCAAGAATATCACAGCTCTCTGCAAGTTGCCTTTTCTCATACTTCCCCTGTACCCCAAGTGCCACATAGCCCAAAGATCATTAACTGAACTCCTGCTCTCCAAATGCCCTTCAGACCCTTCTTTCATGTTTTCTAAGACCCATTTACGCCTGTCCCATGATTAGCTTCCATCAGGTGAACAGTGTTGCTCACCAGCTGCTTTGTTTTAAGTTGCATCTATCTTAAAGGTTTTTTTGGGTTTTGTTTGTTTTGTGCTATTTTTTTTTTTCCCCTTGTATGCAAACTGCTCCATTTGGGTAGACATCCACTTTTTGTCTACTGTCAACCCTGTAGCATACGTTTTGCTATCTCCTCTGGTTTTGGATTACTATACAGGCAAATGCAGTAAGAGGATCATCACATTACAGTGGAAGCTACAGCGGAACACACAGCACTTTATCTCTGTGCTGCATTCCTTGGCTTGTAAAATAATGCATATTTTTAAGCCTGAGATAGCCTGAGATAGATTCATATAAACTAGCATTTCTGTGTCTACCTTCTTCTGTGCTTGGCTAGTGAACTGTTAGTCTATTTGATCTCCCTCCTTTCCTCTTCTCACCAAGTTCTCCCATAAAAGGACACTCTTCTGGTCTGTGCAACATCTTGAGTCTGCTATCATGTCCCCAGTTGTCATGAATACTGTGCAAAGTGCAGCAGATCACAGCCATCTGAGGGCTTTGTCTATATGGGTGGGCACTACTGGCATCTTCTTACTGCCTCATTCCCACTGCTCAGTGCATGATTGACCTCACCTTCACAAGGTAGGCTGAAATTAGATAACCTAGTTACCTGAGCATGGCAGGGGTGGTTAAGCAGATTTCCCCTCAATGAAAGGCTTAGGCAGTGTATCGCAAACTCTGCTCTTTTTTTTGCAGGCCTGTTGGGTCCAGCACTTCACTATCAAATGCCTTTACCACAGTTATCGTAATTCTTTCCTGTGCTTCACATTGCTGTTCAGGAATCTGCCACTGTGGGTTTCTGAGGTCACGACAGGGTGGAGTGAGTCCTTTTAAAGTCAGCTTGTTTGAGAGCAGGGGAGGCCTCCCAAAAACTAACATAACACGGACTTGCGATGCTACTGATGGTCCTAGCATTCCTGTGGAAACACAGGAAGCTGCTCCTTCAGCAGTTCTGGTGCCAATGCTACTAACAGTAACAAGGAATGTGCAGAACAAAGGTGTAAAAGGGCCCTGGAAAGATAGGCAGGTTTCCTCTCCTCCCTTAAGCACCCTGAGGCATGTTACCACGAGGAAGTTTCTGAAGTCCAAACATCTGCAAGATGAAGCTGCAGAAGACACTGTTCCAGACCATCAGTGATGCTTCTGCTTAGTACATGCTCACACAGGCATAAGGAGGACTCAAGTAGACCTTGAAGGACAGGGCAGGGCAGGCTCAGCCCATAAAGGAAGCAGAGCTGGCTTAATCCTCTGCTGCCTCGTGGAGGGCACACAGGGTACTTACAGTGCAGCACGGAGAACACATAAAAAGGCTAAGACAATACCTTCCACAGCTTGTCACAGAATATAACAAGAAAAACGGGAAATAAGGAGAGAAGGAACCAAAAAACCTGCTATCTTAGAGCAGTACCCAGGAGGCCTCTGCGGTATGGGGATGCTGTGAAAGTAATAACATGAGCAAAGCTAAGCCATGTAGGGTCAAAGTCAATGTAGCAGAGACCACGGCTGTTCTGAACAACCAAACCAGGGATGTGGACACAGAAAATTTCTCCTAGCACTTACCTGTGAAAGAAACAGCTTCCCTCTGTTACAGTGCTTCCTCTTGGTTAGGGAGCTGTGGGGCTGGCTAAAGTCTTGGAGGGGAGATAGGGGTGAGGGAAGAGAATTTATTGGTATTGCAGCAACAACAGATTATTACTGTACTGGAAACATACATCATTCACCACAAAGGCTCTCTCAGTATAAGATCTCCTGGAGCCAAGCAGCACACACGTACATAGGGTATAGATCTTCACATTCAATATCAGTGTTACAGTAACTTTTTAAGACAATTTATCCTAAACAAAACAGGGACACAGAGATATCAGAGGGGAACACATTCACAGTTACAGTGCAAATAGAAGTTTCAGGGTTGGCTTTATTAGCTAGCAGAAATTCCTCTAACTTTGTACTACTGACCCGTTAACTATGGCAGATCAGGTCCAAGGCAGAAAATGGAATTGCAGGCACATCCATGTAGGACAACATTTCTGAAGTTTCTGCATAGATCTAAAAACTGCTCGGTGTTTCAGTTAACGTGCTTGAAAAATGCTGGGTGAGATGATGATTCAGCAGAAAGGCCTGGTAGCAAAAGCTGGTCTGGAGTTATATGTATTTTGAAGACTTTTCCTTTGTAGGTTCCACCTGGAAAGGCAAAGCCTTTCTGAAACCAGAGCTGTGTTTTGTCTCTTAGACACACAGTTCTGTGATGATTGTATGAGAATGGGGCTCCATAATTAGCAAACCATTACAGCTGTGTTTAAAGAACGAAAGACACTAGGAAAGATAGTAGGAAAAGTAACACCACCTGTGTTGTTTGGAAAAGGTTGGGAACCTTTAATGTAACAAACATGCTTGCCATGGGTTATGCTTCTAAGATTCCATGTACATCCAAACTCTCAAGTCATGTGAGAATACCAGGGAAAATAATTTAGAGTTTTGTGCTCTTTATAAGGTTACTGTCAAAAAGAAAGTTGCACATCTACATAAGCTAAAAGGTAATTTTCAAGGAACAGTTGAAAAAATCAATCACATAAAATTTCAGATATTAACAGAGTGAGTGAGTGGTAATAGGAATAAGACATATATTTCTATGGACTAAGCAGTCCATAGATGCAATAGTTTACACAAAATAAACTTTGTCTGTCTTCTGAATTTTGCTAACACTTTGCTCTTGGCACAGAGTTGAAAAGGCCCTGCACTCTGCAGGGCAACATCAAGTCCTCAGTTGGTGGGTGTCTCATTGACAGGGCTGTCAGAGCGACAGGAGACCCATTGCTTGACGTAGCTCCGTGGAAGGTCCTCCCCCTCACATTCAAGAGGGACGGACCCGCAGTTAGTCTGATTGTTTTGCTCAAATTCACAGTCAACTGGACTCCCACAGTCCGAGTCCACAAAGCCACTGTCAATAGTGTCCAAATCTATGCAGATCATGGGGTAACTGTCACCAGACCTTGCAATGTGAGGGAAGAAGTCACAGGAGCCTTCACTGTAGGAAACACTTTCACCATCAGGAGAAGGTAGAGAACCTGGATTTTCCAAATCCCACTGATTAGGCTGCAAGCAAAGAGCTTCTAGGATGCTGCCCATTCCTCCTTCGAAAGTCTTTTCTACTTGCTGGTGGGCTAGGACACTTGTACTCCTCAGATGATCTGTGGACACAGAGCCTGAAGCAAGTATTTTGTCCTGTGTGCTCAGGTCAGCCAGATGCAAGTCACTAGATACCTTTCCATCTTCATCATCAATGTTCACCTTGGGGTAGCCAGTTTCTCCAGCACTACCATCTTCCTCGCTGGTATGCTCATGTCCCCTGTATACACAGTTGCAGTTGCAAGGTGTAAATTCATCAGCCACAGTCACGGTATCAATGGACAAATGCCCGTATGACCGGTCCCGAGTTCCACTGCTACTGTTCACACTAGACAGCAGGGACTGGCTGTCCTGACCTGGGGTGGTCAGACAAGACATACAGGGCTTGCAAGGCAGATCTTTTTTCAGCTCATGCAACTCCTCCTGTGAGGTGCTGTTGGAAGGACGCATGGTGTAAACTTCTAGGACTTCTGGAAGGACTATTCCCCATTCAAAGAAATCAAGGGTCATTTTCGTATGAGATGCACCAACCCACTTCTACATAAAAGGACATACAGGGAGAGATGGGGGTGGGGAGAGAGAGAGAGGTTAGTATAATCAAATTTGAGGTTCCACACAAATGACCAAAGCTCTTACGCTTTTAGAGGCAAAGTCAAACTCTAAAATCACCAACTTATCAAAAATAGCAGGATAGGAGACCCTGTTGTTACCAAAGGCAGTTGCAGGAGAACTGACTCAAGTAATTGAGCCCTAAGGGTTTTGTATGGTGTTGCAATTTTCTCTATGCTGCAAAGAATGTCACTGCCTGCAGGCAGCATTCCTTCATGCATCAGCCAGAGGTCCTAACTCAAGACACCAAGTTTCCCCTGTCTTATTTTCCTGGACACTGCTTCTCTTGGGAAGGATGGTCAGCTTCTCCCCCTGTGTGCACCCAACAGGCATAGAATCATAGAATGGTTAGATTTGGAAGGGACCTTAAAGATCATCGAGTTCCAACTCCCCTGCCATGGGCAGGGACACCTCCCACTAGAGCAGGTTGCCCTGCTCTGTCACTTCCCTCACTTCAGTTCCCTGGGAGGGGGTCAGAACAAATCTTCTCCTGATTTTCTGTATGCAAACAAGAAAGAAGTAGGGGTAAGCAGAGGATGGGACCTCAAAGAGCTGCAGCCACTGCCTGCTGCAGATAACACTGACAGAAGTTTAGAGAGTGCCACACTGAATCTTGTCCTTCTGTGTCACCATTAGTACTACATTTTGCCCTGTGCCATGCATGATCTCTAGATCACAAGCTTCTTACCATTCAGTCACATCTGGGAGAAGAGGGTTTCTCTGATCTAAGAACAAAGTAAAATTTTCTGTTCTTTTGGAAGAAGTCACTGAATCAGACACTGAGATGGCAGCAAAATTTAGGCATGTGCCCATAATGGATGCCTCTAAGTCCAACTAGAGGATTTTGTAGTCCAAAGACTGGGCATAGCATAGACTCAAGAATTCGTTCTGCTCCCTGTCATTTGCCCAATGGCCAAGCTGCATTAAGGCTCTTCTAGGTGCACCACTTTCTGCTGCGTATAAAACAAGTAACAGTGCTGAGCTTCATAAACACTGAAGGCTGTGACAGCACTGCATGAGGCTTGGGTGTTGCTACAGCTGTCAGAGTGCCTTCATCCTATCAGCCTCTTGTCCCAAACTGCACTCAGCATAACTAGACATGGGCAAAGTATTTGGGAAGAGAAAGAGCAGTGTGACACAGCTTATTACCCTCTGACACAGAGCATGGGAAAAAAAAGTCTCCACTACAGCAGGAAGCACCAAGTCTATTTTAATTTATTTTCAACCCAAGCTACAAAGAACTTATTATTAAAGCTGTAATGGACAGAAAAGCACCTAAGGTGCAAAGAGTTATTTAAAGTAACAGCAGGAAATCCCTTTCTTAGAATTGAGTAGGCAGGATATTTCTTGTTCCTTCTTGACAGTTCTTCACAAATTCCCACCCAACATGAATCTAAGGACCCACATACACAAAAGAGTAAACAACCTTCCTCTCCTTTCCCTCCTCTTTTTATGTCTTAACTTTTCATCTAACATTTTCACTGCCTCCTACACAGCCAGGACTGTTGTCTGCAGAGAATTACTAGTGTAATTTGGTGATCATTATTCACAGACATCACCTAACCACTTGCTTTCAACTGCATCCTGCCTGCATCAATGAGCCCTACATCAATTGGTTTCTTGCCAGCCAGAAATGACGAGTCTGTTCATATATTCATGATGTCACCACATCCTCTTGACATCCTGCCTGTACATCTTGTGCCGTGACTGTGTGGGCAACTGCTGCTTTAATCTGCAAAATTTTCAAGAAGTATCTCAGCTTTAGCAACTGAGGCACAGTCCCTTCTTGGGAGCACTGAACAGCCCAACTAGAAAAGAGCAAGAATATAATTCCCACAGAGCAGAGAAGCCCATGGCTTCACCCTGAGATGAGCATGGCTCTTGGCATGCAGGCACACTTCCACAGTGGGTGCTAGCTCATGACCCTTGGGGATTTCCACACTGAATCCACCTGGTCCTGGTTCCTTTCCCTGAGGAAAGTGTCACCTGCCTAACAAGAGGGTGCAAGTACCCATCTGGTGCAGATGTGGGAAGCCATAATAGGGCTGAAAGAGGAAGGTGGGAAGGAAGTGACACAGTCTCTGCAGGCTTCAGCTCGAATAGCACCCATCTAAGGCTACTTGCTTGACCTAATTGCAAACATCAGCTGTGCAGCAATGGGAAATTACACAAAGATCATTAGGGTCCACTTCCAGAGGGTCTAAGAAAAAGCAGAAACAAAAAGCAGACGCTGAAGTGTCTCAGATCAGCACTGCTGTAACAACAGGAACGTGTCCACAAAGAGGCAGTGATGTCTGCACTCACATGCCAGCACTTTTACAGTCTCATAATGGCTTTTCGGGTTGCTCTTCTGCTTAATATAACCATTATTTATGGAAGCTCAACATTCTTTTACTTTTGTATCCTGAGAACTCCAGCAAACTCTCCAGTCTTTGCAAGCCATTTTCTCACATGAACGAGTTTGGCTGGTGTTAAATGAGAAGAGAATTTGGGAGGGATATGCAAAGTTACTCTTTGGAGACACTGTACTCTACTATCACACAGCAGTTATTTGCCCCCAAAGCTCTAGCCAGCTTTCCAGGATGATATGCCTGTATGAGTGACTGGGGAAAAAAAACAGTTACTGTCCTAGTACCCCTTTCTCCACTCCCTTCAAGTTCCTAGGATTAACAGGTCACATATGAGCTCAGATCACCCACTGAGCCAGCACCTACAGAGAATAAGCAGCACAGATGTGACCTAAAGGCCTTTGTGGCACAGAAGAGACACTAGAGAGCTCTGGTCCTTATAAGTGGAGCCACTTGGCTTTCCCTTGAGGTAGATTCCACCTCTCACTACCCTAATGAGAATCCCTTGCCCAGGATACCATAATGGGCCTTTTAGTTTAATTTTGTTATGTACTCCACTTGCTTGTGTAGCCCATTTATACCTTGAAATCTCCATTATGCACCAGGTAAAGAGGTTTGAAAAAGGGAGCAGGGTCTGGGATGCAAACGATCTTCTTCCACAAGCTAGAAAAGAGAAGAGAAAGGTTATGGGGTTAAGTACACATTGCAGATGCAAACAAAGCAAGGCATCTCCAGATCCAATTCAAGCAGCTGAAATCACCTCCCCAGCCTCACTGGCCTCACAAGTTAGCAAGTGGCTGAGGATCACAGAATCACACAATGTTGGAGGTTGGAAGAGACCTTCTGAGATCATCCTATCCAGCCTCTTGCCAAAGCAGGGTCACCCAGACCGAGCTGGACAGGAACACATCCAGGTGGGTTTTTAATATCTCCAGGGAAGGAGACTCCACACCCTTTCTGGGCAGCCTGTTCCAGTGCTCCGGTACCATCAAAGTAAGGAATTTTTTTTCTTATGTTCAGATGGAATTTCCCAGAGCATTTACTCCAGCTTCCTGAAACATTCTTACCTTCGCTGTTTGGCCAGAAAGGTTGTGATTGAGGCAGCGATTGCCACACCACCACCAAAGAGCAGCAACCATCCCATGCTTGCTGTCTGCGTCACTGCTGAAGAAAGAGACGGTCAGTCAGGCTCACCTTGCATTTCTACCCTGGTCAATAAGCAGGACATGGTAGGCAGACAACCTCAATTTCTACCTCAGACTTTCTCTAAGGGACACTGAAGCTGTCACCTGGGGCCCATCACTCCCAACATGAGGCCTGGATGTGGATGCTTAGAGAAGACTGCATCAGTGAAGGGAGCAGGTGGGCCTGGTGGCCCAGCTGCACCACAGACTAACAGCCAACAGACTTCGGGCAGGACAATTCCCAGTTACAAAGACCCCTGGTGTTTCTGATTCATAGAATCATCTAGGTTGGAAAAGACCCTTGGGATCATTAAGTCCAATCATCTACCCTACTCTATGAAGTTCTCCCCTACACCTTATCCCCCAACACCACATCTAAACCACATCTTAAACATGTCCAGGGATGGTGACTCAACCACCTCCCTGGGCAGCCTATTCCAGTGCCTGACCACTCTTTCTGTGAAGAATTCTTCCCTAATGTTCAGTCTAAACCTACCCTGTTGGAGCTTGAAGCCATTCCTTCTTGTTCTACCACTACTTACCTGCGAAAAGAGACCAGCACCAACCTCTCTACAGTGTCCTTTCAAGTAGTTGTAGAGAGCAGTGAGGTCTCCCCTCAGCCTCCTGTTCATCAAACTAAGTAATTCCAGCTCCTTCAACTGCTCTTCATATGATTTGTTTTCCAGGCCTTTCACCAGCTTCATTGCCCTCCTCTGCACTCACTCCAGCACCTCGATCTCTCTTGTATTGAGGTGCCCAGAACTGGACTGGACACCTTCTGGTTTAGGGACACCTCCACAGGTGACTGATCCATGAGGTGAAAAAAGAGTGTGGCTGGCCAGAGACATGTCAAGAAAAGGTGTTGACTAGATGAGTGCTTGTTGGCTGCTCTCTGCTTGTGATGGAAAGGCGCACCTTTGAGACCCAGAATTCAGATAACCCTTAGCAAATGGAACCTGACCCTGCTGCCAAAGCACCTTGTAATACTTCAGTTCGAACTGCAGCTCAGCAAGAGCAGGGAAGCTCAGCACATGCTGCTGACGTTGATCACAGCCATCCTGCCCTGCTCTAATTGAATAAAGACTTTCTGTTTTCATAGCCTCTGTTCCACCATGGCAAGCACTGGTGGACTTCTGTGCGCGAAGTACCGTGCACTCTCTGTGGAACAGGAGTGGTGGCTACCAAATGAAACACCTGCGCCTAGCATGGCCAAACATCACAGTCCAGACATAGAACTTATCTCTGAGAGCAGGACTCCCTCTCCTCTCAGCTGAAGGCAATACTAAGCTCCAGTAGTGGAGGCGCCTCTACTAGATCCCCCCCACCTATTTCTGAAAGCTGCAAGCAGGACCCTGGAATTTTGACACTGGAAAAGAAACAAGAGGCTGCACTCCTTCTGTAGCACCCAAACCTAGAGTCAGTCCCACCAAATCCTCTTGCCATGGGCCATGCTTTAAGGTGGGCTTTGTAGCACAGTGAGAAGGTCAATACAGACAGCACATATCAGCCTAGGCCTGGAGTTCATGCGCTCAGTAAGCGAATCAAATGTGCCTGTCTTTACTAGACTAGAATTTGTTCTAATTAGATTTGTTTAGAGTTCTGGAAGCATTCTCTGACATTGGACCAACAAGGAGAGCTGGTAGTATGTACCGGCAGGACTGGTTTTCAGTATTAGCGGAAGACTCCATTCACTCCAAAATCCACGGTAGCCAGTGTCTTCTCGGGGTCTGGCTCTCACTTGGAACTCATAATCAGTGTTTGCTTGGAGTTCCCATGGCAGTATTACCAGTGTCCGTTTGTCTTCATGGATATCTTTAATCTTCTGAGTCTGTGAGGGATTAAACACCAAACACTTAGTGGGGGAGTGGCTGCTCTCACCTCCTCACCATGGCTTGCACAGTGAAGAGCCCTGCAAAGTCATCTCTGCTTTCATGCTGTTTCTGCAAAGCCATGCTCTGGCTGGTCAGTAGCTGCATGAGGCCCTGGGGAATCCTTCCATGCAAGGCAGCATGAGAAGCAAATGAACCATTAGCCTTCCCTACAGGATCTAGTACTTCTCTAATAGCTTCTGCTTCTTGATTCTTTCTTCTGTTTTGCCTGTTTTCAGTCCAGGCAAGCAGAGACACACCTTCTCTAGACCATGAAAACTCTTCATTCATAGCAGCACACCCTGTTCTGATTGTGCTGGCCTCCTCTTTGCTGATACATCCCACTTGATGGTAAACTGACATCTCACTCACCTCCCAGGTGTCAGTTCTTCTCTTATAACGCAGCTGATATTCTAGCTCCTCGTCCAAAAAGTAGAAAGCAGGGTTCTGGTAGATGGTTTCCCAAGAAATGTTGTAACCCTCTGAGATCACAGCGGTGAGATTGAACGGAGGCTGTGGTTTGACTGGAAAACATGATGGTGTTACCCTTTATAACATTACTGCAGACAAGAGGTGGCTCAGCATGGCATCAGCAATGCAGGGCAAGTAGGGAGGAAAATTGCTTTGCCAGAGGTATGCCCTCCTACACAGGGCAAAGCTAGCTCTAAGCTCAGCCTCAAGCATAAATGTATTTGTAGTTTACAATAACAATTGAGCACAGTTCTCCATGTAGATGAGTACACACCAAACATATTCCTCACCACTGGCTGCCACACTCACTCCTTGCCCAGACTATCCTGGCAGACAGACATTAGGTCAGACAATATTTATCAAATCCACCATTTTTGTACTTACTGTTCTGTGCCATACAAAAGCCTTTGGAAATTACATGCCGCCTATCAGCTATCTCTATAACATCCACTTGGACTTTGAAATCTGCCAGGAGTACTGTCATGTCCACGGTGCACATGTACTCTGTGTGACTGGTGTTCCTGGAGAATTGCAGGAGATGGCAGGCAGCCACAGTATTTTCTGGTTCTTGCTCAGGAACCCTAAAGCACACAAAACAAACAAACAAGCAAGTCCACATCTACTACCTGCTGTAGTTGGACTAATGTGTTGCTGAACCACCAGGCATAGAAATTAAAAAAAAAAAAGAAAAAAAAAAAGGCACCATGTTCAAATAAAAATTTATCTTTGAACTTTGACAGATTTCTTTCCCCCATTCTGTTTGCTCAGCTTAGCATCTTTCAGAGAAGTAGGGAAGTGATGCTGAAGTGTTTGTGGAAAGAAAAGGTGCTCAACGGGGCTGCAGAACCCAGGACTGCACCCACTTCCTTGCTAGGGCAGAACAGCAGCCACATGGGGCTTGAACAAGCTGCACGAGCCCTGCCAGCACATACAAGTCCACTATTAACAGCCACAAAGGGGCAGGTATTCCCAAGGCAGGAGAGAAAAGAGTGCCAAGGAAGCCAGAGTCAGTGCAGCAGTCAGTAGAAGCAGTGTGGTCAGTGGGCACAGGGATCCTTTACCAGGGGAGAAGCCAGTTGGTAACCGGACTATGAACTACCAAATGAAAACCAGCATGGTGGCAAGCACAAGAATTCTACCTAACAAAGACGACAGAAGGACACCACTGTGCTATAGCCAGGTTAGTTCGCGCTGACCAAATTTTGCCCATTCTACTGAGACGTACCATGTTGCAGTGAGGCTATATGAACTGGCATCCAAGTCGTTTCTCAGGATACAGGAGAGGGTCTGCACGTAGTCCACAAAACAAGTGAGGTTCTCATGACACGTAGCTGTAGGTTTGGAAAGAGAAAACACAGTATCATCTTCCATCATGAAGCAAGCAGAACTTTATATCACCATACACTTCCTCAGGGCTCCTATTGAAGGGAACAGACCACTCTCTGCCAGCCCCCCGATAGTGTCCAGTCTGGGAGTCTAAGATATGTTCCATTTCTACAGGAAGACAAGTAATTGACAGCAAGATAAGTGTCAAAAAACCACCCCATTAACTATTAAAAATGCCATCGCAGCAAGTGACATACCAAAATACCAGGAAATGCCCAAATTGTGACCGAATTCTCAAACTTATCTCTTTCCCCTCTTATACAGTCACATATTATTTCTGCAAGAGTTCTAGCTTACACAGCACGTCAGAGGTGTGATTACCCAATGAGAAACCGTGGCACATTCAAATATTTACTTGGTTTAGGAAGTGGCACATCACTGTTCTTTGCTAGTCTAGTTTTCATTTTATGACATTCACTAGGCTCTTTGCACATTTGAAAAAGCAGTATTTTAGTAATTCTTCCTTTACCATCCTCTCTCCTTACTATATTCTACAGTTTGATATTTGCAGTGTCAATACTTTTCATGCCCAGCTCCAGAGGCTTGGTATATGTTGGAATTTTGGCAAAAAAAAAAAGAAATACTGAAAATATGTAGTTATTTTAATTTCCATAAATCATTCTGACACTAAAATTTAATGATTTCTGAAACTGAAACAGACTTCTGAAGTGAACTTGAAAGGCAATTGTAGAGGCAATTTAAGCTGGTCATTGAGAAAATGAGTTAATTTAGAATCATAGAATGGTTAGAGTTGAAAGGGCCTTAAAGATCATTGAGTTGCAACCCTCCTGCCATGGGCAGGGACACCTCCCACCACACCAGGTTGCTCAAAGCCTCATCCAGCCTGGCCTTGAGCACTTCCAGGGATGGGGCATCCCCAGCTTCTCTTGGCAATCTGTTCCAGTGAAACTTTGAGGCGAATTTGAAAGTGGTGACAAAGCAACATTTATGTCCTTCTAATTGTTCTGCAGGAGCTCTGCTCACATACCAGTCTCTGATGTGTGCTGTACAAAAGCACTGTTGTTCTGTGCATAATGCATGTAAGTTATCTCCCTGCATGTCAAAGCGGGAAAGACAGCAGTAGAGTGAGAAATATCTGTGCTGGCAAGCATCTTGGCAGATCCTGACAGCATCTTGGGTTGGCAACAGCCACTGATGCTACACTGGAAATAGTAGCGAGCTGGAAAGGCCTGTAGGAGATGTAACAAGCTGTGCTGGTGCAAACCACGCCTGCTACAGCAACTGTTCACCTCTCATGTGTACAGTACCACCCATTTTTGATAGGAATAAAATTGTCATAGTCTAAGGGAAGATACAAGGTTGTTACATCCATGCTTAAGTCAAGCATGGGTCCGCCCCTACCATCAGGGCTGCCCCCAACCTGATGGGAGCATGTTACTTCACAGCCATCAGGCATCTAAGTCCTCTGATGCAAACCATGTTATGAATTCACCTCCCTTTGTCACTCTCCTGCTTGCCTGGTTAGAGAAGCCTCACTCCCTGCTTCCTACTTTCCCTTTGTTGAACCTGCTTTGCATTCAGAAGAGTTGTTTGCACAAGATGAAAGCCGGCCTACGTGATACGCTCAACAACCACAATGCCTGACTTTACAGTTAAAGAGAACGCTCTCTGCAGAGAATAACCAACATGAAATGCAGGCAGCGTGTGCCCTGATGGACTGTTCCACCCTCCAGGTTAAACAACAGTCCTCTTGTCTCTGCATTTACAGTCACAGTGCACAGCAGGCATATCCAGTGGAGGGTGCAGCCTAATTCTAGGCCAGAGTAAGTTCAAAAGGAAATAAGGCCCAACTTTTTCCCAACTGACTTCACTCATCACAAAAGTTCCTTCCTAGTCCTATTGCATCAGAGCATGTGCTGCTCTCCCTCAGTGAGCTCTGGGCAGCACTCAGATTTGTGTACAAGACCACCCCCGTGCAAAAGGGTCAGGGTGGTGACAGAAGAAATTTGAGGATGCTTGCAGCAGACTGGCCACAGGGGCATACATATGCTTTATTAAACCCTGATTCAAATTATGTGGTTGTCACTTTGTTTCATTTTGAATTTTTCATTTCACTCTGATTTCAGAATTTTGTTCTAAAATCTTCATTAAGTTTTAAATTTTCATTTTGAGCCCTCAGTGGACTCTTCTGAGGACCCTGGCCAAGCACCATTTGTTCCAGAGTACTGAATGACATACTTATTATGCTACAAAAATGGGGTTATAAAACCCTTGCTTTCCTTTAGAGAGAGCAGAAGGTATTAATGAGCTAATGGACTACTATTCCTAGCTAGCTGGTATCTCTTTGGTCAAGGGTTTGTTAACAAAATTAAGAGGAGAACTTTTTACTGGGACGAGAATAATTAAGCATTCTTAACACAGTTAGATCTAGGATGAATTGCCCATGGCTTGTGTTACACAAAATTCAGACCAGGCTTCATGATGGTCTCGTATGGCAGGAAGATGTAACTCTGAATTAATCTTTCCTGCTAATTTAGTTTGGAGCAGTTCTGATGCTCTGCCTAGAAGCAGAGTGTAAAATGCTAAACTTGCACCTGTTCTAAATGCTAAATGCTAAAATGCTAAACTTGCACCTGTTCTAAATGCTAAATGCTAAACTTGCAACAGCACACTGTTGGTGCTGCCTTTTTCTGCCCAGCTGACCTGTTTGGAAAGTTAGCTCTGAGTCAGCTAAAGCTTGCATAGTGGGGAGGAACCACCAAGAGATGGGGAGTGACTGTCTGCACAGTGCAGTCCTGAGCAAAGGGGCTCAGGCCAGGAGATGTTCACTCCACTGTCCCTGGATGGCCAGTCCACAACAGCCACAACCCCTGGACATATCCTGGTATTGGCCACCAGGACCTTAGAACCTTTCTATGGCAAACTGTCCCTACTTGTGCTGCTCCCTGGAGTGATACATGGTCTGGCTGAGGTCTTCTCAGCTGTGCACCTTCTTGTGTCTGTCCTTCACCACCCATGGAGCCTCTTCCATAACTCGTTAGCCCATGGAACCCTTTCCCCTGGTACCCTTGCACACCTTGGCAGAGCCCACACCAACAGCCACCAAGATAAATCCTGTAGGTGTACAGCCCAGAAGAGATATCTTGGAACTTACTGTACTGGAATAAAAGGAAGAAGGAAATACTCTGGAGCCACAGTTTGTTCCTCATGTTCATTCTGACTGGATGTCCTGGAAAAAGAAACCCAACAAACTAACTTCACTAGAAATACCCAACCTACCAATTAAAAGTTCAGCTCAGCCATATGCTGAAGGCTGAGGTAGAATGAATCTTTCTTTCATTTAAATGTCTGAGAGTGCCTGAATTACGCAAGTCATCTCGGTTTTTCTATATGTATGTACCTCATGGGCTAAAGGGCGGGCTGTTCAACAGTCCTGCCAACTAGCCATAAACCCGGTCAGTTCCTTGCCAGCAGCGTGTGCACAGAGAAAGTAGCAAAGTGACTGCAGCCTCAGCCTATCCATGCAACAGGAAGGCACTTGGGTTAAGTTCTAACTCATTTATTTTTTTCTTCATTGGTTTCCTGCAACTAGAAGTGGCTTGCAACTAGGAGAAGTGACATTGCTGTGGCTTAAACAGCTGTACAGTAAATTAGACAAATATAGTCTGAATGTCACTGTGGGTTTATATGAGCAAGGCTTGTGAGAACTCATTGATTTGGCTTACCCATGGTTAAATAAGCATGGAATATCTATAGTTAAGGGACTCCAGGAAGGCCAAGGAGACAAAAAACAAACAAAAAACCTCATCCTCAGAGGAGAACAGAGGAGAATGATGTACAGCACTCACTTCAGAGGAAGGCTGTCTTGATGATGTTTGGTGAAGAAAGCCTACAGAAAAGTCTTCAGAGAAGAGGAAAGGAGGATGTTTACAATGGTACAAGGAAACAGCATCACATACAAATGACTGCTCAGCCCTCAGCCCCTGCTCCAGGACCAGGCCCTCAAGCCACAGAACACATTAAGGCTGTGTTTTCACAGTATTTAATACTTACAGAAACACACAGATGTGCACAGAAAGACTTAAAGTGACGTCCCTGCAGAGTATTGGCTGTTGATACCCAGTACAGATTTGAACACTGTTTTCTCAAGTTGCTCTGAAATGGGCTAGGCTGCACAGGGACAAGACTTTGGAAAAGCAATCTGATTATTTTTGGGACATACAAGTTGGCAGCAAGCTGCAGGATGCACAGACAGCAGGGAGGGCCAACATGCCGTGCCACAGATCAGCAACACTGTCATTGACATTGTCAGACACACAGGAGTGACCCTGCAGAGCTCCAGAGCTCTCTAAATCCCATACATGAGACTGCACAGAGGCATCTGTAAAAGCGGTATTGGTGAAGACAGGGCAGGAAGCTGCAGTCACCAAGAGATACCCAGAGCCCCTGACAGGGTCTAAAAAGTCTGTCCCTATCTTTCTTAAAAACTCCCCTTAATTATTGAAAGGCCATAAATAAGGTCTCCCAGGCACCTTCTCTTCTCTAGGTTGAACCCCAGTTTTCTCAGCCTGGTCTCACAGCAGAGATGCTTCAGCCCTCTGAGCATCTTCATGGCCCTCCTCTGGACTTGCGCCAACAGGTCCATGTCTTTCCTGTGCTGAGGGCTCTAATGCTAGATGCAGCACTGCAGGTGGGGTCTCACCAGAGCAGAGAGGCAGAATAACCCCCCTTGACCTGCTGGCCATGCTGGTTTTGATGCAGGCCCTGATACTGTTGGCTTTCTGGGCTGTGTTTGCACATTGGGGCCTCATGCCCAGCTTTTCATCCGTCAGTAACCCCAAAGTCCTTCTTGGCAGGGTTGGTTTCTGTCCCCACATCCCCCAACCTGTGTTGATACTGGGGGTTGCCCCCACCCAGGTGCAGGACCCAGGTGCCTGTACCTCCCCCACCAGCAGCAAACACCCAGGCAGTCACTCAACAGAGAGAACACCAGCGAGGCCTCTCCCACTTGGGGAACATTTGTGGTGTTTAAAAATTTCCCAGGTTTACTCAAATAATGAAAGCAAAATAAAATTAGAAGCCACCAAAAAGCCCCTGCAGCCCCATGTGAGCTCAGAGACTTGCTCTCAAGGCACCAGAGTGTCCAGATGAAATCAGCAGGGCTCGCTCAGGAGGTGCCACAAACACCTCATGGCAGCAGCACCTCGTCCCCGCAGTGGGAGCAGTCACCCTGCTACCACCCCTCCTTTCCTACAGCACCCTGCTGTCTCCCTCACCTGCTGTGAGTGCCAGGACAGAAAAATCTTTTTCCACCCTCCAGCCCTTCTTTCTGCATCATACATTTCCTTGGGGAAATACCCTTTCTTGACCCCTCTGGTCCCAGTTCTCCAAGTTTTCTCCGCATAATAACTGTTGTCTTTAACACTATTTCTGGTGGTGCGGTTCCAGATTTTGAAGGCATAGCCCACTAACTCCACCTTGTGCTCCTGCTCATCTTTCCACTGCTCTTCTCCAAATTATCACTCCTTTGAGGAAGGCACTCTGTTATCCTGCCACCTGAAACCTCCTCATGCGATTTTATGCTGAGACTGGCTGCACTGTGAAAAGATGTCCTCAAGATGGGCAGTCTCCTGATACAGCACCTGCTCATGACATCCTAACATTGAGGTTCCTGTTCCTTGCAGCACATTTCACAGAAGAGCTGTGCCAAATAAACCAACCACTGGGGTCTAGAGGTCTCTATCCCTAGAGTAGCCCTCGAGACACAATACATGTGATTGTCTACTGCCTTTTTAAATTGTCCTTCTCCTGGCAAAATTGTTGAACCTATTGTTACTGGGCTGAAAACATTCAGGGTTCCTCCGCAGCTCTGTATGCCAACAACCTGCTCAAAAGGGCCTGTTCCCACCTTAAAAGCATGCACGGTCCCCAGCGCTGCTGCTGTTCTTCCTCAGGCCATCACATCCTCCCATTGACTGTAACCCAGTACAGACTCTGGAAGGCAGGAGGGACTAGTGCCATCTTGTACTGTACCCTGCTGCAGAACCCCATCTCAGCGTCGCTTTGCTTTGTGACTGTCACATTTCATAGTCTTGGCCACCCTGTTCAGCCCAGAGAGGCAACTCAATGCCTCTTTTTCAGCAGAGGAATGAAGGGTTGGGCCCTCAGAGAGGGCTTGTTTCAGAATCCAGCTGGCAGTGCCTTTGCTGTTTCACATTCAATATTCAATATAGAAATATTGTATTTCTGTAGCACCCTCATTTTAACCCCTCCCTGCCTAAATGGGCAGAGCAATGCAAGGGAGGTCTTTGCTGCTTTTAGCCACTGGACTGGGGTTTCTTTCAATTGTCTTCTCCATTTCCCTTCTTCTGCTCAGAGGATAGTACAATCAATCCAATCAGACAGAAAGGACTGAACAGGAGAAAAAAAAATAAATAATCAAAGCAACAGCCTGAGTAGCGTATCAGGAAAGTGCTCATGGAGATACTGGAGGCTGCCATTACATGCTAGAGAAAGGTTAACCTATGAGGTTGTAATCTAGAAGGATGCTTCCTAAATAAGATCACAGTAGGAAAAATAAGACAGAAAAGCAGTAGGATCTGCTAACACAGGTGAAGCAATGAGACAATAATTCCCTGGTTGGGAGCCCACTGTCCCATCTTTTACCCTTGTCAATGCCCACAGATTAGTCCAACACTTATCTCCTTCACTTCTTACACAGTTCTCCTACCTCAGCATGGTGAAGAAGGACTGCTACCTCTGAGAGCACCATAGAAAGTGTCAGTGCTATGTGTGTTTGACCTCCTGGCTGTGATCCAGGTTGTTATGACAAGACATGGGTGTGTGTGCAAAAAAGCAGGGAAAGACATGATTCTGCAGCAGTGTTCCTATGGTCTTTGATGGCTGGAAGACCTTATAGCTTCACAGAGATGTGTAGCAGCCCCTGTTCTGAAGCTTCCTCCAGTCAGGCTCCCTACAAACCTCAATCCCAGTCTATGATTAAATACCCCCACCTTCCCTACATCCTTCCATTTGTCACACCCTTCCCATTTTCTTCCATCTGTCAGCACCCTGCTTGTGAGATTGTGCACTTGGAGGGAAGAATGTCAGTGGGCGATGAGCAGAGGCAAGGGACTTATTCCCTCTCTGACATTACAGAAGTCCTTTCTACCATTTCATTTCAGTTTCTATGTCTCTGAGACATCTTCATGCATGCTTGAAACACAGTTACTTAATGCTTATAAAATGTCAAGCATGGTACAGATGAGAGCACCACTGCTGCAAACTCTGCAGTACCCTAAAGAACAGTGTGTGAGGACACAGTAAAAGTTGATTAGCCATTCATATAGATGTGCACATGTAAATGATGCAACAAGGTTTTAATAGATCAGAGAATAGGAAATAGAACCAATATAGACACAGACATTTAAGATTGTTATTGTTAAGGATCTGGAAATATAGTGCTATAAGCTGCCGAAGATGGATGCAGTCTAAGCTTACAATGTGAAGTGTCTCCAATAAACATACACACTTACAGATCTTCCACAAGGAAAAAAAAAGTCCTAATGAAAAACCCAGTTTAATAATAATAATATTAACAAAAAATCTGGTGGTTCCAAGCATGAGAAAAATAAATGTCGTAGCTACACCCAAGTAAAGAAAAAGTGGAAGTCTCTCAGTCCACCAGTTACATGCAAACCCAAGCTTTCTTATTGAAAAAAGAGTTCATTATCAATGTACTGCTATCTAATCACAAAGCTTAAGCAACAGGGGGACAGAAGTATTCTCTAGCTGTCCAGTAAAGGCCAACAGCAATGGGCACAAGGACCACATCATGGGCGTGGGCACAAGCATGGGCACAAGGACCACATCAGCCATAAGAAAGATGTATAGTGAAGTCACAGATATGAAGCAGTAACAAACCGGCAGCAGGGAAAATTGGTGTAAATGTGGACATTACCTTGCCCTGTCCTTCCAGCTGTCCGTTTCAGCCCTCCAACGCTTCCATGGCTGGCCTGGCTAAATCATTACTGTGAGTACAGACACTACATGCGCAGAAGCTGGAAAGCAAGTGGATCTCATCAGCACTGAGAAAGAGCAAAGCCTACTTGTGCACGACCAAGGGTTGTAGTGTATTGGAATACACAGTGATAAATGGCAGCTGACGTCACCACTGTATCAGAATTACTGTGCCGATAGAAGGATGTGGTGAGCAGAGGAGGCAATGAATTCGGGTCCAAACACCCACACATTTATTACTGTATTGCTCTGCTCTCTAACTCTTATGTGAGAAAAAGGTGGGAGAGCAGATAAAAATTCACAAGCCTCAGACATCAAAGGTCACAATGGGGCTGGTGGAGTCAGAGCCTGCAGCAGGGAGGCATCGGTATCAAGGCATTAAATGGTTATGCCAAATTATATACTGCAGTGTGTACCACACCAAAGACAGCCAAGTACACGGTGTTCCACTTCCAGCTGTCTCCAAAACAGCCCCTGGGACCAGGGCAACAGCATCAACCCTCAGACCACAGCAGGGAGGTGGTCTGACTTCTGCACAGGCAGAGGCGCTTACCCCTACTCTGATCTCCTGCCTGAAGCCTGTGTCTGGGCAGGGTCTCTGCAGACTGCAAAGCTGGCATCGAGGGAGGGTCAGTCAACTCACCTGCACGTACCTCCAAAGGGGCTGCAATTCATGCTCCCCACATAAAGGGAAAAGGGTGAGTGGGCTCCACGTTCAGCCCAAGATCCATTAAGTTCATTGACCCTACTAAATCCACTGCACGGCAAGAGGAGGTGCAGAGACTTGGCACAGCATGGCACGGCACAGTACGGCACAGCACAACCCAGCCCAGCAGCCTGGGCCAGCAGAGGCACAGCCACTTGGGGTCCACTCCTACACAGACATCAGGGCTCCTCAGATACTGTGATTTCCCTTATATCTGGCCAGTCCAAGCATAATACACCTGCCCTGCCCTGAATTGGTCCAAACCATCTGTTTTTCCCCAGGGTGAGTCAGGGACACAGAGGTGCTTACTGTAGAGAGACAAGGGAAGAAGGGTAGCACTGAAGTAGGCAATGAACCCTGGGAGAGGGCAGCAGTGGCAGTTGAAACTTCTTTTTCCAAAACAGTTAATTTTGCTTTTAGAAAGTTCATACTTCACTGACTGCTGCAACTCAGATCTGCACAGTTTTCCTTTTGTGATGGCCGCTACTGGTAAAACATAAAGCCCAGAGGGTCATTAAAAGCCTGCCAGAAGGCCAGAATAGCTCATCACACAGATTTGTTGAAACTTAATGATTTATTCTTTTTTGTCATCTAGCACTGTGACTATTTGTGTGTGCATGTGAAACTGCAGGTGTGCAGCAATGTGAAGAGGAGCAAATAGTTTTGCCCCTGCAGAGCAAATACTTAACATACACCTAGCTCTTCAGTCCTGGGAAGCTCAGCACAGTGTGACCTACGAGATCTCTTCCTGTGACTGAGGGTCCACCATATCCATCCTGGGAAAAGTCACCATGCAGAATCTCTAGGAGCCCTGATAGTTGTTGCCACCTGGAGCACAGCACATAGGTATGCCTCTTCCATGGAGCAAAGCAGGTCAGTGGGCTCAGAATGCAGTGACCACCTCCAAGAGCACAGAGCTCTAGAGATGCTCTGAGCGGTGTGGACACTGACACCTCTACACCTGAGGTTCCACGGCACTTCAGGGCAGCTGAACTCAGCCCCCAAGGGAAAGCACTTGGAGACCTGAAGCAGTTCAGTTCCCAGGGATTTATAATGATTTGAGATACGAAGTAACTCCTTTCATGCAGTTGTAATCTCATCCCAGCCTGCAGCAGCAATATTCACAAAGCAGCAGGTGTGAAGGGCACAGCAGGGAAGGCTCGGTAAATTCTGCTAAAGTTACTGACAACACAAAAGCATTTTGCCTTTACTGGCAGACAGGCAAGATCTGTATGTATTTATTAGCAAGAACAAACACACTCAGAGGAAATAACAATCAGAGGTGACAATTCCTTCCTCTAGAAGAGGCAATTAGTGACACTTGCAGTTATCGAGTTGATAATGTGGGGAAAAATACCCACACAAACAATACCACTTCTGTATTTTCTTCCTCTCACAATGGAATTAAAACAATATCCCCAGCAATGTCAGAGATACAGACCTGGTATAACTCTATGGGCAAAGGCACCTTTACTGACTGGTGACATTTAGGAGGAACACAATCATACATTACGATAAGTAATGAGTAAAAAATGGCAGAACAGCTGAGACGTTAGTATCAGTGCTCTCCTGGAAGGGAAAGCAATAGAAGAAACCACCTCAAAGCTCAGGAAATGGGGTAAAACATGAATGAGCCAGGCAGAAAGCGGAGGCGTTAGTCAGCAAAGCAGCAGGTTGAAAAACAACAAAGCCCCAGAGCTGGCAGGCTGTGAGCTGCCACAGGATGCTGCCCAGAGGAGGGGAGTGCATTGCTTTCCGTCTGGGGAATGCTGAGTGCCACCTACAGAGACCCAGCACCCAGCCGTCCCACCTCCCTTCTGCCTTTACCAGATGTCTCTTCATAGTCACCAATGTTGGGCTCAGCCTCTTGTTTTCCTCAACATACATCAAGTCTGAACCCATTCTGCATGAAGGCTGTAATAGGAGGACATCACTTTGTCTCCTGCCAGAGGAAAAAGGGCTTACCTTCACAGAGCTGTGACTATGTACGTCTTGCTTACACCAACAGGATCACACAGAGGCTTGTATCTTCTTTTAGGAAATCACCAGACACATGCTGGTAAACAGAAACAGGAATGACTGTGCCTGTGAACTCACCCTGACCATCTGGAACAGAAACCTGCAGCTCTGCTCAGGCTGAAATCTACCACCCTCATCTGCACCATGCAAAACATGTCCAGAGCATCTCCTCAGATGCCTCGCTACACTGTGTACACCCAGACCCCCTTGCATAGCCCACAGGCAGTACTCTCCCTCCATGTATTTGTCAGAGCCCTGCCCCACAGCTGGGTTTCTGCAGCTTCACCAACTAAACATCAGCCTTTTCTTCTCTGTTCAGCTCATGTGTCCCATCCTCCCCTATCACATCCATTCTTAGAGTGGTTCCAGGTCACACCTTCTGCGTTTGTGCTTCCAAAGAACACTGACTCTGCAGAAAGTCAGTAATTCCGTCACACATTCCCACAGTGCTCACCTGAGTCAGCAGAACTTCCTGCTGCCTTTCATGCAGGTTGGCAGAAACCAACCCATCTGGAACCAACATCCATCAGCTTGTCCCCAGAACTCTGCTCACAGCGATGCACCAAAACCAGAACCCTGCTGCTGGCACGCAGCTATTTATGGCAAAAGCTTCACCTGAGCCTCTTGGATCTCATGCCTCACCCATGCTGCCTGGCCCCAAGCTTTTCCAGCCAGCCTTCCTTACCTGGGGCTGCATACAGCCTTGGACAGCTTCTGGCATCTCTAAGAGCATGACAAACACGCTGGCTGTTTACAGCCACTGTCTGTGGAAGCACTTTCAAAGCAAAAGCTCATGGCTCACATAGTATGCTGCTTCCACATCGCAAGCAGTGAGCTGCAGGAGATGATGGATCCCATGGCAGATGACAGGCTCCAGCAACATTGCTGACTCCATCCCAAACATAACTGGTGTCTTCTCATATCACTGGCAGGGATGTACCGTGTCAGAAGGAGAAAAGGTGGGATGGAGGTGCAGGATGGGCAAACAGGCAGTGACAAGAAGCACCTTGCAATATGCTGGGGCATATTGACAACATTGGAGATAAGCAGGATTTTCACAGAAATAGATTGCTCCAAAGTAAGCAATGTTTCCAAAAATTCAAAATACGGTTCTGCTTAGAGAAGCCAAAAGGCTTGATGAGACTTTCTTGGGTCAGTCCAAGTTTTGTGAAGCTGTGGCTTTGCTATGATGCTGGTAGGAGTTCATTGTAATGTGGCAGAAGGCAGGAGCTTCTTTTGTTTGAGGCTAAAAAGGCCAAAACATGGGGTTATTGGCACAGGGACTAATGC
Organism: Pedionomus torquatus; assembly: GCA_013398155.1. Taxonomy (NCBI): domain Eukaryota; kingdom Metazoa; phylum Chordata; class Aves; order Charadriiformes; family Pedionomidae; genus Pedionomus; species Pedionomus torquatus. Next base: position 48,145 of record VZRU01020598.1, read on the forward strand.
GATGAAATTGTGTCACTCCAGTGTATCTGCACCCAGGTCAGCACTGGTAAACATTTACAGTGCTCCACAAGAGGAGAAGGAGTCTGAAGGTTGTTCCCACAAAATGTAGGGGCTGGGGGATTCCATGCTCTGTGGTGGTTCTGGTTGTGGCATGAGGCTGTAGCTCGAACAAGGAAGCTGCTTGGATCCCCTGGTTGCTGTTCTGTGACCAGTTCTGCGCAGCCTGGTTTCTGCACTCCTTGCCCTGCGGAAGTTGGAAAGTGATATGCTCGGAGCAGCAAGAAGCTAAAACAATGGCAGATAACATATGAAATAAAGACAATATGGGCAGCAGTTGAATGCGTAGGTCCTTCACGTTGGGAAGCACAGATAGAGGTTTTTAAGACAAGTCATAAAAACAGCAAAGGTGGCTTGACCAGAAGTAGAAAGCATCCCTGATGCTTTCAGGTGACAGTGTCTGTTGCAAGGGCCCAGCGCAGCTCAGAATGAGGCCATGGAATAGGTAGCAGATGTTAAATTATGGGTCCCAATTCCTGCTCCTGCTGAGGAGACAAGGCACTTGATGGCTCTTGTACCTCCCTCATGTGGTGGAAGAGTGTACTATGTGCTCCCAGAGCTCCTCAGATATGCAGTGGGGGAGCAGACCACACAGTAATGAGCCACCCTGAATAACCTTCAAGCCCAGAGTCTGTCAGACACATGCAGAGGTTAGCGAATGCATCACAGCATGAGCCTGCCGCAGCCAGTTCCCTGAGACCTCTGCTGGCTGCTTACCAAGGGCCAAGAGTGTTAACTTCAGGGCCACCAAGGCCAGTGAAGACCTGGTTCTCACAGCAACTCTCTGGAACATCAAGATAAGAACCAGGGATTGGCTACAACCCTAAGCCATGCGTGGAAATTCTACACCCAGAAGGCAGTCCAGTGTTTTTCTCATCCTGCTACAACTCTTGGTGCTGTGTGGGTGGCTCACTGCAAATGAAACCAGCAGTGGCAGAGCTGGGGAGAAGCAGCCAACCTCAAACACTTCAGCTTATGGCAAATTCCCCCATGTCTAAGAGCAGCAAGTAGGAAAGTCCCAGTGATATGTTAGTCACCAACTCAGTAACCTTCAAGCAGAGGACAAACACCAGACTGCTGTTAACGTCCTGCTGTTACACAGTGGAGCACAGACAGGACCACAGAAGCGGCTGATCCCTCTGTGAACCAGGACAGGAGCTCCTTAGGTACGCCTGCCACACTCCATCGACAGGGTCAGGTCTAGTCCAGTCATCCCTCTATCAAAGACTGCCATAATGATTGCCTCTCTGCATTCAGAATACAGAATTTTTAGTCTCCTGCACAGAGGGTCAGAGTTTTACAGAAAGGATTCTGACTAAGAGCAAAACAAGAAGAAAACAGCTGCTCCTCCCCTCTGTGCAGCTAACTGTGCCATGGCTGTCAGCTCCCCGCTCTGATCCTGCAGAGCTGCAGCCAGTTTTTCTTCTCTTTTATCTTGCAGCCTTGCTGGAGGGGTACGATGTGGCTGTGTGGAAACACCCATGTTGTGGAAAGCCACAAAAGGGACAGGATGGAAGCAGGACAGCACAAGGGATAAACAGAGCAAAGCACCTTTGGCCACAGTACAGCAGAGATGTAGAGTTCCTCTCAAAGAATGAGAATAATCAGGACTGAGCAACCAGTGGTGATGCTGATGGCTGTTATTAACTACTCTTGGAAAACAGACTGACATATGGCAATTTAGCAAGCTTTAACTTTGGTTAGTGTGTTAGTGAGGTACCTGGAAAGTGCCCTCTTCCTCATTTGGCTGTTTTTTTTCTTTGCTCTGGAGCAATCTGCTGTGAGAGACGATAGTCCTGCCACTGGAAACCAGACGGGTTCATTGCTCTCATTGCTCTGATCTCAGCAAATTCATGCTGAGCTATGACTTGGCTTCTGACCTCATCACCGCAGTTTAGTCAGAGGGGCTCGAGGGCCGTGTGTCGCAGCTGCAACATCCGATGCAAAGCTGACGGCATGACACGGTTGCCTCAGTCACAGCAGCGCAGTGAAAAACATTAAAATTCTGGGTTATGTATGATCGTGCTACATCACCATGTGGAAGCCTGGGGCAGACCTTTTACTCAGCAATCTGCAGAGGCAGAGAAATGATGTGTGTGTGTCTGTGTATGTGTGCACACACATGCTGGTGCATCGCACGGGCACCGTCCCCCTGAGAATTAGTCAAAACCACCTATTCTTTGTGAAAGCAACTGTATGCAAAAATTACACCCTTTGGAAGCACCTCTGCCAGAGCTAGAAGACAAACTGCACAAATCATGCTCCCTAGGGAGCTCTCTACAGAACAGACACGGCTGGGAGAAAGCAGACTGTCCCCTCAGTCTCTGTCACTAAGGAGTTTCGTCACATAATTCCACAGAGATAAACACTAAGGAGCAGGGTTGGAAGTACTAACCCATTCATTTGGTTCTCTCACCCGTTGTTTCTTTGGCCATGTCCCTGCTAGAATACAACACCTAAAGGGACTTGTTTTCTTAGATAAAGTTGGTAGCTCATGGTGGATAAGCCCTTGGACATCCTTGCACTCTGCTTGAACAATGTGAGGTCCCAAGGCAAAGTGCACGGAAAAGTTATTTAGAAAGCTGTCCCTTTTTTTCACCTGAAATTAACTCATCCCTACTCCCAAGAATTTGGGCCCACATCCTCATGCTGCTGCTCTGCACCAGTTTCACCCCTATCTTGTGGTTATTGTTAGTTTTCCAATGGCAGTGACAAACCTTGTGATTGATAAGACTTCGCCAACAGCTGTTCCATCCAGGCAGGTATTTGCAAGGAGCTGTCCTGGTTTGAGGTAAACCAGAACCAATTACCTGTTTTTAGCTAAGACTCTTCTAACTGAACACTCTGAAATTAACAGCACATTATGGAGACACTGTTCGTTCTCAATAATCAAACCTGATTATTTGTAATTTATGCCAAGGGGTGGTGTGCAGAGGCTTTTATTGCTGTATCAACCAAGGTCAGCTCACTTTGTTTTTTCCCCCGGTTGGAGGGTTGAAAGCAGAAAAAGTGTAGAGGGGTCACAGCTGCAGGGGGACCCAAAACTGGCCAACGGGGTATTCCATCCCATCAGCACCACGCTCGATATAAAGCTGGGGGATCAAAGGGTCAGCATCTGCGGAGGACTGTCTGCCTTTAATCCCGATCTGCCTTAATGCCTTAATCCAGTTCTGGAATCCAGAATGTAGTTCATGTCTAACAGGAATTCCAGTCTGGGACTTTTCCAGGGCCTCCTGGTGACGCCATCCTGGGAGCTCAATGATGGGTTTATGTATATTGTGTGCATTCCATTATTTACATTTTATTTCATTATTACATTTAAGTAGTTTAGTTTTTTTCCCTCAATTTGTACGTCTTTTTCTCTCTCTCCCTCCTCTCCATGTACAGAGAGGTGGGGGAGAGCATTTGTCTCTCATTTCTGTGGCCACTCCAGCCCAAACCATGACAGGAGCTAACACTGATCAGGAAAAAGAGAACAAAAATATAAAAAAATTAGGCAAGGCTGTGGCATTCTCTGTAAAGGAAAAGCAGTGTATTAGTGTATTGAACAAGCTTCTCAAGAACTGGGAATATAACTGCTTTTCCCAGGAACCCACTTTATTCATGGTGAGTCATGTTGCTAATACCTGGTAGGCAGCCAGGTGAGAATGATCTGGAGGTGGCGGGATTGTGAGGAAGTGACACATGGCATTATAACTAGGCTAAAACTTGGCATAAGCCTCCACTTGGCACTGCAGTCTTGCAAATCAAACTGAAAACCACTGAAAATACACTTACTACGATCAGTAATTCTCTGTCCCAGTAGGAGACCTCCATTAGCTAAAAAGGACATGCTTGGAAGGTCTCAGCTTTCAGGAATGAATCTCCTCTCTGGGCAGGGTGAGCTGCCAGCAGAGGTTGGTCCCCAGGAGGTCAGACTCAGGCCAGCACACCTCGCTGGCAGTCCTGGGAGCCAGCCCGAAGTCAAGACTCCCACAGACTCCAGACAGAAACCTGTCACCTAAAACCTACCTGTGTTTCATAGCCTGGCAATAGCTTCAGAGGACAAAAGCAGAGGCAGTGGAGGACGGAACATGAACCCAAGTCCCAGTCAGGCATGCACTGAGTCCATAGCAGGACAGGGGGCGAACGTGCCAGCCACCCAGCCAGCCATGGTACTTACAGCCAGTTCTGGGTTATGCAAAGGCATAGGAACAGGGCTCTCCCTTCTCAAAGAGATACAGTTTGATTTCACCAGAGAAATACTGAAGGGAGAGAAGGGGAAGAATACCCACGTGCAGAAAGCCATCCAGCAGAAGTGAGCAGACAGGAGGGCATAGCTATGTACAAGAAAAAAAAATGCCAGGGAAAGGCAGAATGAAGCTGGGGCTCAGCAGAGAAGAACTGCAGCAAACGGCTTTCTAATCCCGGCCTGAGCAGATCTCTCCTGGCTGCTCCAGCCCCGTGCCAGCCCTCTGGGAGGATTTCGCAAAGAGCAGAAGGGAGAGGCGCTGGAGCAGAACGGGAAGAAAGCACCACTGGTGACCCAGCACCTCCCTTGATAGTCCTGTGCTACTACAGCAAACAGTGAGTAACCGATTCCGGGTAGCTGCAATAACTGGCTGTGGGATATTGCTTAAACCTGTCTTTGCCTGGATTTAGGGAAGTGAATCAGCTTACTCATGAGGCAGAGCAATGGCCTCTCTGCATCTTCCTGTTCCACCATTTCGGTGGGGGTTCGGTTGATGGGTCCTGGAAAGCCTCTTCATCTGTCGGCCTCACAGCCCTCCCACCTCACACAATTTGTGCTGATGTGAACTACAGCACTCACTGCCCTCAGGCAAAGAAAGAGTATTTCTGAGAGAATTAAACCTCACCTGAGTGAAAATAAAAATTCAACCTGATATTTTCAGCAAAAGCCAATAAACAGCATGTTCACCAGCAGCTTAGCGACAAGCAGCGAGATCTTTTGCTAACCACCACTTTGGTGAATGTGAGCTACAAACCAGTGTCTACACAAATATTAACTATCACATCTAAATACAGACACTTCACTGTGAGTATCCTTCCAAGACTTATGTACCCCCTTTTACCACTGCAAAATTGATGCAAAGATACCTCCACCACTTGGCCAACATGAACTTTGAAGAGAGATTTGCAGCACAAATCTCTTACAAGACATGTTAAACCCGTTTCTGTGCTCAGCATTACGGTTTCCTTCCTTATCAATGGCAACACAAACAGGGTCTTCTAAATAATGAGAACACACACATGTATTTTAATACACATAAAATTACTTAACGGTTCTTAACTACTTTGTGCCACTGCCAGCATACTAGGGTGGAATTTACCATACCAATCAATACATGATAATGCCTTAAAAAAGTTCAGGGTTGTGAATAAAACTTTTGGAACAATTATCCACAAGAAGTATTTGCTGCCTTAAAGCTGCAGACATAATTCCCATTCTGACTGGACAAGAAGAAGTCAGAAAAATGCTCCATCAATTTAGGGAGTCTAACCAGCAACTGGATGAACTTTCTGGGAAAACATTGCTCTGAAGTGTCCGATTCCATTTACAGCTGTACAAGTATGAAATAACTCTGCTTGTTTCTAAAGAGTAAGAAAGTAATCATCAATAATAGCATAGCTTAAGCCCAAGTGACAGTAATCACATTTCATGACTTGCCTGAGCAAGTACAGAGACCTACACCCCACGCTGGGGCCAGGCACACAGGATCTCCCTCCACTCCTCCCCCCCAATAAATAAATGATGGAAGCTGTGTGATGCTGTCAGTGCAAGTCAGTCATCTCCCCTCTGACCTGCCCCCATGCCGCACTTCCAGGTGGGTCCACACCTTCCACATCACCTTTGTGCACTTCCCAAGCAACATTTAGAGCCAGGGTGACAGCCACAGGACCTATACTAAGAACTATTGAATGCAGCGGCTGCTCACTGCTGGAGAACAATCACTGACACAGAAACTTTAGAATCATAGAATGGTTAGAATCTAACATTAGAATCTAACAGAATGGTTAGAGTTGGAAGGGACCTTAAAGATCATCGAGTTCCAACCCCCCTGCCATGGGCAGGGACACCTCCCACTAGAGCAGGCTGCTCAAAGCCCCATCCAGCCTGGCCTTGAACACTTCCAGGGATGGGGCAGCCACAGCTTCTCTGGGCAACCTGTTCCAGTGCCTCACCACCCTCATATTAAAGGATTTCTTTCTGGTATCTAATCTAAATCTCCCCTCTTCCCATTTAAAACTGTTACCCCTTGTCCTGTCACTACATTTCCTGACAAAGAGTCCCTTTCCAGCTCTCCTGTAGGCTCCCTTTGGCCCCCCTGAATGTAGGTACAATAGTCAGGTACTACTCACTACTGTCCCCCAGCCAGGGGCCTGCACCATATACTGGTTGCCGGCCCTGCAGCTGGCATGAGGGTTACAGCCCACTGAGTCCATGTCTGGACCGCGGCAGCCCTCACTTTGGGTAAAGTTGGAGGAACAAGCAACATTTTGATTTGTGATATGGTTTATTTCCAAAGGCTGGTTTGGTTCAGTCCTAGCAAGCGTGGCTACGCCACCTGCATGTAGCAGTTTTCCTCCTGAGCAAGGGCTTGCACAAGTTTTGTTTTTTTCTTGTTCTTTCTGTTGTTTTCCCTCAATAGTTCTACTGGTCTTTTTTGAACTGCAGGTGTCAGTCTAGAACCCTCACTGTGAGTGGTGGGAGAATGAGGACAGGAGTTATCCACAAAAAGAGCAGGTGACAACTTGTCCAAGACCAGAAACTCCAGGGGCTCGGCCGTTTTTCCTTCTAAGTTTATCCCAGTGCTGTGCAGTGATTCTTCTGGTAAGCCTGCTGCTGAGCCACACCGCCCACCTACTGCATGCTTTAGCACCTCTTCATGTTCCCCTGTGTTCCCTGGTTTCCTCAAGCGGTTGTGCACACGGCAGTGAAAGTCAGTATTCAGTCTGTTACTGCTGCTCTCTTGCCTTCCCTTACCAGTACAGTGAAAGCTGTTGGGATTTGTGCCCTTTATAGTTCTTTCTCTACTGTTAAAATCTTGACAGTTTGACTCAAGCAAATGCACCAGCTGTTTGTCTGTGCTGCTATTTTCATCTTGGCTATCACTAGAGTTGATGATCCAAAGGCTGCCATCACTGGTTTGTGTGACATCCTCACTAGAGGCTAAACCTGGGACAATGCTGTCCTCAAACCCCTGTGCAGATAGACACAGATGGTCATCTGTCCTCTGGTCAGGTTGACAGATTATGGTGTCTGGAGGTGTTTCTCTCAGGTTGTACAAATGATGATTCACAGGTTCATTCAGTGACCTAGAGAGAACCTCGCTGTCGTTGTCACAGTATGTACCATTACATTTAACTGCATTATCAAAAGGTTGATAACCAGATGATGGAGGTCCAATGGGGCATGAAATTATACTGGCTTTCTTTTGAACATTTTGGTATGTTACTTTCTTATGTATTTCTTCCTCTGGTAGAAAAGTTGAAGCACTGTCATTTGCATGCATAGAGAAAGATGGGAAATCAGTAAGTTCTGAATGGGTGTTTTGAAAATCAAGCTCAGTGCAGGGAGACCTGTAGTTGGTGTAGCAGATCTGATTCCCAGGGGGCTGATAAATTTGATCTCTGAAGTTAAGTTCTGGTGTCTCTGAAAATTCTCTCAAAGGTGGTGAGGAGCACACATTTTCAGAACACAGAGTTAGGTTACTACTAGCCATAGACTGAGACATAAGGGTATCAAAGCTCTTATACGCAGAGCTACTTGGTTCCTTGAATGCAGACACAAGAATATCAAAGCTCTTGTAGGCAGAACCACAGGGCTCCGTGGATGGAGACATAAGGGTGTCAAAGCTCTTGTAGGCAGAACCACAGGGCTCCGTGGATGGAGACATAAGGGTGTTGAAGCTCTTGTAGGCAGAACCACAGGGCTCCATGGATGGAGATAGAAGGGTGTTGAAGCTCTTGTAGGCAGAGCCACAATGCTCCACAGATGGAGATATAAGGGTATTGAAGCTCTTGTAGGCAGAACCACAGGGCTCCATGGATGGAGATAGAAGGGTGTTGAAGCTCTTGTAGGCAGAGCCACAATGCTCCACAGATGGAGATATAAGGGTATTGAAGCTCTTGTAGGCAGAACCACAGGGCTCCATGGATGGTGCAAGGTTGCTTATTCTGTCTTTTTCAGGTCCAAAGGAGGGTTTATTAGTAGATTCCTGGATCAGGATGCATGAATCATGCTGACTTTCAGAACTGCATGGAAAACGGCTTTCACGAATCATATGCTGAAGATCACTTCCATCCAGAGAAGCAGAATTCATGCTGGCGCTCTGATAGCCAGATTCAAAGGATTCTTCTGATTGCTCTGACTTCTTGCTGGCTGTACTACAATTGTAGTCATCTTGGGAAGCTTCAGTGAAAAAGGAGACTGTGTGAGAAACATCACATGGCTGCTGACTCTGGGCTGTGCTTTCTTTTGGACTTTGCTGTGATGGACTTTCTGACTCAAGTTTCTCCAAGGTTTTATTCTCAACTGTAATGATGTCTGGGTCTTTATTGTCTTGCATGTTGTTCTCATCCGCCAGGAGCTCAAGAAACATGCTAGCTAGTGCATCGTTGTGTTCAGTGTGCTCCCTGAAAGCACTGACACTGCTCTCACAAGGCTCAAACAAGGTGATCTGGTCACTAGTCTCTTCCTGGCTCTCAGACTCAACGTCTGTTAAACATTCACAAATTTCTACAGACTCTTCAACCAGAATTGTCTCAGGGGTTAAAACTGCACTGCTGCCTTTTGGAAACCACTCTCCAGACTTGCTGTGGCAACTGCAAGATTTCTCAACATTTCTGATGTTATCTTTTCCCTTGAAGTTTTGGCTTGACAAACTTTGAGACAGACAGTTCTTGCAACTTCTGTTTTTGGAAGTCAAAAGGAAAGGACAGTTAACATTTACATAATCAGAAAATATTTTATGCTACAAAGCAGAGATATTCTTTTTTCCCCTTTATCTTACTTACATTTGGTTTTCCACGTGACTCTGCTTTAAGTCATGGAAAGGGAACTTAATTTCATCAATGTAGCACATAACTGAAAACTAATAAAGATACAAATGAGATTTAGAACACATGATTGGTATTTAGTATCCCCTGCACTAGCCAGACATTAGCACTTATTACATATTTTACTTCTGGTGATTAGGAAAAGGGATTTTTTGCATTTAGTTACCTTGACATTTTTTACGACCAAATGGCTCTTTGCTGGATTTGGGATTTGATCCCACCATTCTTTCTTCACTCTGCAAAGGAAGAATTGAAGTTGTTTGCTTTGACTGCATCAGCGTACACTTCCCTCTCCCTCTTAGCTGCCTGCATTGCAGCAACAGGAAGCGCTTGCTTTGTGCATGTCCGAGTGCTGCTTTTCACTAAACTAAGCAAAGATGTTTGTAAGTTTGGTGCGTGACTGCTCTGCACAACCACAGGCTTGTGTTCTTCTAATCATGTCTGAAACGATGCACAAAACAGATAGGTTCCTACTTTCACATTACCACTAAAAAAAATTTAAAGAAATGCAGATATTTAACCATTATTGCTGGAACTTAGCAAAGAGTGGGGTCCAAAACTAACAAACCCAGTAACTACAGCTTATTTCAGATGCTGTAACAAGCCTGTTCTAGCAAGATCAATAGAGAATATTCAGTTACCTATTCAGGAAACGACAGAGTGCAGCTGATTCATGTTTACAAAATGCTTGCTCATAGAGAGCAAGATAAAGGCGCTGAGGAAAAACCAATTAGATTCCTGTATTACTAGACATTCAGGTAATCAATAGCACACTGCTACCTGTGCAAACTGCTACTCTATATAACATGTGAACAGCATGATACGTACTTGGTAAAACAGAAGTAACAAATTACAGATACCGCCATGATCAGTATGCAGGACACGGGAACAGCCATTTGCAAAATGTCTTCAGCTGTTACTTGGTAATCTGTTAAATAAGCATATACACTTACATGTGTATGTGCATATAAATACAAGTACTGGCAGTACCAAATTCATTGCTCTTCTTATGCACCTTTGAAAATGCTCCTTTAGAGGATGTAAATAAAGCCTCCAGCAGATAAACAACAGGACACAGGCAGCTACTGGTGGTGATGGTGAGTGGCATGTCTCAAAAGATTGGTGCAGGTACTGCAACCAGCTACTGTGAGTGTTAGGAGCTGGGAGAGCCAATGAACTGTGAGGCCATTTGTCAGCTCTCAGGGACAAACCTGTCACACAGTCCCTAAAATGGCATTACCATCTCCACTCTAGTGCAGCTATGCTTCTTTTCCTCTCTGCTGCTCTTCAGAGATTTTTATAACCCCCTAGTCCTCTAACGATGGTTAAAGTATTGTTTAATTTGCAGCCTAAATATCACTTGTTCATTCATACCCACTTGCTCTTACGTCACTGTTTTTCTTTAGATCAAATAGCTCTTCTCCTTCCCTGGTGTCTACTTCATTAAATATTTATAGAGAATAAATATATCCTCTTTCAGCATTTTTTTCCACAAGGCTGAACAATCCAACTTCCTTTGGTCTTCTCTTCCTTAGTTTCACCAGGAGTTGCCTTTTTATGTTTAGTCCCTTTGGAAGCCTTTACAGATGCATCCGCAATACATTCAAAAGCACGAAGATGATGATTCCAAAACTCTCCTCTGAGAGGGGAGCAGCAGGATATATATGATATGGGTTATAAAACTATACCATCCTATTATCAAGTTGCTATTTCTTACACTACTTACCAAAGTGAAATTCAACTTCTTCACTCCATTCACTCCAGTAGGCTGGGTACTCTGTATAGTTGCACCTTACACTTGCAACGTAATCATAGCCTCTCCTCAAGGAGCTCGCAGTAATTTCAAAGCTTTTTGCCTGGTAGTTAATTGCTTTTACAGAAACCTGAAAAGAAAGTGAGAAAGGTTCACTTTGATTTCTTTATGGGGTGAAGAGTTAGTGGCAGCAATTAAATAACAACAGCGACCTTCCACCAACAAGCAAATGACTGACTGTATAACTAATTTGTGTGTGAGACTGCATTTTGTTGTCATGAGTGGGTGGTATTTGTGACATGTCACCACGCACGTTCTTCCCTACCAGAAGAAGCCCAGTCCGAAAGTGCTCGGTTGCTCAGGAGGGCGTCTGAAATGCTTCAAGTGTGACACAGTCACGAATAACCTCCAGCTTCCTGATGTCTAAGGAGCAAATGAAGTTCAGGGGAAAAAATGACTGTATTTTCAATCTCTGCCCTGTTTACTATGAGCAACAGAGCATTTTGAGGTGGCAGTCAGAAAAGTTTCAATCCTTTAAAGCCCAGCTGAACCACCCTGGGGCAACCTATGGCAAGTGTGTTATCAGGAACATTGTGGGGTTTGCCCTTGCTGGCCCTTACACCGTTATTCATGAAATGGTTTCAAGATCTTTCAGAAGACTTTTTAAAACTGAAAGCTCAAGAGAGACAGAAAACAAAGAGACTGCATGTCTCTTACCTCTGTCGGATGCTGCTTCCTCCAGTATTTCACTTCATAGATGACCGGCTGTCCAGCAAGCGTGGATGGAGAAGAATAACTCTCCTTCCAGCTCAGATTGAAATTACCGTTTTCAACTTTCTCAATGGTAAGATTTTTGGGGGCCCTTGGCTTAACTGTATATTAAAAAATATAATTAAGGAGAACGTGGCAATGGGAAAGCACTGATGCAGAGAAGCAGAGAGACAAACGTTCACTAGAGACCAGAATCATGTTGCAGTCAATGCCTTTAACCCTTTTCATTATGCTGCAGCACAAGGGTATAGAGGCCAGACCAGAGCAAGGGAAAGATATTAATTAATAAACACTGAATCCTCAAGCTGGCTGAAGAAACTGCAAGTTCAACCTTTCGGTGCACTAGACACAGCTTTCAGCCTGGAAAACTGGGACCAAGCTGTGCCCTCCCAACAGCGTGGTGTGCTGCGGGGCAGGCACAGAGCTCCCGACACCCTCGCAGCCAGGCTGTGCTGGCTGCCTGTCGCTGAGAAACTGATGTGGGCTCCTGCTTCTTCTGCTGATAAGCCGCAGCAACAATCCAGTATTCTGAAAAGAACCGGCCTGTGGCTGCAGATGAATGCCTGCCTCAGGCATGTGAATGATTTCTCTGAGTGTCTGAGGTGACAAGCGTATGAACAAGCACACTGTTCTAAACAAACTAAGTGTCCACAGAGAGACATAAACTGTATCTACGCTCCGTCCTGTGAAAGAGCAGAGTCATTAACTTTTTATCACTGGATGTTATAATCCAACAGCAATTACTGTAAAAATCCCTGTGGAGTGGGAGGATTCAACCAGCATGAGAAATCAGAGTAAGACAGAGACAGGAATGGAAGAAATTTCAGTAGAGATAGCCTAATGTCTTTCCAGAAACAGAAAGCAGCACATTCTTCTTCGTCTTTGAATTCTACAGCCATAAGTAAAATGCACTAAAGACGTGTCTAAGCCCCCAGACAGCTGCTGGCTGGCAGCGGAGAGGGTACAGTGAGAGGAAGAATTACTCCATTTAGCCTATTATTTATACTCTTTCCCTAAGAATCAGGTGTCCAAATCAAATGGGTTCTGCATTTAAGCCAGCAGGGCACCTTTCATCTCTGATAAGGAAAAACTGCTCCAGCGAGATGGATGAGGAATTAAGACAGGATTGCAAAGCCTGGAACCAGATGTCCTGCTGACAAAATAAACAGATTCTTACCAATCAGGGCTGGTGTAACACTGGTATTCCACAGATCAGTCCCATTGAACTGTAGAGTTAAAATATATGTGAGGGCTGATACAAAATATTGTGGATATATCGTGCAAGTGCACCTTAAACTGTCTTTTCCATTTTCAGGGACACACACACCACTTCTGTAAAACAGGCAGAAAATTATATGATGTTTAGAGAGTGTGGCACACTATTTCTTGAAAAGGTAAAATCAAGCTTTCCAATGTGTACAGCTCATCAAATTTGAGACAAACAAGCTCAGTTCCTAGAAACATTTAGCTCAAATAAATCCAACCCAAAACTGAGCTCTGCCAAACTCCCAAACAAGCCAACCTTCCCCAAACACCTCTTGAACATCTGTATCGCACAAATGAAAAACTTGGCAAAAAGGCTGAGGATTGATCCCAAGAGGAAAACTTAACACCCTTCATCACACTTCAGCCTCTGAAAGAGCAGACCGACATCTCACTGATAGAGGAATAGGTTTAGTGCAGTGTACAAAGCCAGGTTATTTGCACGTCTGTGTGGAGAAATCATATAGAGAGGAACAGAAGAGCCCAGATGCATCTTTCTTTGTAGGAGATGATGACTGGCCCTGCTGCAGAACAGGGAAAACAGTCTGTGCTTTGCAGAAATAATCACCTGGGCTCCACAGGAGAGTTCCTTTCACAGAGGCTACAGATTGGTAAATCGGGTAAGATTTCTCCTGAAGGCAGTAAAATTTCACATGAAATGAAGGTTGGGTAAACTTATGAGACCCCTACAGCTCCTGTAAGTAGGACCTGATAACTCCTCTGTACAAAGAGTGCAGAGAGGTCTGCGGAAGAATAGACCGCTGAACAGAGCTTACTGTTTTTTGCAGCAACCCATTTTCCTGCTGGCAAGAAGAATAACCTGAATTACATTTTGCCCCAGACACCCACGGTAGGGGGACAGAATCAAAGCTTATAATGTCTATAGGATATATGTATATGATAATGTCTATGGCAATAATAATGTAACATCTTATTAAACACTTACTGAGAAAGTAATGCCTTATTGTAGTGCAGGAGGAATTCTCTGGAGCAATTTGTTTGTGCAGGCACCTTCCAGTGACAGACCAGCTCTTTGTCATAGTCAGTGAAGCAAACAAAGTCCTCCACAGGTCCTGCAGCCATAACTAGGGAGAAGCAGAGAATCAAAAGAATAAATTGGATTAGGCAGAAATACTAAATTTTCCACCTAAGCAGAACTATTAACCTCCTATAAAGTAAGTGAAAGCACTGGTATGTTTCATGATCTGGGTAAATGGAAAGACATGCACATCACCAAACATCTCCACCTTTCTGGAGACATCTACAGTCTTGGAGAGGAATCACAGAATTGCCAGAGTTGGAAGGGACCTCTAGAGATCATCCCGTCCAACTCCCCTGCTAAAGCAGGATTGCCCGGAGCACATCACTCAGGACGGCATCCAGGCAGGGCTTGAAGGTCTCCAGAGAAAGGGACTCCACACCCTCCCTGGGCAGCCTCTGCCAGGGCTCTGCCACCCTTAACATAGAGAAATTCTTCCTCATATTCCACTGTACCAGCTTGTGCCCATTGACCCTCGTGCTGTCACTGGGAACCACTGAAAAGAGTCCGGCTCCATCCTCCTTCAGCCCACCCTTCAGATACTTATAGGAATTAATAAGGTCTCCCCTCAGCCTTCCCTTCCCCAGGCTAAAGAGTCTCAGCTCTCTCAGCCTTTCCCCATAAGGGAGATGCTTCAACCCCTTAATCATCTTTGTTGCAGGAAGGTCTGCACTAGTAGTATTGACACACTAGTAATATTGCACAACTCATCCAACACAATCTTCTAAGCATAGAAAATCTGGTTCTGACAGCTCTATCTAAAACACATCAACATTTAATTACAAAACAGCATCATCCTACGTGTTAAATACAAAAAGTTTCAAAACCAAAATGCAGATAATTAACAGGCCATGATCACTGCCTACAGGCACGTGCTCCTGTTTTATTGACAGTGGGTTCTAAGCTTCCCAAATGCATGCTCTCTGCCTCCCCGGAGTGGTTCCCCACTGCCTAGAAGATCTTCCTGTCACAGGGTTTCTCCTAGGGTTCTTTTCTCAATTTCACTCAGTATTTCCTCTTCTGTTTTCTACTTTTCATCATTAGCATAGTGTTTGCGGAACTAGAGAGATTTAGTCACATTGTTCTGGGCTGAGAGGATACAGAAAAGTCGGTGCACTCCCAGTGTTAGCGTTTACAGTTTTTCTCACTGACAGTATTTAAGAAAAAAAAAAGAAAGCATTGGTCAAAACATCTGTTAGAATTGTAAAGAGAAAGGGAATACACAATCCTCAGTATCCCTTCCAGCCTCATTTTCCATTATTTCAATGCATTCTACACAAGTGGGACAAGGAACAGAAGAGGAGGAGCTGTGTGACAGTAAGGTCATGGCATTATTAGAACTAACACTGGTCAAATGTGGTACAGGAAAGCCATCATATCTAAATGAAGCAGTCAGAAATAGATAATACTTTTGTCATCCCAGACAATTCTTTGCCTTCTTTGACATTTGACATCTCTGTTATTGGTAAATATTAACAGTATCTCCCTTTTTACACACAAACTATACAGATCTAAATCCTTCTCTCCTGCTATGTATCTCGATCCCCCATTAAAAATTAGAATAGCTTTGGATGTTTTTTAGAATCCTATTGATATTTTTCTGATAGTTTCCTAAGGGATTCTGCTGGAAGGCTTCCTGGGGGATTTATACAAGAGCCATATAAAAACATGATTTTAATTTCCCCGTCGTATGTAAATTATTTTGTTTACATGGCCCTGCACATTACATGTGCCCTCTGTTCTTGTCATTTACATTGCAAATTGAAGATTAAGTTGCCAACAATTCATATCATGTAAGGTCTTTATCCTTCAGCCACTGCTGCTTGACAGGCTTATTCTTCACAATGAGTACCTCAGTTTTCGATGATACCTCCCAAGCAAAAAACTTTTGCTTTCAAAAAATACATAATTTCATTCTATCCTTTCTACATTTCTACTTCTCTGTAGTCCACTTGTATTTTTTATTCTAATATAACTTCTGCATACTGTGATACAGTACAGTTATCTCCAAATGTAATAAACATGATGGTCAGATGCCTTTTATTAGGCATGACACGTTACATACAATGGGGTCTACTACCAGACCCTCTGGTGCTTCAATAAAAACATGACTCAAAGAAACACTTAATTGTTTAGTGCTGTCAGTATATGGTCTTTCACCCTCATTAAAATCCGCACATCACTTTCACTTGCCTTTTTAAAAGGCCTTCCACCAATCTTGACTACCAACCAGTCCTGGATCAGTTGAGTAAGCTCAGTAACCTCAGTGAGGTTCACTTAATGCAAATGAGGAATTATGGCAATGTCAAGGAATAATTTCAAAATTGTATAACAAACAATCTAAACTGTCTTGTATATTGATTGGTTCTAAACCTAGAACTCAGTGCAGCTCACTGTTCCATTAGTGTTCAAATATTTAGAAAATGTTTTGTTTCAGTTACTAAGGCTAGAAATTTATCTTGCAGATAAGAACAATCACTCACATCCTTTTTGGGTGGCAGCATCACCTTTAGCTCCATTTTGGTCTGTCTGGTCTCTTATTCTTCAAAAAAAACCCCAAGTATCATCAGAAGAGCAGCAAGTTTAACTTCTGCAATACTGTAATTATCAGACCGCTCATTTATTTTAAATGAACCATTATTTATTGATCCTCTTGCTGTTGTTTACATTCGGTTGCAATTTGTATTTTGATTGTTAGTTTTGTTACTTTTCTCACTTTAAGGTGCACTTTTAAAAGAGGTATTAACATTTCAAGCCCTTTAAAGATGAATGTCATTATTTTTCAATGTGTTAGTGACCTTACACTTTCAAGAATACTTCAAGTAAACGGAGCTCTTCCTGCTGTGCTAAGCTATGATGATCAGCAGCTTTACATTCTCTTGCCTTTCAGTGTCCTCATGGCTTTCCAGAACTCTAGAAATTACCTTCTGCATTCTTTTCCTGCGACCTTCTCCCTTTTCCATCTCTGCTAGACTGTATTTTTTTAAAACCTCAGATATTTGAGAATTTCCTTTTGAAACCACATATGGTACGGGGTTTATTTTCAGTTCATGGAGTTAAAAAAGGGAACTGAAATAGTGGATTTCTTTTTTAATCCTGAACTAGAACATCATGCTTAAAAAAACTTAAAACATGTAGTTAACTGGAGGGTGAAGGTTCTCTATAATTAAATGCTGATAAAGCTAATTTACAGAAAATGTGGGATTACCTAGGTCAGATGACCCAGCCAATGCACTCTCACAAGCCTTGATTCTTCCTATTAATTCAGACTAAAATTCATAGTACATAAGAAAGTAGCTAATAAACTTTTTTTAGAGAATTTTAAATTTTCTTTTAACTATTTTGGTTCTCTTTTACAAAAAAGAAAACAAAAAGAAACTCCCCAAACTGCAGACTACTGTGGAACTACTTAAAAGCTATGGAAAGCAAAACGTAAGATTAATTTTCCAGAGAATAAAAAAGCATTGTCAGATAATACAATTTTATATCTCTTGCTTGTCCTTATAAAGAAGTATAAAAGATACATGGAAAACCCCATTTTCATATTCAGCCCCTGCCGACTGAACTTCTGAATATACTTAATGCAGCTCCACAGCCTGCCAGACCAAAAGCAGGGTGTAGTGAAGAACATGTAGGACATCCCACGTCTGTTACATGCCCCTGGACAGGGACAAGTCAGGGTACGTAATGTCTGACAGCAAGTGCCTGTAAAATTTGTTCAAATCCAGTCAACTGCATTTTCTGACGTCATAGCTCTGCACACTTTGGAGACCACAAATTGACAGGTGCTCCTTAACAGTAGATCTACAGGCTGCATTTCATGAGCACAGCTCCCTCAAGGTCTCATATGGCCAACAACAGTGGCAGTTATGAAAATAAGCAAATGAAGGACATGTGTTTTCTTGGGGATTTCTTGTGGGATTTCTACAGAGATGTCCCTGGGTTATTGTTATGGGGTCCCCAGTTCAAGAAAGACAAAGAACTACCTGAGAGAGTCCAGCAGAGGGCTATGAAGATGATCAAGGGACTGAAGGACCTCTCTGATAAAGAAAGGCTGAGACCTGAGTGTGCTTATTCTGGAGAAAACAGAGGGGGGACCTCATCAATGCTGATCAATATCTAAAGGGTGGTACCGCCCTCTATGTAAAGAGGATGGCATCAGGCTCTTTTGAGTGGTGCCCAGCAACAGGACAAGGGGCAACAGGCACAAGAAGCTCAAGCGCAGGAAATTCCATCTCAGTGTGATCAAAAACTTCTTTAGTTTGCGGGTGGCAGAGCCCTGGAACAGGCTGCCCAGAGAGGGTGTGGAGTTTCCTTCTCTGGAGATATGCAAAACCTGCCTGGATGCGTTCCTATGCAACCTGCTCTGGGTGATCCTGATTTGGCAGGGGGTTGGATAGGATCATCTCAGAAGGTCCCTTCCAACCCCCAGCACTGTGGGATTCTGTGACTGTAGCAAGGTGTCTAATAGAGATTAGCGAATGGGGAAGCAGAGAGATGACTTTCCAAACCTCAGTTTCTCCTTCCTAAAAATTCCGATTTTTTCTTGCCCATGTGGAAAAGGTCAATAATAAGAAAAAAAAAAAGTTTAGAATTTGTTCTGGTATACGGATAATTCTGACATTTGAAGTTAGACATTTTACATTAGTTAACTAATGCCAATAGTGTTGCCCACTAGTCATGGGAAAACACTGTCTATAAAAATGTCAGGATAATAATTTAAAACATTGACAAACGTACCTTCATTTGTTGTATATAAAAAGAAAAGGATCCACAGGGTATGCAGTGCAGCATTTGGGAATCTTGCCATCATTGACACTGGGCAGGTTCAGTAGGACAAGCCGTGCTGAAATTCTACCAACAGAAAACATTATTATAAGCTGACATCAGTGTCGCAGTTAGGAGTGTAGTTCCTCCTACCGCTCCGTTAGATGTTAGGATTCAGATCCCTTGCAATGCCTGATCCCCCTAAAGTCAACTCTTGGAAGAATGAGGAGAGCATAAGGATAACAGGAACGAGCTAGAAGTTTTAATTACAGAGGATACTAGTCTGACATTGGCAGTAGACCTACTCTTTCAAGTACTAGAAAAGCAAAGCTGCTAATATGAGATATTAAATGGGTAAGCACTAAACCAAAATAATTGACAATCAACATGCCACCAAAGCCCTATGATTCAACTCCGATAAATGAAACAATTTAACAATGACATGTCTGATCTGTTGACTAAAATGTTTTCCCCAAGTCCTATTGCCAGTACCCTTGACAACAAGAATATCACCCTCTTGAAAAATATTTTAGCTAAGACCTCTGAGCCTTGCTTCAACAGAATGCAGATTCAATAAAACAGTAAATAATTATAAAGGAGTTGTCAAACACACACCTAAGCATGATATAGCCAGCACAACTTTGGAGAAGGAAAACTGTGCAGCTTCTACATACTAGAATTCTTTAAGCATAGCGAAGCTGCTTAAGTAAACTGAAAACAGATGAAATAACTTAAGACTTTCAAAAAAATGTATTTCCCAAGATTTTTTTGCTGCTGTGACGTAGCTGCTTTGTGGAAGATCGTATTCTGGATTCGATATGGCTACCAGCTTTCACATTGCTAGACTTGTATGTGGTGCATTTAAAATTCTGATAACTTCGTAGGTAAAGTCATGCTAACTCATATGGAACAATCATGAGTCTGTGTTCAATGTAAAGAGGGATAAAACATGCTTGGTAGCACATTGTCTCTTAATATACATCACTCTTGTCCCTTCCTCTCATGCTCTTGGTATTTATAATCTCCGAGTTGGGACGCAGTGTTCTTACTATCTCTGTGCTACCACTGCTCTGCTTACATCTGCAAAGTGCCCAGGTGGCACATTATTTTAATGTTTGATTCTCTTTCTGTGACTGAGTACAGACGATAAAAATTCTCAGAAGATCTCCTTTAGCAGGAGAGCAGTGTTGGGCTTTCTGCAGAAGTTTTGTTTGACTTTGAAGCAGAAGAGACCATCGAAACTATTTGTTGATGGTGGTTCAATACAGCTGTTCCAACTCCAGCAGTAGAACAACCTTTGACGTTTCTAACAAGTTTGAGTTTCACCAGCACACAATACAAAAGGAACTGGCGAGGGATCAGCAACTCTCCTGTGGTATAAACTTATTAAGTGATTAGCTTAGGAAAAATGTAATGACCTTTTTGGAGCACGCATTAGGCACTGTGTACATGTAAGGATCTGCAGCTGGCAAGGCGCGCTACCAAAGCCAGGTGCCCTCAAATAACTCTCTAAAACTGGGAAGATTCTCAAGCACAGTTGCTCAACATTTGTTGTCAAGTATTCAAATAGAATAAACGCAAGGTAAACAACAGCCAGACTCCTCCTGACTTGGGTAAAGGGCAGAAAAATAACTTTAGAAAAAGCCGATTACACCTTTTATTGATAAATACATCTACCTAAAGCAAACCGTTGAGAAATAGTGCAACAGAATCTGATGTTTTCCAATATATTGGAAATGTATATACATCCAATATATTTTCCAATATATTGGAAATATATATATCCAATATATATATTTCCAAAGTATTAGTGCTTCACTTATGATCAGTCTTTATAACAGATTCAGCCCCAAGCGAATTAACCCATAATCCAAGTTTCTACACTTGTCATGTTTCATGAGTTTAATGATACTACATTTCTTCCTTTCTCGCATGCATGGTTGACCACTCTTTAAAACAAACTTTTAAAGATTAAACATGGAAAATTTCCATCTCAGAGATCAAGGGATAAGAACATTGTTAGTGAAACTGAAAGATTAGACTGGAAACTCCTTTGTGACTTCCTCTGTGGCAGTTGCTGTTCATCTAGTCACTGACTCGAAAGTCAATTTTCTCACAGATGCTCAAGAAAACTACTACTAAAGAGCTGAGCTTTTCGCATTTTGGGAACAGACAAAACGTGACTGAACAGGGTAACAAATTTTTTGAGAAGAACACAAGTGTATTCGCGGCTGCAGCTCAGAAAAAAAAAAAAAAGGAAAAGAAAAAAAAAAGAGTAAACAGCTCCAGCATGAAAAAAATCCCTCTTTTCCTCCTTTTTCCCAGAATTCTCATGACAGGAAGTATCTGCTTTCCAGCTCATTCTTAAGTAATACTGTTGCATGACTGGACTTCCACGAAACTCTCGAAATATTGGCAGAGAATTCCGTACCACATAACCACGTATGCATCAACAGATAGCAGAGGAGAAATATCTCCCCCATAGGAGAAAAGATGTGTACATGTTGATAAAAATGGACATAACCCATAGTTCTAATGAAATTGCAAACTTTTTCTTTTTTTTTTTTTTTAATTAGAAAAAAAACAAGAGTAGCAGACTATAAATCCAATGTAAAGGGAGAAAATGGTTAAATGGCAATAGTCCTCCTGTCTGTTAGCTCTTAAGTTTTCCTTTATATCAGATAATGAAATAAAGTATATAACACATAAAGAGAATACTAAAATCACAGTAAACCTAGTAATCCCAATACATTTGAGGAAATTATGATATAGAAGACATAAATGACTTCCCTAAAACTGAAAAAAATCTCTGTTGGGGCTAGAAGCAGGTCTACGTGATTACTGGCATAAGTCATATGCTTTGATCATTTATCATTTCTGTCTCTTGAAAAAAAAGCATGATGCGATTGGAAAGATTTCATTTACTAACAAGAAAAACACTAACAACTTCTGGTTTGGGCTTTGAAATAAATTTACTGAATTGTTATGCTGAAAGAGTAACTCATGCCCAAATGACAGGTAAGCTTTGCTTACCTTTGCTGCAATGGTCCTTTGCTGCAAAGGACCAGTCCCTGTTTTACAACTGTCTCTTCTTAAAATTAAAATGCACCATTGTCATTCCTTCTTGTTTAAAACACTGGCTGTAACTGCAGCCTAAGATGAGGTAAGCGGTATATAGCAAAGCAAAGCAAAAGTTCATTAAGTGACTTTGTATCAAAATTTGATAAGAAAAGTTAGAGAGTTTTTTAATTGCTGCTATTAATTGATTTTTTTTTTCTAAGTGCCCATACAAAATGGCAGACCTATAGGAACATAACTGGTAGTACCTACTCTTTGACACGCAATGTGGCTGTCAGAGGCAACCACAGAAAGCGTGTGTTTGGTGACAAGTGTAGGTGGCTCAGACAAAGTGGATTTTCACAAAAATCTGGAAGCTGAGGAGCGAGTCCTGTACATGATGGTAGGGAGGAAGTTTAGATGTAAGGGCAGACTGGAAGATATTTTTAAATTCCAATAATTAAGCGTGACAACTTCAGTCAATGAAGGGCCAAAAGATAAAATTCAATAGTCCCCACTCTGTGTTATCTAAACTGAACAGTAAAGCATTCCCATATTCAATTAATGCACCGTTGTGTTAATGTTAAATCTTCTTGCTGAGACTACTCCAGTGGAAAGCACTGGGTAAGCAGAAACTCAAACCTATGCCCAGGATCCTTAGGTTATAGATTCTTTAGTGGAGACACTTCATCACATTTTTTTATCTTAAAGGGCGCAATACACGTATTAGTGCTTATCTAACACAGTATTTCCTGCATCACTGTATGATCAGTAAAGAATAAACTTCAGAATAAACTTCTGAAGAAATAACTTCAGAACAGTGGATTTTAAAGGAGCAGGACATTTTTTCTTATTCTTTTGAATGAGCAATTTTGCAAATATTTCAAAGTTATCCTTATTCCACAAATTTCTTTAGGTAGTTTGGGATTCTTACCATTAATGTTTTTTATGCAACAAATACAACAACATACAAATGATTTATGCAACAAATACAACAACATACAAATGATTTCAGCATTTCTGGAGCAGGACAGGGCGTATCTGGATAAACCGCTCTTCAAGTATGAAAAGCGTCTCTCGAAATGAGCAGAGGGGTTCTCTTTAACAAAAAACACCCTGAAACCGGTCAATTTTTATTTATGACTTAAATCAAGGTTTTTGTATTTCCATATTGAGGCAACAGAAGTCAGCAAAGGGCATAATAAGGAATCTATAAGATAATAAGGAATCTATAAGATTCTATAGAATCTATAAGAATCTATAAGATTCCTTATAGATCTATAAGGAACGCAGTACTTTTACATGATTTGGTGAACTGCAGTGCAACAAGGTAGCTCACGATATTTTCAAGGAATACAGTACTTTCACATAATTTGGTACTCTGCAACACAACAAGGTAACTTCTGATATTTTCTAGATTAGAACCAACAGAACCAACGAAAACCGCTGAAGTTGGACATGCTAGGGGTGGGGAAAGCCGCAAACACAAACCCTCTAGACTAAACCGACTGGAACAGCTCGTTTCTGATCCGATACTGCTGAATCCCTGGTTCTGGGGGGTTTAGCATAAATTCGTCTTAAGTTCTCTCAGAGTCCGTATATGCTGGGAATGGTTTTTAAAGAAGGAAATATGAGAGCGAGGACCTAGCCCTGCCGTTCGGAAGGAGTTCGGTGCGGTGATTTCTCCGGCGGGGGAGCGGGGGTCCTGGCCAACGCGGCGGGAACAGGCGGCTCCCTACCGCCCTTCGCCGGGCAGGACTTCCAGTAGAACGGGGATTTCTGGGAACCACCACCAGCACTTCGGGCTTCGGTTCTTTCAAAAGGAGCGCCTGAATTCAATAACCCCCAGGAAATAAAATAACACACTTCTGCCGACGACAACGCTTTTACCGACCGGCCGCCCCCCGAGCGCGTCCAGCTGGAGGCTCCGGGGCAGAGCGGGGCTACTCCCGCCGCCCCCGGTCCCCGAGGAGCCCCGGGGCCGTCTCGCAGCTGTACCTGGGATTCCGCTCCTCCGGTCCC
>VZRU01020598.1:74742-93027 GCA_013398155.1 Pedionomus torquatus
TTTTTTTGCATAGTGACAGTTGATGTGTAATGGAAAAGTTTGTGAAATTATGCAGATGCAGTGTGGGAGTTTTAACTGTTACGGTTTTATCACATGCTCTACCTAGGAAAGCTTTTTGTCCCATTGGGAGGCAAAAGGATGTTGAACTTGACTCACTGAATGGAACACTTCCCCCCACATTTGTTTTACGAACAGAAGAACCAGTGATTTGAAAAACCCATCCTTATTAGGGGCAAAGTCAACGGGATCACAGTTTACGAGATCATAGCAATAACTTATTTATGAGGAAATTCAGCCTGACTGGACTGTTTCCAGCTGAAGTTCTTGTTTTGATGTAGTTTCTCCAAATATATCTTAGTACTGCTTGGAGTAATCTCAACAATAATTTTCAAATCAGAGCAAAGTTAATGTTACTAAAACTGGCTTATTTGAATGAATTCCTTTCTCCTTGTTGTAAGCAGTACATAAAAAGGCTGTCTCCTCTCTATGACACTTGTTTCCTTAAATATGAAAAGATAAAAAAGCTGTGTCAAACAAAGTCATGCAGTAATCAGCCTGTGCAGCCTCTGAGCAAACCGGTCTGAAAAGTTTCCCCCCTTGTGTTTGGCACATTTTCTTGTGCTAGGTTATTTCAAAATCTTAAGCCTTTGGGTCAGGAGACACCTTTTTTGTGTGTCACCTACATATGCTTCCTGTTAGCAGACAAGTGTCTGTGCTAAAATCTGCACCCAGCTTTGAAGGAAGAGCTCCAAATTTCAATGAAAGTGCTGTGTAGGACCACTAGAAAGTGCCAAGATTAACCCTTACTATCAGTTAGGCTACAAATTGCAGCCTTGTTGAGGAAGGTTATTATAATTGCCCAAACTTTTTAACTGGAATCCCTTAACGCGTGCTCCTTCTCTCTGCATTTTGTTATGGCTTCTCCAGTTATGATACACATTATACTTAAGACTTAAGTGCAAAGTTAAAGACATATCGCAGGTCTCTAATAATAATAATAATAACTAAGGTAACCTGAAATTCTCGGCATCATTTCTGGGGCTGATCTGTGTGTTGTTTGCGGATGCCAGCTGGCTTTTCCTCTGTTTGTGTTGTCAGGGAAATTAATGGTAGTATCTGAGTTGGCTGTTCTTAGATCCCATTACAAGACACTGTCTGTGGAAGGAGAGTACGTGGAATATTATTCTGACCCTGACCCCGGGCTGTAATCAGGAAACAGTAAAAACAGGACAGTTTGTAGTTACTTTTCCCGCTGTCTTCCAAGCCAGCTGAAGTGCTTTAGTAACTGAAGCTCTGGGCTTACAGTAGTAATATACATAAAATATAAAATACATAAAATATACATAAATAGGTGAGCTGGAAAGATGGTGTCTCTCCTGGAAATGCATTTCTCTCTGCAATAGCATGACCTTTATTAATTTGTTATTTTTTTAATACAGATCATGGAATAAATACTGAAATTCATGTCCTCTCTATCTCTTGATAAATTTCCCGATTTACCTATTTTTTTCTTCAATTCAGCATATCTTCATTTAATGAGTATTTAGATATAACAATATTGGGTGTTTTTGTAACCAGCATTTTATTTTCCAAAGACGTGGTCATTTACAAGCCGCACTCTCACATTTGGCACACTCTTCAAGGCCAGAATGTTAACAGAAAACATAGGTCCATTTTCTTTTGCTATAATTTTAGTAACCTAAGGATAATTCTGAGGGACAAAATCAGGTTGCCTTTAAACCAGTGGCCATATTTACTGAAGGTGGTATTTGTACAATGAATTATAAGGTGTAGCTGTATATTAGGTTACAATGAAGTTCACTAGAAAAATGGCTGGTATGGTCCATACATAAAAGGATGTTTAGAAAAATGGAAGAATGAGAGAAAACTGCTTGTTTTTTCCTGCCAATTTGGAAGTGCAGAAAGAGTGTATTGATTAACCATTTACTAACATGGATTGTATCAGGCTGGCTTTTGTCTAACCATGTTTTGTATTTCATTTAACTGTCTTGTTAGCTGAACTCAGAAGAAAATAACTGTTGGTGTCAACTTTAGCCTATAGTCATACCAATTTCTTTAGCATAATATATTTTGTGCTTGGCTGTTGAAAGACCCAATGAATAAATTATATATGAGAAATGGGGATTCATAGAATAGATAAACATTTTGCTTTACATGTTTTCTATGTCATTTAGTATTTTAGGGAGGGTCCCAGCAGCTGCTCCAGTGTGTACCCACCGTGCTCATTATGCTTATTTCTTGTCTGCAAAGTTCAACTAGAGCTTAAGGGAGTTTTTCTTATCTATGGTGGAATTTGCTGGTAACCATCTGTTTGAGGTCTATGTTTATGCAACCAGAGAATTGTTTGCATTGCAAAACAGCGGAATAATCCACTCTGCTGTTGTTTTGATATTTAGCTTTATAATACATCAAATATGTCAACACTAGGAAAAGAAAAGAAGGCTCTTGGCTCCTCAGATTAGGCATTTTTGTGTAGACAATGAAGAATATCACAAGGCACCAAAAGAAAAGAAGCTGGGGAAGTTCAATGAGAGTGTAGGCAGATCACACCATTCCTCAGCCGTACTCCCCTATAGCGTAGTTAACGCTTCTAAGTAAATACGCTTCATTTACTTCTCTTACATGTTACAGGAGAAGTGAATGGTGAGGATGAGATGAGGCTTTCTGGTGGATGCCTGTACTTTCTGCCATCTCATCTTCATCGTTTTGCCCATTACTAGTTCTGGAAGCCATGCTCCTGACAGGTTCAGTAGTGTTCTTCCATCTTGTTCCAGTGCTACCCACTCTGCAGGGACTCTGCTGTTTTTACTGTGGATCTCTATCTACTTATCTATAGAATTTAAAGTCAGAACAAACTAATGTATTTTGCATTCTATGTAATGCAGGCGAAGTATTTTTTTGCTGCATATCAGATGCATTGTGGGTGGACTGAATCATAAAGTGTAGAGAACTTTATCAATTACTCGTTTAGCTATTCCGGTTATGAAGACTGACTATATCCCTTGGGTCAAAATTCAATACTCCCTGTGTTAAGAAGACAAAGATTGGATGTGCCAGCCTCAAGTTGTACTGAACCAGCATTGCAGCAGAGTGTCAGTGTCAGTCATCACTCAGGTAGTGAGTTAGAGGTTACATTTTAAAGCTGTGAGCCCTTACTGAAGTTCACTACAACTTTTCAAGTGTATTAGCATCGCAGTGCAAGTGAAATCTTATCTGCACCATTTGAGTAACTGAGCATTTCCCTCCATAAGCTCCTTTGTGGGCTGTTTTTGTTCTAGGTTATTGTTGCAGTCTGCTGCTGGGAGCGGTAATTTGTTCTTCTTCCTGGTAATTCTATTTTTCATGGGAAGGCTAAAGCATACATTGTAGATGTATGTGTAGAAAGAGGTTTAATTGTGAATGGTTTCTTTGTGCGTTTAAAATAATGTACAGCAGGATACATATAAAAAACCTATCAGTGAATTATATTGTCTGGTCCATAGTTCAAATGTCATTAAGCTCTCCAAGGCAGGGATTGGCTGGGTTTATGTATTTTCAATATTACACCTTGTGCTATTACAAGGAAGTGTTCTTGCTTATTTTTCATGTTGTTAAACAGAAGGTAAAAAAGAAGTACTGTACAACATGTGGCTGCAAAGTGTAATCAAGGATGTTTTGTTTTCAAAGAACTTCGTAAACAAGCTTTTAGATTCTCTTACCAGGAATGGTTCTGTTGCTTCAGATTTTTCTAGCTATAATAAAGTTAGATGGCGGCATTTTCAAATCCTGATAGGAAGCCTCTTATTATATTAATCATCTTAGTACTAAGAGAGTAACTGAAGGAAATTTAAAAACCAAACCAAACTCCAGCACCATTTTTTTCCTCAAATAAATTAACTTTTCTGAATGTTTTATTCCTCTTTTATTCTTCTGTGAAATTAAAACTGAGCATCAGAGCCTTAAGACCCAAAGTAATTTGTCGTATTACTCTCGGTTTGTTCTAGCTTTTTTGTATAATTCTCAGGTTTGCAATCGGGTTCACTCTATGCCGAAAGCTGTTGTGTTGTTATTAATTTTTTTTTAATATGGTTTGAAAACCAGCCATAAATATCAACACCAGTCGCCAGTGGCTTAGATTACATCTGCTCAGTGTCACTGAAGTAGAAGAAAAGCACAACATTTTTTAAAGCTACTTTGCAAACTAGAATTGTGCTTAATCTTTTGTTTGATCTCCTGGGTACACAGAACGATTGAAGCTGAAATACATAGATGTGATAACTGTGTGTTTAGGTTTTATGTGGGTAAAGGTCCTATCTCTTTTCTTCTAAAGCGTTCACTCAGCTTGTTTGTAGTCTTCTGCTGTAAACATGGGAGCTCTAATTTTATAACAGTGCAGCTGTATTTTTAAATTTATCATGAAGCTGTGGCATCCCAGACTAAGTAATAAAGATTTCTGTTGTTTGTTTGTCTTTAAGCAAGAAAGTTTAAAGCGGTGCGTGTTGAAAATTGATAACTAAACAAGAGTGTAAGTTTGTTTGTTGTGCTTCCTGCTATTTATAGTTTGCATATAGACACAGTCAGAAAAGTCTGTGGTTTCTCTGAGCACTTCTGCTTTATCTTCAGTGAGGGATCTCTTCAGCTTTTCTGTGGAAAATACTTGAGTTTATTATCAAGAGTTTCTCTAGGGAAAAAAAAAACAACCCAAGCCCCCAAAATATTTGTTTCATTTATTAACTGTTTGCTGTTTCCCAGTTGCTCATCTGCCGTCATTGAACCAAAATAATTTCTTCTCCCAAGCAGTGTTCTAGGGTAACACATAATGATCTCTCTTTCTAATGCTGTCACATACCTTTATTAAGTGTTCAGAGCTGAGAATTGTTTATTGACAGAGAGAATAGCTGGTTCTTGCACATACTTGGTTTTAAATGCTACGAATAACTTTCTTTTGTTTAGAATTGAGTACGGGAATAGCGATTTTCTTTACTTTTCTTTGATTGAAAACAGGTTACAGTAAATACATCTGTGATACAGTACTATTTTATGCCCTAGAAAAGCTAATAATTTATTTCTGTTGCAAAAAATAATTTACAGCAATTGTATCTAAGTCTTCGATTATTTTTTAAAGGTACTACATTTTACAGGGGGAGTTACTGGAAAGTATGACTTTTCAAGCAGTTTAATTCAGTATTTTGGAAGTAGGGTTGTCTTGGCTCCTGTATGCATCTAATATACTCATGTTACAACAAGGTCTTCTTAAATACAGTCTTTAGAAGTAGCATTAACACCTTTGAGATATTTACCAGAAGAAAAAAGGACAAAGACATTCCTGTACATCCATAGTTGAAATACAAATATTTTGAATACTTAACGAAGGTCATATTGGTTTGTCTAATTTCTCACCAAATCTGTTGACAGTAAATAACTTGTTTTCAGTAGCAATGTATTTGAATAAGTCATTTCTATCCAATCAGTTGCTACAGCTGCCTGTACAGCTGTTTTGTAGAGGTAAATTATAAACTTTTGCAAATAGTGAAGGGCATTTATAATTTCTCTGGAGTCTAGAATTGTAAATTTTGCTGTGGTCTGTTCCCCATTCATTTTTTTAAATGCAATTTATATCCCCTTTTTTAACAAAAGGTCTACTTGAGCAGCTGTTCATCTCACATTAAAATGTTACAGCTGCTGTACAAAAGAATATTTTTTGTTATCTTACATCTTACCCTCTTTTAGATGTGTCAGTAAGGCTCCCTGGCCTTGATATCCACAGTGTTTCCTGCTGGCAGGTGCCAGGCAGGTGGCACAACAATTTGACAACATTATACTTACTTTATTACTGTTCTTGCTGTTTGTTTCTTCTGTTCACTGAAGGAGTCATGTATCGGAACTGTGAACTTTTTGGGCAGGAGCATCCTGTTACTGATGTTTTTACATTGTGCTATGCCGTACCGTGGGGTTTTGAGAGCAGGACCTCTGTCTGATGCCGTTACACAAGTGATTAACTTTTATAACTGAGAATAGTATTAAGTTAGTGATACCTGGTAGTATTTCTGAAACATCAGTCATTTTTCTAAAGTTACGAGCTGTTACTTAACTCTGGTTTTTAAACCGTAACCTGCTAAAGTCAAGAGGAGTTTCGGCACTGACATAATTTCGTTTTGGATGAAAACTCTTGAAGGCATGTGCTGGTTTTCTGCAAGGAAAAACCATAGCATGCACTTGTGAAGAATGACTCCAAAGTCCAATTATGTCTGTGATAGAACTTCTGCTGGTATTTAATTTGTAGAATGCGACACAGGTATTATCTGTGTTTCTACAAGGCTAGAATTTTAAGTTTTCTGGTATGTAACATAATTATTTACATGCCATTAATTTACAAAACAGAACATGAAGGAACAGGGAATTTACTCATCTGTAAATGACAGAAAGCAAGTTTATTTTTGTATTGAGCACAATAATTTTTCTTGGTCGTGTTTTATTTTCGATTCAACTTAGTGCAAGTCATGGTAAATAATGGATTAATGTGGTGAGTTCCATAGAGCGAGGTGAGGCAGACTCTCTGGGCTCTCTCTGTAAACTCCACCTTTCAAGGAGCTGAGCATCTCTGAAAGCTAGTAGGCAGCAGCATCAGAAAATGATGAATATCACAGACCTGTTTGATTTCTGCCTCACTAACTTTTAGCTCTTTTGCCTTGGAAAAACAATGTCCCTGCAGATAAAATATAAAAAGATCTGCCTTGTGTTGTTTGGGTTTTGTGTGCATGTGCTTTTTCTGATTTATTTTCAGTCTACTACGCGCATGATAAACTGGATGATTTCATCAGTACTATTAACAGTCATCTACAGCCTTTGTTTATGCAGATCCGGAAAGGAATGTCGGAAGACGATGGGAGAGCACATTATGCTTTAGTAAGTATGTGATGTGCTGCCATCCCGTGGTTTGGTTTCTCATGACTTGTTCCTGGGTAGCAGAGGGAACCTCCCGAGCTCTGACTTAATATTGACCTTGTAATTACACGCCAATGAAAGGTCTGCACACCTTCCGTTTGTAAATGGGCCAAAACCTCTAGCTGTGTCTGTGCATAATAAACATAAGGCTGCCCTAAGTGCATGAGTTCCCTTGGCCTTATGTTCCATTGAGGTCCCTGGGGTCCTTTTCCTACCGTACATCTGTAATAGAACTGCTATTTGGAGAAAAGAGAGAGAATCTAGAGCTGAAGGCTGTGTGTGCCAGCAGGCTGCTTACTCTTACCAGTGCCCTGGTAAGATGTGCCCTGGTTTATGTGCGGCTCCATTCTTACGCTGGCAGCTGCTGTAGAAGCAACTTCTGGAACAAGGACGAGGGAGGATAAGCTGCCAGCAGGTGCAAAGGTGTGTGGAAACGGAACACGGCAGCCAGGACTACAGCAGCGTCCAATTTATTTAGCACAAACTTGGTTTAAATGCTGAAGTGAGATTTATTTTTTGTGGGAGACTTTTTTCTAAGAGGAATTTCTAAGCTAGAAAACACACAGAGCCCTCCAACCTTCATTTTCTTTTTTTTCTTACTTAAAAGTCAACACAGGATAAAAGGTTTCCTGGGGAATGGCCTATAAAAAGTTTCTCTAGATGCTCTGAAATGTGTATGTCTGAGAGAAGGTTATATAGTAATTTCAAATGACCATACAGGCGGTATTCTAACACTAGCTGCTGCTTTTAGTCTTTGTGTCATTTTGTCATTAAGCGGAGCTAATAAATAAACAGCAGTAGCGTGTGCAGTAAGAATACGAAATAGCAGTAACTGGCTTTTACAGTGAAACAAAAATGTGTATTATAACGTCGTTACTGCTACTGTCCAGC
The DNA here is from genome assembly GCA_013398155.1 of Pedionomus torquatus. Lineage (NCBI taxonomy): Eukaryota > Metazoa > Chordata > Aves > Charadriiformes > Pedionomidae > Pedionomus > Pedionomus torquatus. The sequence goes on from VZRU01020598.1 coordinate 82,579, forward strand.
ACGGTATCCTGGTGTAGTATAGTTCTACTATGTAGAACTAAGTCTATATTAGTTCTATAGGGGAGAGGTGGCATTGCTTAAGAGCTTGGACTGGGCAGATGGAGGTGAGGAGAATATATGACTGGAAGATCAGAGGTTATAAAGAAAGGGCTGAAGTACCATCAAGTGCTTTTTTCATGCCACTTAAAGAAACTACCTTTCTGTTAATTGTACGAAGATGTATTCTTTATCCAGAGGATCTTTTACATTTTATGGTGTAGAAATACAGAGGCACTTTGATTTCAGTTTAAGTTTTTTTTTTTAGGTGAATTTGGCAGAAACTGAAATAACTAAAATGGCATCTGACTATACAGAAAATGAATTAGAATTGTTCAGAAAAACAGTAAGTATGTGGGTTATTAGTTATTAAATCACATTATATGTGATGGTACCATCTTAAAATGAAAGGAAATGGATATGAATGGAGAGGTGGTTGAAGAACTAGTTTTTGTCTTGCCTAAGTTTATCCCAAATCAAATGGGGAGGTGGGGATGGGAATATACGCAAGCAGTGATTCCTTGTTGAAAGTCAGTTATCATTAAATGTAAAACAGAAATAGGGGAGCACTCCTTGGAGTTAGCAATTTGACATACCTGCTTTTAGTTAAACAAGCACCTTTCTTCACCATTTTCAGTCGTGATTGCTGATTTTTTTCACTGGCTTCAGTAGTCTAGTAATATACAGTAGATTTTAATGCTAATAGCGTAGAAGTTGGATCTGGTGGTTTGAATAGAAATATGTCTTGTTACTGCTTAGCCAATTAATTCTTTGTTTAATAAACTACTCGGAATACTGTTTTTAATCAAGAAAACATAGACTTGAGAATATTTTTAAGTTCCTGGTGACATTCCAGGACATTTGATGTCTAATGTCTTATCAACGACCATTAATTCAAGTTGTGGTCATAGCTATTTATCTTGAATGTTTTAGTGACTTGTTCTCATAGTATCTTGGACTTTGGGGACTTAATTTCTCCAGCCACTAGATTTTTAATTTATTTTTTTTTCCACACTCATTAATTTTTCTGTATAAATTGGAAAGAGAGGTGTACTGACTAGTCTGTGACAGCTGCAAAAGTCTAATTTCCCTGCCCTCCCCCACTGTTGGTGAAACACCTTATAGAGCCATGTCAGTCCTGCAGAGATGGCATTGTCCTGGCACATACTGCTACTGGCATAAAACCTCCGCTGCTCTGTGATGATAACCAGCAGGAGGGTTTCCCATGAGAGAGTCTCTGAGGATTGGCAATACTGCTACAGCCTTCAATTGCCAGGTTGGTTCAGTAGCACTAATGACTCCAGGGCGGACAAACTTTAGCAGCAGGGAATTTTTCCTCGAAAGAACCTTGACAAAGAGCAGATAACAAGAAACAGATTTGTCACCCCTGAGTGTGCTCAAGGGTCCCTGAATGCAGCTTTATTTAGGCAGCACTGTACAGTTCTATTTGTGGAAATGTTTATGTGGCGAAGATGAAATCTGTCAACGTAACAATGATAGTTTCAGATTTTGGCCTTTGTTTTACAGTTCTGGTTCAAGCCATATCCTTGTTGCGGGTGCCCCATCCCTGCAGGTGTTCAAGGCCAGGCTGGATGGGGCTTTGAGCAACCTAGTCTGGTGGGAGGTGTCCCTGCCCATGGCAGGGGGGTTGGAACTTGATGATCTTTAAGGTCCCTTCCAACTCTAACCATTCTGTGATTCTATAGTGTATCTCACGTATGGATACTAGAATGCCGCACATTACTATATGGTGTGTTCCTCTAATTGCATGGGGGTTTTAATAGTTGAAAATGTTTCTTTCTGTAGATGGACCTAATAATTTCATCAGAAAATGGTTTTGCCTCTTCTACGGATATTTTAAACTTGGCTGACCAACTTAAAACTAAGAAAATGAAGAAAAAGGAAGCGGAACAAGTGCTGAAAGTTTTTGTGGAGGATAAGTGGCTCTCTGAGGTAAATGTTGTATCTTTTTCAAGTGCTTGTATTTTAATAGGTTCAGTTATTATTTTCTTATGGATGGGATGGTTGAAACAAACTGTTCTTTAATGAGTGATGGCAAAAATGGTTTAATGGGTCCTGTGAATATTGCTGTTCCAGTGATTTTTGCAGAAAAAGTAGTACATTTACAAGGAAAAAGTCTTAGGGGAGGTTTATACAGGACAACATGGTTTCAGTTTCTTGTGCCTGAGCTGGGTTGGTATGTCTGAATAGCCCTGTTTTGTGATATACAGGCATCCTTTGTACCCAACTTAAACTGGGAACAAGAGCTGGGGGAAGCTCTTCAGGGTGCTCAGTGCTGCTAGTTACATTTAGAATATCCTGCAAAGCAGCAGTAAGGCCAAACACATTGAAAACTCCTGTACCAGAAACACAGGGGGCCCTGCACATTTTTAAATCTCCTTTACATCTTAAGGGAGAAACAGATTATTTTGCCATGTGGACACTGCAGCTACTTCCCAAAACAAGTGAGATCTCAGTCCCATTTCTCCTTGATTCATTGCATCATAGATCTCCAACTTGCTGCAACACGTTTGATATGTTAGAGTGATTTAGAAAATCTTTTCAAAGATACCTCAAGCAATAAATGCCTAGATTTTGTTGAAAGCCAGTAGAATTTCCACTAATGTGCAAATGGAAGGTCAAACAAAACAAACCCACATGTCTTTGTTAAGGAGATCATGCTTGTTCATCTGTACTGTCCAAGGACTAGATCTTTGTTAAAGGTATGAGATCTTTATTCTGATCCTCTAAGCAAATCAATTCTGCTATTTCAAAAGTATTTCAGCTTTGCCTTATGTCACTGTCAGCATCTTAGTTTCACAATGGCAGAAAAAAGTAAGTGTTAAATGCTTTCTAACAGGTGGTTGGAAAAGTCAAAAAAGGTAAAAGGAATGAAAAGAAATTCCTTGTCTCACTACTTGTTTCCACAGAGAAATGGAGAATATACTCTGCATACGCGCTGCATAATTGAGATGGAACAATACATTCTCAGCAACTACCCAGATATGGCGAGGAAGTGTAACATCTGTCACAGCCTCGCCATCCAGGTAAGATTTATTGCCCCAGTAGGACCTGCTGATGCGGCTGTAGCTGAAGTTTGTGGTACTTTCCTTTAAGTATTAGGCAGGCAGTGATAAATTCTGGTCTTGTAATCTGGTAATGCTGCCCATGCATATATAAAGAAAATCCCCCGCCTTTTTTTTTTCCCCAGTATAAGTATTTTATCTTCTGTCTTTGGTAAAAAATGGAACAAACCCCTAACTTGGCTTGGAGCAGTATCTCCAAGTATAAACTTGGAGAAAGCAAACTTGCCCAATAAGGAACCTTGTTGTGCTGTCTTGCTTTCCAAAGCCAGCAGGCTAGAGATGAACTCCTTATCCTTAAATAGGCATAACAGTGAAGTGTTAGTGGTCTTATCTCTGCACGTTACAAAAAGCAGCCTTCGTGTGATACACATTAGTTCAGAAATTGCTTGCGTCTTGGACTTCAGAATGACCATGCATGCTTATATACAGCACTAAAATACATATATATATAAAATAATATATATATAGCTAAAGCACTGTTTTGATTGCTGATAAGCTACCAGTTAGTCTTAGGTAAGTGGCTACAGCCAGAACTCCTATTCCAGAACTCCTGCATTCTCTTGCTCCTTGACCCTGCATCTTCTCATCCTCCTGACTAACGTGCTTCTGCGTTACCTTTCCATCCCAGCTGGTCGCCTGTATTGCACCCAAATAGCTCAGCGTTGTTTGTCTTTCAAGCTAAATTTTGTCAATATAGAGCAATGGTTATTGCCTAGTTTCTAGGAGAATAACTCCTTTTATCATTTATCAGTTTGACTTTTGAGTATCCACCAAGTGTACTATGTGAACCGTTCTTTGGAATGAAGCATTGCATTTCTGCCACCATTTGTAACAACTTTATTTTAAACTGAAGGACAGGTTAGAAATATTTTTTTTCTTTTTTTTTAATCAACACTTCTGATTTCAGAGCCAAGTATGCGAATCCTGTGGAATTGTAATGCATTTACCTTGTGTCAGAAAGTACTTTAGAGCTCAGACTGAACCACGCTGTCCGCAGTGTAATGATTTCTGGTCTTGTGACATTCCAGGTACCAAGCATCCTATTTTTAAAAAAATGGAACGTAATAATACTAGAGAATGGATTGTGATATTCAGTGGCACTGCCTGTATTATTTGTAACTGTACTTGAACATTAATTATTTCTGATTTTAGTTATATGTTTGTGACAGTAAACCATACATAGGCAACACTGAGCTCTGAAAGTGCACGGATTATGCCTTATTGTCCCTAGCAGATCCTATGCATATTGTTTCTATTAACATTCAAGTCAGGGGATGGAGGGGGGGGGGGACGACAGAAAATAGGGGAGAGACAGAAGACATGACATTAAACTTCAGAAAATACTGTGCTTCTAAGAAGAGCACAATCTCTTCAGCATTCCTTTATTTAGCCAGGGAAATTAGGCATTCCAAAACGGAACACAGGAATATATAAAGCATTTAAAAAATCTGGATGTTATACAATGTCATCCTTTTGTTGCGTGTCATTCATTAACCTTCCTTTTGTTTTCATCACAGGTATGAGTCGGACAGACTCCCAGTCACCGTCAAAGACTGGAAGAGCAGAGAAGAGCACCAGACGATCCTAGCAAAACTTGCTTTCAGTGAAATCTTTTTCCCCACTCTAGTAGAACAGCCTGACTGTATGGTATTCTTTGATAACCATGCTCTATCCAGCAGTTATATTTTTTTCCTGAAGTTTTAAGAATCTTATAATAAAACTATCATTGACCTTCCTGTTCTTTCTCACAGTTGTGACTGCACAGCTATCTCACAGAGGCTGTTTTGTGTATATTCCTGGGTTGGACTCTTGGTGTACATGTGGGAATGAAGGCCGCAGACTCAATCCTGCAAGACTCTTTTAGGTTTTAGTATTAGGACTTCACTCTCCAGTTTTATTTAAGGATGCTTTTTCCTTAAAGAACAATTTTAAAAAAAAGATGGGGACTAAATATTGCCAGGTACCAGAACAGAATGGCAGCGTATCTTTCCTTGGTAGAAATGTGTGACACTGAAAAAGGCAAAGTGTCAGCAGTTCAGCTGATGGTTAATCAAAGTATGATTAATCCTCAGTTTATTTAACTGCAATTAGACTACAGATTAACTACAATTAATGTTTGTAGGCCTTAACACTAGTAACTTTTTCTGTATGGGAGATTGGTATCATGCTTCATACTAGCTTTTGTTTTTTAAAAAATGAATTCAACTTCTGGGTCCCTTCATTGTTTATATAACTCCACTTTTTACTGTTATTAAATCCAAGTAGAAGATAACGCTAACCTTAAGTTCCAAATATAGTTTGAAGCAGAGTCCTGGCAGTGCCCATATATAGAGCTCTTTCAGATGTACACATGCATACAAGATGGTGACCTAACATGGTCTTTAGGAGGCACTCACATTAGAAACATCCACAAAAATAAAGTGGTTGTTGCATCTTTCCATTTACCCATCCAGATTCTTTCACCATGCTGAAGGAAGAGTATATTAGGGTTTGGGGAATTTTTTTTTAGTCCACCTTTATCTCTGGATAGGGAACAACATTCTCAGGCTTAAAGAGAATTCTCTTGTGAGAAGATGCCAGATACTGCTTTTTCTGAGTTTTAATTCCTATTGTGATGCTAACAGACTTTGTGCATTTCAGAGCTATGACCACCAGAAACTGACAGAGAAGCTGATGTCAAGTGATCGTACATAGTGCCAATATTTAACAGGAATAAACAGAATCTGTCCAGGCATCAGAATACAGGACTGAAATGCAGCCTTTCTGAAATTGGGAAACTTAAGTAAGTCAGGATCTTCCACATCAACCTGTAACAAAACCAGAACAATCATCAGTAGAATGCCTTTACTCAAATATGGTTTGATAAAGTAACATTATTGATACTAGAATTTCAGGCAATTATTTACCTGACTAGTGTTGTGAAGAATGTGGCCTTCATGTGGGTACAGGTTTTCTGAATCTTGCGGTGAATACAGACGGATATACTTCCTTCCAAATACCTGCATGTATTACAATAAATGTTTTCTGTCTGTCATTAATGTGCGTGCTACTGGAAGCTGTGGGCCATAGCTGGCAATTTAACAGTAAAATACACTAGATCACAAGACGCATCATTATCTATTAGTAATAAATAGACACAGCTATAATAAATAGTTAAATCAGACTACTGGAACTCAAGTACCTGTTCCATTGAAGCAGATAAGAATGAAGTACAAGGAATGCTTTTAACCAAATTTAAATTCAAAGTTTAAGGCACCCAATTTATACAGTGTTATTTTAGCTTTACATAGTTAGTAATTAGAAGAACTGAGAGTAAGGCAGATGAGTCTTCAGTGCAGTTCACGGCAGCAGGCAGAGGTACCTGCAGAGCAGCTCCCAAGCTTCCATATGCTCCTTTAGCTTATTTTTGTTATCATTAAATCAGTTACTTCATCTGACTGCTTAACTGAAACACTAGAACTCGTAAGGCAGGTGGACTGACTGACCTGAACACCACACTGAACTGCAAGGCACCAGTGCCAAGAGCGAAGTGGCAGAACAAACAGAAGTCAAAGCTGATTCCTGCACTGACACCAGTGAAATGCCCCCAGAAGGCAACGGGTGAATATTCATGGTGCTGGTTCCAAGACTCAAGTTATTTCATAATTCATCCATTTTTTCTAGCCATTAATGGCATGCGTAGAGTAGGCAGAGTACAGACCTGCGCTAAAAAATTTTGCTGAGGATCCTGATGAAGAGGTGAGATAGTGCCTTCTGGACCAAACCAAGCGTTAATGGTGATGTCATCTTCTTCTCCTTCCCCCAGGCAGCAGTAGTCAGGGATACCGATATCTTCTCTCAATTCTGGGATCTGCTCCCATAAAGAAAGAAACATTAAAGAGGGTATGTGCTGACTTGCCAAAAGGGATGCAATTCATCGAACGGAGGAACAAGGCTGGACTTGCTCGCTTGTCCAACAAAGGCAGGAGAAGAGTAGCTCAAGGGCTGGGAATCTGCAGGAAATGTCCTCACTCTTTCTGTCCTAGTAAGCAGATTCTGTTGGAAGGAGAGGCAGGAAAAAGAATGGGGTTTCTCATTCTTCAGAGACCCTTTGGCTTTAGCAGATACCAGAGAAACCCCCACAAATAGTATGTTTGCTGTTCATGGAAAAGGAGCAGCTGCTCTTTTATACACTAAGCTTGCTTCTCCACGAGATTCCTTTTTATGTCTCCCACCAACCTAATCTCAGGTTAACTAGAATGACATTTCAGAGTACAGTGAATGTATGACCACTGAAGACTGTTTTCTGTCCAAATCTCTTCCCTGACTTACATATTCTTTGGGGTGATACTGCTACTACTTTGGGGTCATACTCCAGGTGATATCCTTGTAAGTGTATGCTACCTTGTACCAAAACAGTACTAAGATTGATTGTCTTCAGCCCTGGAAGGCTTTTGTTTCTGTGCCTTTTAGCCAAATGGAACAAATCCCTCCCTCTGTTCCTTCAAACTGTAGGAAGACAAACTTAAGAAATTACTCTGAATTCTCTGTACCACCCTTCCATCCAGTAGAGCTGACACCCTCAGAGATGACCTGTGCTACAAAGGGAACACTTAACTGCAGAAAGGTAAAACCATTCACTCACTTTTACCTGATCAAAAAGCTGGTGCTGGGCAAGGTATCCTGTACGGTTCTGAAATTACAGCAAAGAAAGAAAAAAAAAAGTGATGGTGACACATAGGGCAAGACTTCTCAATCAGTTATTTTACTTATAGGTAACATCCATTTCCAGTGTCCCATTTCAGAGCACTAGAGCCATTTCAACAGTTTACTAGTATAAAAGGTTTTCTGAAATAGTAACTTATAGCTACACTGAAATTTTAAGAGTGTAGATATATCCCCAAAATCAACTAATTACCTAGCTCTAGTTACTGGAAGAAGCCCAGCTATAATCCTACGGTGTCTCAACAGTTCTGCTGTCAATCCTGTGACAATGCTCTCTGCATCTTTATAGCCAGGCCCTGCTGGTACGCAGGCTAGTTCACCTTCACTCTCTCCAAGTACTGCGATATTGTGTTCCAGGCTGCACCACAAACCGATTTGCAATGGCACGCAGGCCTTCCCACCAGAAGACTAGGAAACAAAGATGAAGGCTTCAGATCCTCAGCTGTGAAAGTAAAAGGACATTCAACTGCTAATCAACTTTTTTTAATCAAATAATCAATTTTTTTACTGGGTGGCAGGTGAATTTGGATCTTGATCCTAGATCTCACTGAGAAGTTTAATTACCAAAAGGAACAAAACTGCTGGCTGAGGATCCCTTTATCCTTACACTGCACCATTCTGGCTTTGGCTGCAGAAGGTATCTATCAATCAAGTTCCAGCTGCTGTACGTTTGATTATAAACAAAGATCAAACCTAGGTATTGTTGCAATAACTATTTGTAGCTTCGGCTTTTGAAAAAATGTCAAGTGTTTTAATTCAAGTTTTGCTTACAGCATACCCCCTCCCTTGACATCACCTCTAAACGCACTTGTTCTAAGCAGAACTTCTGTACTGGTAACACACCGCTGTATTTGGAGATGAAACAAAACGAGTAACAGACCCCATTCACAATATACTGGTTGATGAAGTCACCGACGGTCATAAGCTTCTGAGACCATTCCTCGTCTGTGTATCGGGTACCCAGTTCCACGGGGACTGTGCGGCACCCTGCGACTTGACAAAAATAGTCCACACTGTAATAAAGAAGTTCCATTACCCTTCCATACTGCTCTTCTTACTAATGTTCAACATAAGACAATCAAGCAAAATTAATCTTTTAAAATAGTAAGAACTCTACTATGAGTTTCTTCCCTCTCAAACCAGCCAACCAACGACAAATGGCAGCACAAAAGGATGCAAGCAGCAAGGAAACAAGCAGTTGAGTTGTACATTATACCGGAACTGTCTGTTCTGTTTTGGTTTAAAACCTTGTTTACTTCAGTAAACTATTGTTTCTTTACAAGCTAAGGAGATTTAAGCTGTTAAGTCTCCCTTGATGAGGGATGGCTAATCTTTTTGCTGCCTGTTGCCATGTTTGCCAAATAAAATGTGGAATCTTTTTATCATTAATGCTACATCAACTCTCTGGCAGTGCTAAATTCTGTATATGGGTGCCGATAATATCCACAGACGTATCCTGAACACACGTGTGTTCAGTTAAGTGTCAGTTTTACTCTTGGCTGTGAAACAAAAGCAACTGCTTAAACTAAGCATGGTTTTTTCCTCCCCTTTTCTAAGGAATCATGAGCTTTATCTCACAGATACTCCATTCTCAGCACTGGAAATGCTGGCTCCATTGCTTACACGACACAAGCAGCACAATAGTATCACTCACTCCTGAAAGACAGTATCTGAAACTCAGCCCTCAAACACGATGCTGAACAAACATCAGTGCACGTTCTTGTGAAAGAAAAAGCCTGTCGTGCTTACTGGCACATCCCTGAAATTCAGCATGTTCTGAAAAAACCCACTGGCCTGTGTCTGACAGACACACTTGAGATGTCAGCAGCTCACCAGAGCACTCTCCGGTTCAGAGAGGCTGAACCAAGGGCCAGCACCATACTGGACAGCACCATCTCTCCCTGACGCACCAGAGCACTTACTGGGCAATGCTCTAGATGGCTGGATGCTCTTCCCTCATCTATGGAGCGACAACATTGCAGCACGAAGGTGTTGTCAACAAGTCACTCCCAATGGCACCTGTCTTTTGTGAAGGTCTCTACTCTACTGCTCCACTAAGCATCAACATACCCGACACAGAAGATCCCGTATTAGGACAGGGAAGAAACTCCTATTTCTCACCTCCACTTCTTCATACATGGCCAGTGGTCAATAACCCCCTCTAAGACCACAGGCTTCTGTGGAATTAGATAGTTGTCTCTGAAATGCTCCAGCGAAGGGCAGCGCAGGTGTGGAAGGGCATCTTCTGGCTGCACAGCGGGGACTGGAAGGGGCTCAATCCGTATCCTCTGAAACACAGACAGCCGCTCTTCAACAGCCGCCAGCCAAGGCCTCCGCACCCCGGCCCGGGTACTCCCGGAGGGGAAAGGGAGGAACGACGGAGAACCCCGGGCCGGGCCGGAGCGGGAACCGAGACGGGAGAGTCCGAGCGAGGGGAAGGGGAGGGGGAGCCGGGCGGGCGGTGGAACGGGTCGGGGCCAGGTCGCCTCAGGGCCGGGGGCGGGCGGTACCTTGGCGCTCCCCGGGGCGTCGTCCCGCCGCTCGGCGCGGGGCAGGCGGGCCTGCAGGACGCGGACCAGACGGGCGAGCACGTTGTCCAGGACGGAGGCCCCCATGAGCAGCC